>JAQOWM010000058.1:170000-271354 GCA_029041755.1 Resseliella maxima | reverse complement strand
TATGTCTAGTATATTTTATAATATTTAGTAAATTGGCCAATATTCACAACATTTGCGTAAATATTCACAGCATTTGCAATAATATTCACAATATTTGCAGTAATATTCACAACATTTACAGTAATATTTACAATAATTTTTTTTATTTACTTTTGTTGTTTCCCTTTAGGTACGAACATGTGCAAAAAATTGGTGAAGTTCGACAAAATATACCTATAATCAATTTATCAACAATTTACCTGCACGGATGGGCAACTGGAACACATATGTAATTTATCTTTCTCTCTATCAACATACAAAACACACATCCACATTGCATTTATTTCATTTCGGAAATGAATTTCTCATTTAAACATCATTTTCCATTGTGAAAAATGACAAAAAAAAAAGAATAAAGAAAATGATTCAACTTACAATAAATGGATATTTTAGCCTTTTTTTTTTAATTATATCTCAATAAATTGAACAATTGCATTTATTAAACATGTAATTTATTGTGTATTCCATTTTGTTTTTTTTTTTTACATAATTTTTGCAACGTTTTTCCTTCAGAACGTTTGTTGAAAAAATTAATTTTAAATTAAGTTAATTAAGAGCAATAAAGATCTAAATTACAAAAATCTAGATTTTATCTTATAGATCTATTCATTTTGGGATGAAAACAAAAAAAAAAAAAAACATTGAAATTTTGCGGAAAATAATAAAATTTTACAAAAAAATAAAAGGAATATTATTTTCGAATTTCAATCAAATGGTATTTTGAATTGAATTGTGAATTTTAGATTAATATTTCGATCATTCAATTGTTGAATCAGTTGGCGGTGTTGTATTTTCATTTTGAGCATTATCTTTTAATTTGTGTAATATTAATTGCAACGGTCGACCATTTTTTCCATATGGATCTTGTGGAATCATTAGATAATCATCACAAAATGTAAAATTTATAACACGTTCTCTGATTATTTCATTATAACGACCTGAAATGTGAATTTGATTATAAATGACATTACTTATGCAAAGAAAAAAAAAGGAAAAAAAAGATCAGGTCATCGATAAAAATTTGCGTACCGCCATCTTCATTGAGTAAATCAGCATAATTGTCATTTGAAATGATCGCACCATTCTTTAATTCAGCCAATTGCAATATCATGCGATCATCATAGCACGATGATCTTTGCTCGGGTAGATTTTTACATGGCGTTGGTACCAGCTTTTGAGCATTTCTCATCCATTGTAATGCACCTGGATCTGTTGATCGTCCGACATTCAATCTGTTGGTTTTTGAAAAAAAAAAAAAAAAAATTTAGTTCAATTTCAGGTTCTAACACAATGAAACAGAGTAACATTTGTCTGAGAAATATACTATATCTGCAAATGCAGATGGTTCATAGATATCTGCATACATCTCAAGCAAATGTATTCATTGATTTTCATTTATTCTCTGATTTTCATGTATTTTGATGTATTTCTCAATGTGAAAAAGATTATTTTTTGTTCATTTTCAAATTATTACCTTTCCAAAGGTACCATAACTTTAACATCGAAACCAAGATCCTCGAAATGTTTTAAGCATAATTGAATGCCTTTTACTGAAAACCGTTTGTTAAGTTGATTGCTATGCCTGCAAAAACAATGTGTTTTTTGAGTTTTTTTATACAACAAGAAAGCAGACAAGAAAAATAATTTGTAATGTGAAAAAAATACTCACGCAAAAGCAACATTACTGCCATCAATGATAATAGGTCGCTTTTCAAATAGTTCCGGTTTTTCGGCAAATAATTTTTTTTCCTTTTCCAAATCGATCTTCTTTTTAATGGCATCATTAATCTGAGCAACAGAAATTCCAGCATCAGGAGCAGTAATTCTTGGTCGCATTGTTACTGGTTGCGCTGAGACTGTGGCATCACCATTTTGATTTTCCAAACCAAATCGGCTTTTCTTCACTTGCAATCCATTGGGCAAAACAATTTTTGCTGCTGTCTGTTGTTGCTTTTTAAATCCATTTTTAAGTTTTGCTTGTTCAGCATTATGAGCGACTTTGTGAGCAGCTTTCTGAGCAGCTTTTAATAATCTTTTGGTTTTTCTTCGTTTTGCTCGTGTGGATATTGGCTACGAATTTAGTTTTTATGTTGAAGTAAGAAAAAAAAAAAATTCGATTTTATGAGAAAAAAAAAATCCCAAAGAACCAAAATAGTGTAAAATTCAAAAAAACTATCAAAAGTGGTTTTTAGCAAAAAAAAAATTTTGAAAAATATTTTCGATGCTTTTTACAAAATACCACCATTGAATCTGACCATTGAACTTACCAACTTTGACGTTTGTTTGGACTTTTTATCGGCAAGTGATATGTAATCAGCAGCTCTATTACGAAACAGTTGCATTCGATTTTTTTGTTGATGATCCATTGTTTCGGAAACAAAAACAACAGATTCATCATCATCATCATCTGAAATGGTGTCATTCAAAACAATAACATCACTTGAATTGGTGTGATTACGTTTTGCCGATGGTTCATTTTGGATTTCATCTTGAGCTTTACGTTTCATGGCATTTTGTGAATTATTTGTAGAGCCATGTTTAGCATGAATTACCATTGGTGGTGTTTGACTGATACTAACATGACGTGATGTACCATTTTCATGTGTTGAATTAATTGATATACAGAGATTTGTTGCCTCTAATGTATTTCGTTCATTTTCTGCATTAGTTTCATTAGGCTCATCACACAATTCATTTAAACGTGTCGATGATAATATTGGATTTGGTGCAAATGAATTATCCATATTTAAATCATTCTCTTTATTATGAAATATAATTTGATAGTTTTGTGCCATATTTGAATTTTGATTTGAATTTATTTCATAAATTGGCGCTTCAAAATTTGTATTTGGATTTTTATCAATGAAATACAATGGCGGTAATTCCTCTTGAGATGTACTGCCTGTTGTTTGAGTACTGTTTACCGTTTGATTTAATGCTATTGATTGAGTTGATTCTAATGTTTGATTTATTGTTGATTCATTTATTGTTGATTCATTTATTGTTATTGCTTGATTTGTTGAATCTGCTTCAGTTGTAGCAGTTGTTTCTATATTTGATTCAGTTGATTCATTTGAATTAATTGATTTAGTTTGTTCATTCGATTCACCTGTAGAATTGTTATCATTCAGACTTTGGTCTTTATTCAAACAATTGTCGTCTTCGTCGTCGTCGTCATCAACTACAATGACCGGTGTTACTTGTTCAATAATTTCACAATCTGATTCAGACTCAGATTCACTATCATAACAATATGATGTTGAAGCGTCACCAATTGATTTTGTCTTGTCGAGTGTAATAATTTGAATTGATTTTGAATTATGATTTCTAATCGCTGACGATGAAAGAAGTTTATTCAATACAAATTGTTTCGAATGTTTTGTCCCTGATTTTCCCTGTAAATTGATACAAATTTAGAAAGACAAAAAAAAAAAAAAATCAATAATTTATTGACAAACCTTTTGTGATTGTGACAAAACGTTTTGCTTTGAATTATTTTTATTATTTGGTGACAGCAAACTTCGATTGATCTTCGAAAAAAAAGGAAAAAGAGAAAAAAATCGAATAAAAATGTTTTGTTTAATTTTGAATTGATAAAACAGGGAATGAGATAGAGATAGAGAGAGAGGGAGGAAGAGAAAGAGAGAAAGAAAGAAAGAAAGAGAGAAAGAAAGAAAGAAAGAGAGGAAGAGAGAGAGCGAGAGAGAGAGAGAGAGAGAGAGAGAGAGAGAGAGAGAGAGAGAGAGAGAGAGAGAGAGAGAGAGAGAGAGAGAGAGAGAGAGAGAGAGAGAGAGAGAGAAGAGAGAGAGAGGAACTGTGGGTACTTAGATTTATTTAAAATTTAATTGAAAGCCATACAGTCGGGAAATTGTCTGCATTAATTGTAATTACTAATTTCTAATACTTACTAAATTTGGAATTGTTAATTTGTGATTTGAAAATGCCGAATGTCATTCGTTGCACGAGCAACAATACTCATTTACCATGGAATTCATGGGTTTCAACATCTATCTTGTGGTTCTTGTGTATTATTTTGTTTTTTTTTTTCGTTTTTTTATATTTCAATGTGTTGTTACAAAGCACTTAACAATCACATGCGGTCAATATCCAATTTATGACCGATAACAATGAGTATCCGTACAAAAAATCCAATCAAATGATTCAAACAATTCAATTCAATGTCAGTGTAACATAAAATTGTTTTGAATAAATCAATGCAACATCAGATTTATACGAAATGACAAACGATCATAACAAATAACATGAAATTTAACAATTCAACATAAATGATGACTTACCTGTTTTCCTTAAATTTGAAAAATAAACATTTCAATATCCAAATTGAAAATTATTAATTATAAAACGATCAAATAATTCTTCATACAAATATTTATTAATACCAGATTATTAGCAATAATGTATAGAATCGAAAAGAATTATTTTTATTTTTACATCAATAGCATTTGATTTGATGCTTTCAACACAACAGCAAATTTAAATGCAACAAAAAATCAAAAAAAGAAAACCAAAAAGGACAACAACAATATGAACATCGCTACACTAACTAAATCGTACGACCGCATGCACGCTCATTTGTACTCCTCGTTTGACGACTCTATTCGTTCATTATTGTGCTTTATCTGCATAAACTGTTACAATGCTTCCATTCCAACTAACTGGACTTTTTTAATTTTTCAATTCGGCTATTTCTTGTTTAATATTTTCACGTGCTGCATTTTCAAATTGCTCACACACAAAAGACACTGAGTAGATTTGTGGTATTTGTAAAAATGTTTCTAAAATCTAACGGAATCCCCGCATGGAAAGAGACAAAAGGAATTTTGGTTTCGTTACAAATCATTACACAGACAATCACAGACATTCAATAGACGAATTCAACTCACACGTAATCTTGTCATTTTATAAGTTGTATCATCCAAATGAGAGTATTCTTTTTGTGATGATTGTTGATAGTCTTTGTATTCGCTTGGTGATGAACTGTATGCAATGTATATGACAAAACATTGATTGGCAATACAATGTAATAGTAATGTGCGTGTGACATAAGAAGAAAAAAAAAACGATTGAATTGCATTAAATTCGATTTTGAAAAA
This sequence comes from Resseliella maxima, assembly GCA_029041755.1. Classification (NCBI taxonomy): domain Eukaryota; kingdom Metazoa; phylum Arthropoda; class Insecta; order Diptera; family Cecidomyiidae; genus Resseliella; species Resseliella maxima. The sequence continues at coordinate 266,201 of JAQOWM010000058.1, read as the reverse complement.
ATTATGAAATTTTGCAAAGAAAAAAAAAAAAGAAAAATTCATTTACCCTAAAACTATCAAATCCAAATCTTGATACAGTTCAAAATCTTCTGCATTCCCTGAGAAACTTTTATTTGTTTCACCCAACAAATGACATACAGAATCAATCAATTTTTCCTAAAACAAGAAAAAATTCAAATGAGTGCCAGAGAGACTTTGTAAATTATGAAAATTGTTCATTTGTTTTGTTCATCAAACTTACATTGTTCACATTAGCTTCTTTGCAAAATTCTTGAAATGATTCACAATTCCGTTCAGTACAATCGGTTTTTAAATCAAAATAATAATATTGAAAAATAATTGCAAATACTAAATAATCTGAATATTGAACTGAAGATGAATCAAGTGTTAATAAAAAATCACACTTTTTTTTCAATACATTTAAATTATGATAGATACGATGTGATTCGGTATTGTATTTGGTTTGAATTTTATTCAACCATAAATTGGCCGTATCTTTGGGAATATTTTGATTTTCGCATGATTGAAACCATAATTTTTCAAAACTTGACATTCTCTCTATCTGTTTATCCTTGTTTTTCACTGATTTATATAACTTAAAATTTATTATTCGAAATAGTCAATCAATATTTTGTGCGCTAAATGAAGGGAAATATTTTGATTGTAATAATTATTATTATCAAATGTTAACTGGATGGTATGAAAAGAATGAAGTCATTCAAAATGTGGAAAAAATCGATTTGATTTTTTGAAGCTACAATCATGATGGATGATTCATAGACAAAATACAGTTGGGACATGCGTTCAACTGGATTCAAATAAACAAAAGATTCCGTTTGATATTTTAGAATACATTGACACATTTGAAAACTTAACCTTAAATTTTAACCACAAATATACTCGAAAAATTCATCTCATTAGATTCATTTTCAAAATTCAATTCGAAACATTAGATATTTAAGCTTAATTTAATTAAAATTGTAAATTAAATTATTGTGAAAACTAAAAAGATTTTCCCGCTGTACATATGAAAATGCTTGTTTACCTTTGAAGATCTTCGTTTATTTTTATTCTTTTTTTTAGTCATTGTTGGCTTTGAAACACTTATTATTAATTCGTTAAAATGGTATCACAACAACTTAGTTTAGATGAAAGTTATTTATTAAAATTTAATTTATTCACAACACTTCCATTGAGCCATTTTACAATTGTTGGCAATTTTTCTTTCAATTTGTCAAACACGAGTACTTTCTATAACATATGATTGACAAGAAATATTTTACTTCATATGATGATGTATTGAACGCATTCATTTGAAAAAAAAAAAAAAAAAAAATGAGAAATGTCAAATGCTTGTGATCAGATTTTATTGAATGACGTTGTTTGTCATACGCTACTAAATTAGATATCACACACAGAAAAAAGAGAAGAAGAACATAGAAAAAAATATAATTTTTTGTTCATTTTCGTATTAAAAAAAATTCAACGTGGAAATTTCTTGTTTTTTTTTTTTTCAAACAAATAACAAAAGAAATAACAAGAAAATGCTGTTAAATATATGGAAAACCATTACAAATATTAAGTTAGGGCTAAATATTTATTTTATAGTGTTATGTTATTTCATAAGCTTTGCCAAATGTGAAAACATCGTTGAAGAATATAATGATAACAATGGTTTATATTCAATTGAAGGCAAAGTTTATGCACCTGAAATTTATTCAGCAAATGATTTTAATTGGCAACGAGATACCGTTATTACGATAAACAATGGCGAATATTCAGGTTATTTGAAAGAAGATGGAACATTTGTTATCAATGGTGTACCATCGGGCAGCTATGTTCTTGAAGTATCAAATCCAGATTATTATTATGAATCGGTAAGTTAATATCGGAGATTATTGAGTGAAAAATAGATGTAAACACGTTCTTTGAAAGATTGAAAGTGAGAACAAATGGGAATGAGTCAGATGGAACTTTAAGCAACTACAAACAGTATGGAGTCAATAAAAGCAAGCAAAATAATTGAAAGAGATTAAGAAGAATGGAGAAACAAAGGGAGAGGGTGAGGGAGAGAGAGAGAGGGAGAGGGAGAGGGAGAGAGAGAGAGAGAAAGAAAGAGAGAAAGAGAGAGAGAGAGAGAGAGAGAGAGAGAGAGAGAGAGAGAGAGAGAGAGAGAGAGAGAGAGAGAGAGAGAGAGAGAGAGAGAAAGAAAGAGAAAAAGAAGGGACGAATAAATTCAATTGAGATTAAATCATGTAAATAATTTAATTTTAGGTACGAGTTGAAATCAATCCAAAAGGGAAATTCCGTGCCCGAAAATTAAATTATGTTCAACCATCACAAATTATTCAAGTTCCTTATCCATTGAAAATGAAGGCGCTCACAAGATTCAAGTACTTCCAAACACGTGAACAATGGAAGGTAAGTGTTGCACATGAAATCACCTTTTTTGTCTTCATCTTCACCAAATTTTTGTCTTCATCTTCACTAAATTATTGTTTTTTTTTTTTTGTTTTCATTTTCAGATTACCGATTTCTTGTTCAGTCCAATGATTCTAATGATGGTATTGCCATTAATTCTAATGGTAATTTTACCACGAATGATGAATGATCCTGAAACAAAAAAAGAAATGGAAAATATCAATATAAATAAACTTTCCAGTGAAATGCCTGAAATTAGTGAAATGATAACATCATTTTTCAGTGGAAAACCAATGAAAAAAGAGGAAAAACCAAAGTTAAGCTCATCAAAATTATCAAAAAAGCAACGTAATTAATAACCATGTCACAATGATGTTTGTCACAATTTCAATGAAAAAAAGAAAATTAACAATAGCAAAAACAACAACAACAACAACAAAACAAACCAATTAGATTAGTATTTCACACGCCATTGAACTTAAGAAACAATTCATATTGTTATAAATATATATATCGTGTTTTATCAGATGAAATGAAATAGTAAAATCGATCAATCTTTTTCGGATCAACTCATTTTATTTGGAAAAAATTTTATTAGAACAAATTCGATTAATATCAGTTTGAACCAATACAAATATAATATTAAATTTATATTTATATATATATAATATCGGTTTGAAATGTGTACAATTATGGATTTAAAATGTGAAAAAAAAAACAACAACAAACAACAACAACAAAATAAACGTTTATTATTACTCTCACTGTTTATGCAATTACAATATCAAATTTACCATTACAAAAATGAACATAAAATTGTAAAACGTAAATCAATAACTGTTAGTTAATCGTAATTTTTAGAATGAAATCGAAATCATTTTATTTCCGTATAATGTTTGGCTATGTTTCGATACATTTAAAATATATTCAATTGTCATTTTTGTTAATTGCAGAAATTAGAATGAGCCCAAATGTAAAGGATCAAATAAATTAAATGGTTAAAAATTCTATTAAGATTACAATTACATAGAGAAAAAAAAAATAAAGAATGATAATGATTATGATGACGATGATGATGATGAAAGAAACCGACGATAAATAACATAATAAACAATAATTTGTAAATCGAAATTGCTTTAGAACAAAAGTTGTGTTTTATCAAAGCTAGGTAATTTATTGTTGTGATTGAGAAAAATAATTTAAATCAATTTAATAAACAGAAAACGCAAACTAGACCAGTGATTCAAATTCCACTGCGTTGAAACCAAAATGATTTGTGGCGTTTTTTTCTTTCTTCGTCTTTTTTTTTTTATTTCGAATTTTGCCCAATTACACCATTTTTTTTTTTTCTTTTTTTTTTTTTTTTTTTTTGAATTCTGCATTGTTCCTCCTTTTCCGTAATGGAAATTGCATTTTTTCCTTTAATCTCTTCATAAGACAGCATATTTTGATGAAAAACATGAAAGAAAAAAATTAGTTTTATTGTGATCAATCGATTAAGAAATTATATCAATTCGAATTGCTAATTCGATTGAATGGTAGAAAAATGGTCATTTGAAACTAGCAACAAAAAAAAAAAAAAGAAAAAAAAAAGAAAAAAAAAGAGAAGAAAAGAAAAGATAAGAAAAACAAGTCAATCATACTCATCAATAACGTAAAAGAATTTTCAACGTATAAATTGGTTGACGAAATGCTTGATTGATTTCAGTCTATCATTATGAATCATTTTTTGTGCGACATGCAAGTCATTTGGAAAATTCTCTTGATCATTACCTTTGGCTATACTGCCAATTTAATGGCACAACAAACGACTATTGAATATTATTTGGATTTAGTGAATATTTACTTCAAACGTCAACATATTTCAGTTCTTACACAATTCACCTGTTTTTCCATGTGTAAGTTGTAACGAATATGTAAAACAACATCATTATTTTTGGAATATATTCAGTTCCATCAATTGATTGGACGTTTATTCAGTATTTTATCTGAAAAAAAGGAGCTAAAACGGATGATTTATATCCAAGAATTATTGATACCTTTGTTAACACATTTTGTCCATATAAACAAAATTTGAATAAAAAAAAAATTAATTAATTTCTCTTTTCATAATTTTATTATTTAAATCAAGCCGAAAATGCTTACATCAGTGCAAAATTATCAAATGAAACATTTCAATTGCGGCACATAACAACGCCACATTTTAACAATGTTCCACAATTGATTGATACACCAATTGAAACGCATCAGGGTTTTATTGTTAATATTGCTTGCGATAATTTTCTATCTATCTTTACTCAAGTATTAATTAAATATGTGTGCTTTTGTTATTGTTTTTCTGAAACTATTCATTTGTTTCAGGAGGATTTTAAAATTATTTTTAAAAATAATAATTTTTGGTTATTTATCGATTTTGAAGAAGAAAATGGAGAAAATCAAACGGATTTACCAGTAAGTAAATTAAAAGAAACAAAAAAAAAAAAAATTTTGAAATTCAGAATTGAGAAGAAAGAAAAAATTTGAAATTCAGAATTGAGAAAAAAAATTTCAATAAAAATTCCAAATAGAAAATCAAACGGACAAATTCGTTGAAATCATTTTGTTTGGTTTAGATTGATCGACAGAAATGGTTGAGCACATTGGATATGTTACCAATAAGTGAAGCAATGTATGCAAAACGTTATCGTAATAATACAAATGAAAACATCGACTGGATATTGTATGATGTTTATAAAATTGCTAAACATTATCCGCTTGAGATTTCAATCTATGGTTATGTATACAATGAAAATACCATAATGAATGTGGAAAATGTAATTTATCAAACAACTGAAACACAACGCATTCAAATTTTGGAGAAATTTTTCAACAAATCTGTACGAAACGATCTAAAAGGTCTTAAATTAAAATGTGGTCTTGGGGTGTGTATATTTGCTAGTAAATGAAACAGGAAAAAAAACAATAGCATTGACTCAATCAAAAAATTTTTATTAAAAAATACCTCCAATTTATTCGAGTTAATTTAAAAAAATTCGTGTAGATTGCTTATCCAGAGAGATTTACATATTTGGAAGATCCAACAGTTGAGCATGTTGATATGTTTTACAAAGGTACCGCTTCAATTGCGGCAAATATGCGAGAAAGTTTGAATATGAGGTGAGAAAATGTTCATTATTTTAAAAGAACTGAACACACACACACACACGCACACGCAATTTATTCCAATTACTTTTGTTTTCTCGAAAATTGGATTGGACGAACTATGTACAGTAAGAATGAAAATGCAATTTTTTCCCCCCTCCCTTTTCCAGCTGTGATATTATACAAGTTGATAACTTTGGCTGGTTATGGAAAAACGGAACATGGAATGGTTTGATGGGTTTGTTTCAAAAGAAAAAAATTGAAATGCTTTTTCATGGTACAATCATGCGTGAAGATCGTTTGGCACAAGTTGAATTCACCGCCGAAATCGTTGTAATTGAGTAAGAGAAATACTACGTTTTTTTTTTGGACATATTCCAATCTAATTAATTTAAGTATAAAATTTGCTCGTTTGAAACTCTAGTTTGTTTGTTTTTTTATCTTTTCTTTTCATTTGAACTTTTTGAAAATGAATTACAACTTGTTTTTTTTTTTTTAGAACGCCAATAATTTTCCGTCAGCCACCATTGTCGGCCATAACGAATATATTCATAATGCCATTGGTAATTTTGCTAGTAGAATATGGCTATCCATTTAGAGCTGTCTGTCTTTTGTTGTTTTTTTTTTTCTTTCTTTCTTTCTCTCTTTCCTTCTTTCTCTCTTCTCTTCTTTCTTTTCACTTTTTCATCATTTCCATTTTTGCATAAACTAAAAAGAAGCGAAAGCACACGATAAAATGTAACGTAAATCATTTTTCAATTTAGGATACACAGGTGTGGAGATGTTGTTTTGTAATAATGATAATTGCAATCATAATAATGTACACACAGTTTATGCATCGGATGCTACGGTCCCAAATGTCATCATTCGATATATTATCATTTGTATGGGGCGCAGTTTGTCAACAAGGAACCCATTTAGTTATACCAACAATATCCGGTCGATTTATTATGTTAACGATATTTCTAGCAACACTTGCCATATTTACATCATATTCAGCAAGTATTGTTGCATTATTACAAAGTCCAAGCCATTTAATTCGAACCATTGATGATTTGTTAAATTCACCATTAAAAATTGCATTACAAGAGGCTGGATACAATCGATATAATTTTTTAGTTGAAAATATATCATTATTGCAAAAAGTTTATGAGAAAAAAATTAAACCAATGGGCAATGACGGTTGGGTACGTATGCATATTACCTATGTCATATACATGCACAAACATACATACATACATACATATTCAATTAATTAAAGATAACATCATTCATGCATTCTAATGCATAATTTACTCAAAAGATTTACGATCCATTTGTTGGGGTTGAGAAAATCCGTACCGAATTGTTTGCATTTCAAGTTGAAGCGGCATCAGCTTATAAAGCTGTCGCTCAAACATATACGGAAAGTGAAAAATGCAGTTTAAGTGAAATCACCATATTACGTTTGGGTGTTACAAGCGTTACGGTTGAACGTAACAGCCCATACAAGGAGTTAGTTAAACGAAGGTAATTTTAGCTTAAATTTCAGTAGATTATCTGATTTAAATAAAATGTAAAATATGAAGTTTGAGAAATTGTAAGCACACGCTCACAACTCACTTAGTGAAAATTCTTCTTTCTCTTTCCTCGCACTTTCTCTATGTCTCTCTCTTTCTCTTTCTCTTTCTCTCTCTCTTTCTCTTTCTCTTTCTCTCTCTCTCTCTCTCTCTTTCTCTTTCTCTCTCTCTCTCTCTCTCTCTCTCTCTCTCTCTCTTTCTCTTTCTCTCTCTCTCTCTCTCTCTCTCTTTCTCTTTCTCTCTGTCTATCTATATATCTCACTTTCTTTCTTGCTCTCTCTCTCTCTCTCTTTCTCTTTTTCTCCATCTCCATCTCCACCTCCATCCCATCACCTTTACCTACTCTCTCACTCTTTCATACAAAAACATCATCGCATCAATCGCACCCCATACAGAATTCGGTGGCAACGAGAGAATGGATTAATGAACAAATTTAAACGCAGATGGTTTCCAAAGAAGCCGATTTGTGAGGGGGGCGCCCGAGGATTTATAACAGTTGGATTGCAGGAAGTTAAACCGGCTTTATATCTTTTTCTTATCGGTGTAGCATCATCGTTAGCATTGATGTTCATTGAAATTGTCATTCACAAAGTAAATGTTTGGTATAATAATAATAATAATAATAATAATAACAAAAATACAATTCAACAAATAACAATTGTAAAATCCTTCAAAAGCATAAACACAAAGAAGCCCATACATAATTCTTAAATATTCATGATTATATCATTACAATATTCCAATGGCATTGTAATTGTCTGTTAAATGTCAAAGAGTACGATAATTTTCTTGTTATCCAAATACAAATACAAATAGAAAAAGGGGGGAAAAAAAAGAAATAAAGAATAAATTACATCAATTTATGGAAAATGTCAAGTTGTTTTATTCATACATTGAATAGATAACAATATCAAATTATAAATTGGGCCCAATTTAATATTTGACACATTTTCTATGATATAAAAGTTACAGAATTTGTATACGAAAATTTAGTAACGGATCGACTTTTGGTATTTGCTTAAATGGTTGTCAAGTCACATTTTCCAAAAGTAAACAATCACAATGAAATGTTCAACCATTTTTTATCATTTCTATCGTTTATTTATCATTTTATATTTCCTTGTTAAATCAAATGCCATTCAAGTTCAAAATTATTTAGATATTTTATCGATATATTCAAACTATAGACATATTGTGGTATGGACACATCTCACCTGTTTTGAATTTGGTAAGTGTGTAAATATTAAGAGCAAAGTGAAATAAAAGAGAGCAAGAGAGAGAAAAAAAAAAAAACAAAAAAAAAAAAACGAAAATTGTTACAATGTCATTTAACATGATTCATGTTGAATTCTCTTATAGCCGAAAGAGTAAATATTTCAATAGAACTTTCGAATTCGTTAAATATACAATCAAGGCATGTGAACGATTTTCAAAATATACAACAATTATTTGATACATCATTGTATGCTGTACATGGCTATGCAGTCGATATTACATGCAAACACATACAAGGCATATTTCAACAGGCAAGAACTTGAAACGTACTAGGTTTTGTTTTTTTTTTTTTTTTTCTTTTTTTGTTTGTCGTTCATCTACGTTTTCAATTCGGAATTTACATCACTTGAATTTAATTTGAATTCACAATCGCACTGATTCATAAATCAATTTATGACATTTTACAGGTAGACCAAGCGTTCTTGTTTAACAACAGAAACTTTTGGCTTTTTATTGATGAACCAAACATTACCAATGGTACAATATCAGTAAGATTTTCATTTGAAAAATATTCTAATATTTCAAAAACAATAATATAAACTTGATTTTCGAACATGAAAATTGATTTTATATTGATTTTTCCTTTTTCCTTTTTGTTTTTTTTTTCAAGTTACGTGCGAAAATGTTGCTCAACACCATCGATATATTACCAATTAGTGAAATTCAGGTAGTATATTTTAATGTAACAACTGCCAGATACACATTTATTGATGCATATAAAGTTGCAAAAGATTATCCCTTGGAGTTATCGGTATATGGTTTATCGAATCCAGTTTCAAATTTAACAAATAAATTGCATGTGATGCAAGACTTTTGCCCAAAATGTACACGAAGGAATTTAAAGGGAATTCAACTTCAATGCGCTTTTGTTGTATGTACTGTTGTAAAAAAGTGTGTTGTTTTACTCAAAATTTGTTGTTTCACACAAAATTGTTATGTGGTTTTTTCTTTTCTTTTTTCTTTTTTCTTTTTTTTTTTTTTTTTTTTTTGCATAAAATGGTCATTTTTCACAATGTTGTCATTTTCGAAAAGTTTGTCAATTTGTTTTAAAAAAAAGTTTTGACATTTTATTTAGCTTTCATATCCGGATAAATTTACATACATGGATGATCCAGCTAATGTTGATATTGATGTTGCCACCAAATCCACTTATCCGATAATGATGAATTTGGCAAATGATTTAAATTACACGTAAGTGAATATTTTCACTTGAAATCCCTAATTCGTCGACATTTTTTTTTTTTTTTTTTTTTTTTTGTTTTTTGACAAAAATTGATTGAAATAGTGAGAATGAATTCGTGTGTGATTAGTCAATAAACGTGTATAAATGAATATAATTGTAGAGAATGAATTTGAGGTAATTTTATTAAAATCTTGATAATTTCAATATAACAATTTCAGATGCAATGTCATGCAATTCGATTCATATGGATTTTTAATGAATGAAACACGGACTAGTGTGATGTCATTGTATGCCAAACATAAGATCGATTTATTATTACATGAAACAAGTATGCAAATAGATCATCTGAAATATGTGGAATTTACAACGGATTTATTTTCAATTGAGTAAATGTCTACGTTCCTCTCTTGAGAGAAAAAAAAAAAAAAAAAAAAATGAAACATTTATTTAATTTTCAGTACACCGATAATATTTCGACAACCATCATTGGCAACCGTATCAAATATATTCGCTGTGGCGCTTGATACAAATGCATGGTGGGCATGCATCTTGGCAATATTTATAATGTGGATATTTATGCTATCACAATATGTATATCCGGAAGTGCGACAACAAATATCATATTTAGATATGATTGGTTTGATTTGCGGTGCTGCATGTCAACAAGGAACACATTTGATGATGCAAAAAACCTCTGGGCGTATTATTATTTTAACAATATTTCTTCTTGCTTTATTCATTTTCATGTCATACTCAACCAATATCCTTGTTTTATTACAAACACCATTGAATATCATCAATACAATTGATGATTTAATGGCATCACCAATCAAATTGGCATTGCAAGATGTTGAATATGCACGTTTACGTTTTCAATATGAAAATATTAGTTTATTGAAGCAAGTATATGAAAAAAAAATTCAACCAAATGGTAAAAATGGATGGATTTATGATCCAATAAATGGTATTGAAAAAATACGTACAGAATTGTTTGCCTATCAATTGGAAAGTACAATTGCATATAAATTAATCGATAAAACATTTACTGATAATGAAAAATGCTCTTTAACTGAAATAACAATATTACGCATTCCAAAGCTAACGGCAACTATTGCACGAAATAGCCCATATAAAGAATTATTTCGGCAACGGTACGTAAATTTATTACTTTTTCTTTTTTTTTTTTGTTATTGTTTTAATGGTTTTGTGGTAGATATGATATATTGTTGCTTTTGTCATTGCCATTGTCATTGTCGTTTTTGTCGTTCGGGCTATTGTTATTCTTGCCAATATTATTGTTGATGTTGACATTTGCATTTGTTAAATAATAGTAAAGAATAAATATGATTTTCATTTTTGAGTTGCAGGCTACGTTTTCAACAGGAAAATGGACTTATGTATCGTGAAAAAGCAAAATGGTTTCCAAAAAAACCAAAATGTGAAAATATTGGCAGCAATTTTACACCAATTGGTATGGCTGAAATTAAACCAGCTTTGTTTATTTTTATTATCGGTATTAGTATAACATTCATCATATTCTTAATTGAAATTTCATTAAAGAAAATTTTTAAAAAACAAATCAAAATTTAAGCATCTAACATGTATATGATCAATTTCCGAATAAAATTATATATTTAAATTAAGATCATTAATGTATTTATTTTAATGTTTCGAGTTCAAAATGAAACCGAATTGTTCTTGAATAATTTATGTTGAAATTGTTAAAATCATGAGTTGAGGTTTTTCCATGACATTTTCTTGCTCTTGCGGATGTTAGCACCATTTTTTTTTTCGTTTCGCTGTTCAATAGAATAAAAAAGGCATGTATATAAGTATTTTGTATAATGACTGTGAACTGACATGCTTATTAAGAAACTCAAATAAGATAACGTTGACGTTTTTGAAAGGTTAATTTAAATCTTAAACTTAATTGGAAAATTGCGAATAGCATTGAATATTGGAAGAAGCATTGCCACATTTTCCAATTGAAATTGTTTTGCCGTTGGTTATGTGATACGATGGTATTTAAGGAGAATGACGAACATTTTAACGAACATAATGTTTCGATACAGTAAAAAGGAGAGAGGAAAGAGGGAGAAAGGAAGAAAGGGAGGAAGGGAAAACAGAGAGAGAGAGTGAATGAAAGAGATAGAAAAGGAGAGAGAGAGAGAAAGAGAAATAGAAAGAGAAAGAGAAAGAGAAAGAGAAAGAGAAAGAGAAAGAGAGAGAGAGAGAGAGAGAGAGAGAGAGAGAGAGAAAGAGAGAGAAAGAGAACCACACGAATGTCTTATCGTCATTTTATGTTTCCAATATCCTGTGTTAAGCTTTCAGCTTCAGTTTCAATTTTTAGTTGGCTAAATAATTATTTGCATTTGCTTGGAATTTATTCGACATACCATTGTGAATAGCATTTTATCGTATTTTCTTCATTATGAAAATGTGTATGTTTGTAAATAGCCTAAGAAATGCAGGCCAAGATATTTTAACTTATTGGCTTTCATGCATATTGTGCCTTTGCTTTTGTTTTTGTTTTTGTTTTTGCTAATAAATTTTCAGTACGGAAATGGTAAATGTGCATTAGTTTCATCATCATCTGTATACGAATGGGCGATTAAGATTTATTATGAACTTTAAATGAATTTTGATTATTTTTTATTAAAGAAAAAATCAATGATACGGTCATTGAGCGATTGTAAATTGTAGATAAAATTGCATAAAATGTGAAATGAAATTTTAAGCATTAAATAAATATCGCTGAAATCGTAATTCGGTGTTAAATGATTATAATTTTTTTTTATTATCAATGTAAGCAAAAGCAAATAAACATTCAACACAAACATTAACAAAAACTATAGATGATAAATTGTTTTGTCGAAACAGGATCAAGTTTTATTTAATGGCAACAATTTATGGCTCTTCATCTTTTAAAGCTCAGATGAATTGCACATAAAGTTGAATGAAAACTGCAATGGAAAACTTTACTCAAGTGATTTTTACTGAAGTTCAACGAATCAGTTTAAATTTTATAACTTTTTTTTTTAGCTTCTTTTTCTTCTTTTGATTCGACTTTTTGGCCAATTTTCTTTCTTTTGCTTTCGCCATCGTCGGGTGTGGGTAACAAAGATATGGGGGGGACTAAGAGAATGTTGAGTGAATTGAAGATATTTTGCCAAAGTGTAAAGTGTAATGGTATTTGCCGAATTTTATACTCTTGAGAATAAATGGACACTTTATGATGTTTATAAAGTTGCACCCAATCAGTCGTTAGACAGTGTTCGTGCTTTTCATACAAGACCAAAATTCAACAAATGAATAAAATTTTAGTGCATCAAAATGGCATGAACACGAATGATTTCAAATTCAATGATGATGATTTTGACAAATTAATGCATAAGGACAACAATGTACAAGAGCCTACATTTGCATTGTGGTTTAACATATTGCATTGTTTTCATTCATACAATTGTACATGTATTTCGATCAAAATTGGTAATCATCATATTGTTGTAAACCAATTAAATTAATCGGTCACAATTAATAAACTCAATCAGTTACAATTCACATAATGCAATCGTTGAAATATTCAGTTTAAATCGATATTATCCAAAAGGACCATTCTCACATTAACCATTTTACAACTCTTCCGAGACGATTTAAATTTATTTTTGACTTCATTTTATTTAATCGTTTTCATGTTTGTTGTTATATTTTTTCTTTCCTTTTTTCTTTTCATTTTTTGTTGAAATTTTTCATATAGTTGCGATATAGTTGAAGCTAGACTTTAAGTGTGCAATTATTGGATGAAAATAAAGTAACACTATCCGCTCAACTGTAGCGTGAAAATCGCATCGTACATTGTTTGCACATGCCACGAATATGCGATTTGGTGCCTTTTATAATATGCCAAGTTAGCTGCTGATATTTCTTCCTTAAGGATAAACCATTTTTGTTGTTGTTTTGGTTTGCCATAAGGTATTGCCAATGAAGAACAAAAAAAAACTTTCACAACATTTTCTGTTAGTGTGTGTGTGTTGTGTATATATGTTGTGTACGTTCTTTATTCGCACAACGCCAATTATTTTTCTACAGCCTCCTCGTCCTGTCAGCAATATTGAACAATTTTCTTATTGCCGATGGATAAGATGTTTTGTTGGCATTGTTATGCAGTGCTGATTTTCGCTCACTATCTCTCTCTTTCTCTCTCTCTCTCTCTCTCTCTCTCTCTCTCTCTCTCTCTTTCTCTCTCTCTTTCTCTCTCTCTTTCTCTCTCTCTTTCTCTCTCTCTTTCTCTCTCTCGCTCTCTCTCCATGTGTGCGCCTATCTCTATGTGTTATATTCATTATGGGAATTCAAATGGGGCATCCGTTGCTTAAGGCGCACATCACGTTATTTCGGCGATGTTTGTTTCATTTGTTGTTTCAGTGCATTTTCATCAGCAAGGGACTCATTTATTTATTCCATCGTTATCCGGTCGATTTGTGTTCATAAAAAACATTTGTACCATACCGTAGCATTATTTACATCATATTCAAGCTTCTATAGATTGTGTGTGTGTGTATGTGTGTGTGTGTGTGTGTGTGTGTGTGTGTGTGTGTGTGTGTGTGTGTGTGTGTGTGTGTGTGTGTGTGTGTGTGTGTCCAGTCATTTGAAACGATTCACACATTCAACGATCTATTAGACTTGCCATTAACACTTTGCTTTCGAATAAAACTCTTGAAGGCGCATCATTTTTGATTGATTGTGAATGTAACTTGAGACATTGTTGTGATCAAATGAATACCATCATGCCATTGGGCCAAACACTGACTTGATACAACTACATTTCCATTGAATCAATAAATCCATCGACAATCGCTTGTTTTGAATTTATTTTCATTTGTTGTAATAACAAATAATGATTGTTGATAGTTCAAGTGCAAGTGCGTATCATCAGAATTGAAGGGAAAAAAAAAATCATTTGTACACAAGAGTCTATTTTTGGAAAAATACCAATTGACTGAAATACGTTTATCGAAAGAAGCATTTATTTTTTTTTTTCTCTTCTCGTTGATGAACACAATCAAGTGTAGCACGAAACATTCCATGAAAATGAATTGATTAAGTAAACTACCTTCAGGTAAAAGTAAATAAGGGAAATTCTTGTGTTTCAGTAGAACAACGGAATTTCTGTTTCATTTTGACTACATCAGAGTAAATGGTAGTCACTGGTATCAAAGAAAATACAAAAATATTTTCAATTTTGTTGTTTTTGCATTTTGGGAAATTGGGAAACAATTTAAGATTCCCTAAACCAAATCAATGAAAACGACTCATAAAGGCATTCAGAGTATTATTTGTTCAATACGTCGAAACAAACTATGTATACATAGCAATTCTAATTGCTTTATGGAACTATGTACATTTATAGAATTTTTGGTAGAAACATATTCCTATTTCTTCAAACACAAAATACTTATTATTACAGAAACATTTTTAAAAATAAAATTTGAATTTCAAATCTTGTTCGCATGCGCGCACACAAAATGTTGACTTTTTTTTTTAATTTGGATGCAGAACTAAATGAAAAAAAACTTGTTGACAAGTAATAGCGTGAAGTTTCATTGAAATAAAATACGTTGAAAATAATTGACATCATTTTGTGCGATATTAATGTAAATGAAATTCAAGTTTTGAATAAAAAAAATCGATTTTTCCCTTATTTTTATTTTATAACAGCAAAAGAAATAATTAGAACGAATGATTAAATATGCACACATTTCGTCGTTTCACCTTCGAGTCTTGACTATTTTTTGACTCATAATAATTATAAACGAATGTGAGGAGTATCGAATGATCATTAAATGTTAATGCATTTCATCGTTTCTTAAGAATAAATGTGAGAATATCTTGAAATGAAATTTGCCCATTTCACAAAACTATGGCATGTACTGCTCCAAAAATACACTTTTATTGTATTCTCAAAATCATTTGCATAGCCGAACGGTCACACAAACAATGTTCTTCGTTATATTGTGAATGCGTGCGTCGAACGCAAGGATACTTAGCTATGTGCTGTGAACGTTTTTTGTGCGACCGTTAAGCTACTAAATTTAGGAGATTCAAGTTAGGAGACTCAAGTTAGAAGATTCAAGTTAGGAGACTCAAGTTAGAAGACTGAGCTTCTAAAGTTGTCTAAAAAAAAAAATAGCAAAACGAAATGTATGATCATTTGTATTAACAGAATTATCAGGAAAAATCATCATTCAAATTGGCAGTGCCAATTTTGCACATAAATCTGCATTGTGAATTCATTCAATGAATCATTTCCCATCAATGAATTACTTTCATATTCAATGAATCACTTCCCATCCGCAAATTTTTTCTTTTTATCACTTTTCTGGAAATTTAATAAATATGAAGGTTCTTCAAGACCTTGAAGGTTCAAGTGAAATCGTTTTTTTGAAGTTGATAAAAATTAATAGAAAAATTAGATTTCTATTCTCTTTAGTTAATTGATATTTCAGGGGAAAAATGTCATACGGAAAAGTTTTTCTCAGAACTATACCTAGAACGCAACATATGAACGCAACATAGCAATGTTTTAACCTTTGCGCAATTGTAAATAAGTTTCTATTCATTATTCATAAGAAGCAAATGAGGATTAATTAATTTGCTAAATTATTCAGATCCAAAAGTGTTGAATAAGTTTAAAACTTATTCACAAAACATGATTAAAAATCAAATGATATGATTATGTAATATAAATGTACTTATTTAGTAGATAATTGAGCTTTTGTTTTATAGGTGACATTGAATCTAAAGCTTTATCAATTATAATTCAAAACCATTAAAAATAAAAACAACTTGAGTTTTAATTGAATAGTATTTATTTATTTGAAAAAACAGTTGACAATTTTTTGATGTTATATTCATTAAATAGTTTTTAATAAATCATTCTATTGTGTGAAAAAAAAAATATTATATTAATTTGAGCGGAAAAATTTTCTTTAAATTGTTTAATAACGTGACATATATTTAAGAAGCAAAATGTTTTCTTTGATACATTCTGAGCGAGTTTGATAAAGAGGTGGATTATCACAATAGAATGCATCTCGATTGATTTGTAATAATTTAATAGCAAATGGAAAATTATCAAAATATACACATGGTGCACCATAAGATGAATTACCAGGAAAATAATCGACATCATAATCAATATAATGAAGAATATCAGTGACTTTTAGTGTCACAACACCAATGCCATGACAATTGGCTGTGATTCGTGAAATACATGCTAAAGTACTACTCCAAAACTGTATATGATTCAATTTACCATAATAGACCACACCTATAGTGTCTGATCCTTCGTAAAATTTAAAATTTGATGTCGGAACTAAATCTAAATCTTGTGATACAATTTTTCTTTGAAAATGCTCATCATTATCAGTAAAATTAAAGCTCATCCACATTACACATGGTCTATATTTTTCAGGTATATAAACTTTTGGATCATTCCAAACATAGGAAATAGTACACATATATTTAGTGTAGAGTAAATCCACCAATCCATCGGTTTCATTTAACTTTATCGTATCTAATTCAGTCCATAAATCCTTGAATATGAAGAAAAAAAAAAAATAAAGTTTAAAATTTATTATTAGATTAATTTCGAAAATAAGAGAAAAAAGTGATGTTGATCACGATTCAGAAGGGACATCAACCATATTAATTCAAAATGATTATTAAGGTGCGTTTTCCTAGGCCAACGATTAACAACGATTCCATACATTTACACTTGTTGACGATTGTAAATGTATGGAATCGTTGTCAATCGTTGGCCTAGGAAAACGCACCTTTATTGATTTAAAAAAAAAAAAAAAAAAAAACGAAAAATTGTCACTTACAAGAGAGCCAATAACATACGTTAAAATCGAAAATAACGACGCAAGTGTTAAAAATATTATTTTCATTTTTGCCAACAAATACAAGTCAAAGAAGATCTTCTCAAATATCTTGAAACAAACTGTGATATTTGCTTCATGGAACATTGTCTATTTATACAGTTTTCGGGAAAAACAAAATGTTTGTTGTTTTTTTTTTTCATTTGTTCACACGAGTTGTATTTCATGTCCCCAAAAAATATTTTCGAGGAGAAATAACAACAACAGAAGAAAAAAAAAAATTTAAATTTCAAATCATTATCACTTGAACACAGAAATCGATTTGAATTGATCATAACAACAGAATAAATAATTAGAAAGAATAATTAAATATGCACTCATTTTGTTGTTTTATCTTCTTCAAGTTTCAAGAACAGTTCGACGAATGAATTTTTATGGAAGATGATTCATTAAATGATGCCAAATTCAATAAATGAATTTTATTTTTCAATAAAACATTATGAAAGATGTAAGAATAACAATAATTATACTTGTGCTATGGATATAACTGTTGCTATTTGATAGGACCTATTTCATAGTTGCTATTTAACTATGCATGTGTGTTTCAACAGCACATTTCGATTCTCCTATCACACTTATTATTGCGGCAATAATGAATATGCAATGAGTGAAACTTTTTTCGATCAATTTTAGATTTCTTATCATTATTTAACGAATTTAAGAAATGAAAAATCATATAAATCATAATTTTGGTTACCACAACAACAATGAATGAAATATTTTTTACCAAGACCAAATTTAAGGTTCTAATGGTTCTATAGTTTCGAATCTTTTTTTTTTTTTTTTTGTAAATCTTAACGATTGTATTGCAATAATGTAAACAGGCGTAAAGACTCTAATTTCATGTCGCTGATTTTGATCGACCGAGTGAACGAAATAGACTTTGTCAAAAGTCTACAGGCCTTCAACTGGACTTTCAATATAATTCTTATGCAGACGTTCGTTTCTATTCTCCCTTCACTTCTTTTTGTTTTATACGCATGCAGATGATATTGACTGTGAAGAAGAAAGAATAGCAACACGAACGCATGCAGAAGAATTATATTGAAAGTCTAACTGAAGGCCTGTAAACTCTTGGCAAAGCCTATTGCGTTCACTTGGGCGGAATCGATGTTTTCCCCATTAAAATCGTATGAAAAAATCGGTATCGATCAGAATCAGCGCCTTGGAATTAGGATTTTTACGTCTGGTAATAATGAACCTTGGAAATAGAGCTCTGAGAAT
Source organism: Resseliella maxima (assembly GCA_029041755.1). NCBI lineage: Eukaryota > Metazoa > Arthropoda > Insecta > Diptera > Cecidomyiidae > Resseliella > Resseliella maxima. The sequence goes on along the minus strand of JAQOWM010000058.1, from coordinate 247,458 downwards.
AACAGTAGTAATAGTAATTTAGAAGCATTTGTAAAAAGGAAAAAATTGTGTGAGAATCGAATTGATTGGAATTTATTTGAAGAATAAAAATAATAGACAATTTAATTTTTAATTCATATTTATTGATTTATAATTCTTTATAGATTCATGAAATATGCAAATGACAAAAAATCGAGAACAGCTATTAACTCTCGATGTTAATGTTTCAATTTGTAAAAAAAAAAATTCGGAGAATTTTTTTTTTTTTTTTTTTCTTGTTAATTAACAAATAAAGTTTAAAGTTTAAACTTGATTTGTCTGAAATCATTGATTGAACAATTGTATATAATTGAACATTAAATGAAATATCAAAAAAAAACTCCTTGAATTGTAGACATTTGAATGTTTCTTTCGATGCATTCTTGACTGTAACATTTAAGGGCTGCTTGATTGATTCGTAATTTGGCAACATGATTACCTTTAACATTAAAAATAACACACGGTAAACCTGAACCTGGATCAATTGGAGAATATTCTACATCAAGTTTTTTAAGTATGTCCGTTATCTTTACATGTACAACACCAATACCATGACAAGCAACGGAAATTAATGTAATACAGGCCGAATTATCGCTCCAAAATTCAATAAATTCCATTTTTCCACCATATTGTGGCATTGTTATACTGTCTATTCCTTCAAAACTATCTTTTAAATTATGTGGAATTAAATGTTTAACATTGTCTTTGACTCGGGTTATGCCATCACCATCTTTAAAATTCATTGATGCATAGATTTTATGTTCAATATAAGAATTATTATTATATTCGGGATCAAAATCATTCCAAATATAAGTAATAATGCACATTGAATTAAAATGAATATTATCCAATCGGTTTAAGATTCTATTTAATTCATTTGTGTCTAATGTAGATTCTCTGGTATCCTCAGTTGATGATTTCAAAAATTTCTCAATTTCAATGTGTCTTTTAATACATTCTGTGTCATGGCCTCTATCTTGATCACAAGTGAATGCCTCTCTTTTGACCCGTAATTTGGTAATGTATCTAGTATCATCAGTATTAAAGTACACACATGGTGAACCATACTCATTTGATCCATGAAAATATTCTGGCGTATCCTCGATGTTTAGGTGTTCAATCATGTCTTTTATTCGTACTTCTACTTTACCAATATTGTCTGTACAAACAACGATAATTTCAGCCAAACAGGCTTTATCATCGCTCCAAAAATCTACGTAATCCAAATCACCACCAAGTGAAGGAATTGATATCGTTTTAAATCCCTCTCTATATTCATCTGATAAAGTATGATCTAATTCAACAGAAGTGTTAAAATATACGGCTTCGCGTTTTGTATTTCTAGAAACAAAATTCGCATGCATTACACGTGGCAAAATAAAAGTATCTTGTCTTGTGGCGACACTAAAGACAGGACGCTCAGCAACAATATATCTCGGATATGGATCATTGTATAAAAAAAAAACAGTGCATTCATCTGATTCGTCTCTTTCTAGATAAACTTTCGTCAAGAAATTACCCAATCTGTGGCTGTCTTCGTTCACCCACCCTCTCTCGTCTGGCGTATCCTGAGTAAGCTGACATGTACAAGAAAAATATATATATAATATCATAAAATTATTTAAAATTGTAACTCTATACACACACACACACACACACAAAAAAAAAAAATCAAACAAACTCAACGCAAATTAAAATTATCTTGAAATGATTGAGAGAATACAAAAATATGTGTATTATGGTCTAATAAACTAACTACATTCATTATCACAATATGATGTTTGTAATATAAGAATAGATTCAATTGAGTTCTTATGTTTTTGATGTAATTTAAAATTCAAACGAATAAAAAAGTATTTCACTTACAATTATGTCAAAAAAGCCTGTTTGAGCGGCAAATAACAAAAGATTTGAAAATAAAATTTTCATTGTTGTCTTGTCAATAATGTGTTTAAAATAACTGTGTTTTTATCTTATGAAACTACCTGCATTTATATCATTTTTTTTTTTTGTTTGGGAAAAACATGTTTTTTCCTGCTCAAACGCAATGAATTTTTAAATAAATTACGAAAATGAAATTTAAATTTTAAATCATTTTTTGGCGTTGAAAATATGTCACATTATTTTGTGTGATATTTTAAATTTGCATTTAGTTTTTAACATTTTGTAAAAAAAAAAAAATGTCAAAAATAGAAACTTGTTATTTGCTTCACCTTCAACCATTTGCAAACAGTTGGAGTGAATGACAATTATTTGACTGTCGAGTGATTCATCATATACAAAAAGGAATTTTGTATCATAAAATAAATGGTTCATATATTTAGAAAAAGATTTTACTTGTACATTTATCTGTGATACAGAAATATGTCCTAGGTGGATCTATTTCTTGCAAATGCCGCAAATCAATTCGCATGTTCATAGCAAATTGTAAATGTCTCATGATTGCCAATGCGAATGCGATCATGACACTTTTGGCATTCATTTTGCGACGGAATGAGGGTCTTTTGATTGAGGCTTAATCAAAATGTTCCGATAAAGGTTCGCTGATAAATCGTATAGATTAATAGATGAGATCAATTTTTCGGAAACATTTTTGGATCGAAATATGCTTACGAACGTCTGTTGCATGCCATGATTCAACAAAAACAATAATTCAACAAACTCGGCTATACGGGAGAGATGTGTGTGTGTGTGTATACATACCAATTTCAATATAGTATAGTCCAATATATACTAAACAAAACACGTTTTAGTGTTTCGAAAAAGTCAATTAAAACCAACAATAAAAGTGAAACGATAATAAGAATAAGAAATCAAAACAAAAATCAAAATTACACGTGTTAAGAATAAATATTTTCAATTGAATAAAACTTACCGTTCTAGCCAAGCTTGGTTCTATCTATTAACCTACAGTAACGTCGCCAGAAAAAAAGACTGTCTACTACTGACGCAAAAAAATGTTTTCTACTAAAAGCGTTATTTACATCAACAATTCCAAGAAAAACAAAGTCAATGTTCAAAAGAAACTCCAATTCAAATTTATACATCTGGTAGATCCATACCTACTGTACTATAAAAGAAAAATCATGAAATCGAAATTATTTACGTATTTCCATAGAGAGAACAAAAAAAAAAAAAATATATGTTTTGGTATTTTGGGTCCAAAATTGGACATTTTTATTTCATTTCAATGCTTATTATCAACAATAATTATAACTTATAATTAAATGTAAATTGTGTTCAGATGTATTTACCACAAATGCACAATTTTACCATAATAAATGCACATTTGTTTCATTTTATTTCTGTAACAGAAAGAATTCTGTTTTCTATTTTTTTTTTTTTTTTATCACCTAATTGTTTTACAAATAGTAGATATATAAAAGCTACATCAATTCAATGGTATAATGTTCTTCATTGTTTCAATTTAAAAAATATATATTTTTAGAATTTCAAAGAGAAAAATATAAAAAGAAAAAAATTTGCAATTTTTTTTTGTTCCGTGCTTATTATATAAAAAGAAAATGAATATAACACTGGTTTAAACGAAAAAAAAAAAAAGAATCATTCGCATTGAACTGGATTGACTTGATTATATAGAAAAAAATATATATATATATTTTTTTTATCAAATGTATGTATTCAGATGGAAATTTTAGTGATTTATTAAATATAAATTTGTTAATATAATTTTCCAAGGGGGAAATTACTCTGAAAAGAGTGATTTTGAGTATTACTTTTTCAGAGTGATTTGCCCCTTGTAATTTTCACATTTCATTTCAAGTGTGTTTTAACCTATGTAACATGTATATAGATGTTTATATGTTGTGTAAACTTAATTTTATTTTAACTTTATTGTGACTATATTCATTACACTTAGATTTTTGTCAGTGTTAAACAGATCAATCCACTGCATTTTTTTCTTTTTTGTTTCTACTTACTGTAAATGAGTTGTTGTTTTTTTCTTGTAAGCGTGATAAGTTAAATAAATCACGATGGAACAGATATATATATAGAGAGAGAGAGAGAGAGAGAGAGAGAGTGAGAGACATAAACAAAAATGGTTTTCATATGGAAAACATCATCAGTTTATAGACATTTTAATATTTGTTGTTGAAATTTTTCAATGGATTTTTGTTTTTTTCCTTTTTAATCACTATTCTATAGTCGAAATTTATTTTTCTTTTTTTCTTTCCATGTATGCTACTTATGTTGATCACATATTATTTTATAAACATATAATTGTTGATGTTGTTTTTTTTTTTTTCTTTTTAAATTCAATTGAAAATCATTTAATGAATTTAATTAGAATATTCATATCTCTCTTACTGTGGTCCTGTATAGTTTGGATTGTATGGCGCTTGTTTTTGGTATGCATCACCTCCACGTACAACTTGATCATATGATGGTGGATTGAAATCAGCTGGAATTTTTGTTTTGGATTCAATCAATTTTATTAATAAAATAAAAGCATCAAATCAAATGGAATGAAAAAAAAAAGAATAAAATTCTGTGAAATTCAATAAAATCCGAATAAACTTGATAAAATTGAATCCAATTAAAAGTTTTTTCAATAAATATCACATGAAATTACATTCAACTCAATAAAAATTAATCAACAAAAATTGGGAATTTATCAAATTTCACCAGAATCATCGAAAAATGAGAGAATGAAATATTTGGGAATTTCAAAAAATTTCAAAAAAAAAAAAAATCTACGTGATTGGCCAAAATTTCATAGAGAAATGAATCATTTGATTTACCTTGTACTTGTGGTTGTGGCATCGGATATGGTGGCATCGCTTGATTTGAGTAAATCCCTTGATGAGTTGGCATTCTAATTAAGTGGGTGGAAAAATGTATTCAAGTTAAATTCAAGAAAAAATACATTTGAAATTCAAGCAAAAATACAGTTGAATTTCAAGCAAAAATACATTTCAAATTAAAGCAAAATTGATGATTCTATGTGAATTGAAGAAGAAACAATGTGAATTAATCGTATTTACCCAGGTTGTGGTTGTGGCATTGGATAGCCTTGTATAACTGTATTTGGAGGGTAGCCAGTAGGTGGTGGCGGACCAGGCATCGTTGTCGTTGTAACTACAACTGGCGCTAAAAATGATAATCAAACAAAAACCAATTTGTTTATGAACATTTATTTTTAAAATTTGTTAAAATTGTTTAAATATTTTCATTTTCTTATCGTTTACAAAAAAAAAAATGTGCTTCATTTTGGTCTTATCAAATTTGGTATAAAAAAATATTCTAATAAAATTGGTCAAGATCATTTTGGTATGAATCATTTGTACATTTCGTAAATTAAAATTGATAATCATATGACTAATGATAACACTAAAAATCTAGTCCATGTCAATCATCAGAGGCGAACAATACAATTCCATATATGGTAAATATTCATAAATCAGCCCACTTTTTTTTCCGTAACCGCTCATTTTCATTTATAAATGTGCACGTGCGTGTATACATATAAGGTTTATTTAAGGAATGCGTGTATTAATTTGATAATTTTGCACATCCAACATTCATCACGTAAACGATTCCATTTATGAGGCGTGTCTTAATGTTGATGTTTAATTTACTCTCAATGACATATCGATAAAAATTGATTTATTTATAGAAATGGGCAAATATACAGAAATACAAAAAAAAAAAAGAAAAAAAAAAATGTGCTTTCGGCAAACAATTTCTTTATACCCATTGGATTTTGATTGATTACAAAGCCTCGATTTTGTTGACGACACTGAAATTTCCATACGCAATAATAGATGAAAATAAATACGGAAATGGTGCTGAAAACACAAAATACCACAAATTCAGTTAAAACCATTTTTCTTTTATCCCAAAATAAACAAGAAAAAAAAAAAACAAAAAAAACAAATTCTATCTTAAACTATTGAAATGTAGTTGCGCATGAAATCGAAATAATCATTTGCTGAATGACAAATTGCTGACAAACTGTTTATATACCGATAATGCTTAACAGGATCTAAAATCACAACAACGCATGCAATGATTCTACAAAACGGAATATAAAGATAAAATCGCTCTTATTGTCCGATAATAAAAATGGTTTGGTTTTATCATAGAAACACACACACACACACCCAACTATATACTCAACCGATAACAAATGCATTTGATTTGGTATGGTAACAAATGCGACATTATCTTGTTCGGTCGCGTTACTTATATTGATGCTTGAAACAAAGTAGCCAAGTGATTGTTAGCGTACATCACATTTGCATATATTCATCGAATTTGTTTAAGTGAATTCTTCTTCAATTGAATGTGAATCGCTCATCGATTTCTCTTTCTTTTTTTTTTTGTTTTGAATGCATTAAACAAAATAATATATTTTAAGGCGGAGACGTTTTGCTTATTTTGTTTGTTCAATTGCACGTATTTATTGAAATACTTGTTTATAATTTTGTGAGATTAATTTTTCGTTTATTTTTTCTATTTCTGTCATTTCATTTTTTTTTTTTTTTTTGCTTCCGATTTCTTTCTCCTTCTTTTTCCATCTCTTTTCTTTTGCATTGTTTTTCAGTCTCTTTTTTCATCAAATTGAACTTTCCTCTCTCTTTTCTTTCATCAAATTGAACTTTCCTCTCTCTTTTTCATTCATCAAATGGAACTTTCCTCTCTCTCTCTTTTTCTTTCATAAAATGGAACTTTTTTCACATTCCGATTCATCAAATAATGCATTTCAATTGATATTGAAATAAAAATGAAAAATAACAACCGACCCAAGTGAGAAAAATTAATTGAGATTTTGAATCGACCACAAAATCTGGATCGCATGAAAATGCACGAACATCAGCTTAGTTGCAAGCATTGTTTATCATTCATATCAATGTTTTGATTGAATTTTCCAAGGAATGAATAAGAAAAACTATTGACTATAATGGAAATTTCAATTTGAAAATTCATACTGAATTGATTGTGAAATTTGAATTCACTATGATATTCACATTAAATAGAACTCATGTTCATTCATCGCATACACACTTTCATACACACACACACACACACACACACACACACACACACATACACCACATTCGGTACAAAATAAGTGTTAAAATTCAACGGCAACGATAAATAGTGTCAGTTAAATTTAACGATACATACATGATACGAATCGGTAGCGATATCTCAGTGACTTGTGTATACATTTGGCGATAATGTATACGAGTGCAAAGAAAAATGCGAGGATGGCTAGCACTAAAATAACAGCAATAACAAATGGATACATATGCTCCGATGTCATTGAATTCATTGAATGATCTTCATGGTGAAACGTATGCATTTTTATATTTTGATGTTGGCGTCTACGTTTTGCAATAAAAAAAAAGAGAAAAAAAATAACAAATTGTGCGATTTGATATGCTAGGGGCTTTTATCTATTTCAAATGAGAATAAGTTTAATTTTAAAAAAAAAAAATATTGAAATTTTAAACGAATATTCATAGAATATAAATTTTGTACACATTTATTCGTGATTATTTGAATTGTAAATTGTAGAAAAATAGCGGCGTTAAATTCATATATTTACTTTTAAAGTATGTTATTAATATACATAAGAGCCCCTAGACTCACAGCTCAACAACGAATATCAGTTTTGTGTTGATTTTTTTTTTCTTCTTCTTCTTCTTTCTTTTTTCGTCGTCACAATTTTATATTGATATACTACGATGTTGAAATCACGTTGTGCGTTATTTTCTTGATTTAGTTATCCTTTTTATATTTGTAGCACTCATCACTTTGGTTTTTATCAAATATTCTATTTATTTGAGTGTTTTTTTTTAGTATTGATTTCTTTTTTTCTGTTTTCTTTTGTTTTTGCAACAAAAACCGCAATTTCACCAACACAAAATGAAATTTCAAGTGAAATTAGCAGAAAAAATATAAACACGATATATATATTTATGAGAACGATATTGATAATTTTTCTATCACTCTTACTCTCGCTTCAATTCAAATTGGTTTAGATCATTGCAAACACGAAGCACAAAAAAAAAACCACACACACACACACACACACACATACATACACGCACACACATAACAAGCGAACAATGTTATTCAATTGATACAACAGTCTGATGTAAAGTTTGACGAAATTTTGTAATGATTTTTATTGTACGGAATAAAATGCGATCAGTCATTTTGGTCAAGAAATCGATTTGAATGTAAAAAAAAAAAAAAAAAAAAAAAAAAAAATTGCGTGAAAAATCTCGTTCTCTCTCTCTTTCTCTCGTCTCTGATAATAGCTGCAAAGCAGATTCGATCGATGAACGAAACACATAAAAATAACCAAACAAACAGTTTAATGTTCATAGTGTGCAACACAGAATCTCTTCTTTTTTTCTTCTTATGTTTACTTGAGCAGTATTGAGCTTGATCGCACACACAATCAACACTAGAAACACATATATGTAGATGATCCCGTATGCAAAAAAAAAAAAAAAATAAACAATAAAAACAAAAATGATTCCATGAAAATTATCTCAACAGCACATGTGGCGAAATGTGCTTTAAATTATTCCAACGGCCTATCATACTACTATTTATACATCAATTTCAATTAAATTGATTAACTTATGACCGTTTGGTAATTTCTTCAATTAAAAATCAACTATGCTAAACTTACAATTCTCATGATTTTTTTTTTTTTTTTTTTTTTCATTTCAACTGTATTTTGTTGAAGCATCATTTTATTATTAAAAATGCGATTTTCTTAAAGTTCAATTGCCGTAATTTAGAACATATCTAATAAAGTTTAAATTATGCTCTTCATTAGATTCATATATGGGCAGGGGAGGGTGTATTTGGGTTTGAAATTCTCCGAGAGGATATCCCTTCTTCAATTAGAGAAAAATAATAAGATCTTCGTTTTCGAAGGCCTTTTTTTGCTCTTCACTTTCATTGAATGGAAAACTCCCCCCCCCCCCCTTCGTGATTCTTCACATTGCCCATGATTTATATGCTACAAAATACAGTAAATCAATCGAGCAAATTGTGATTGGACGAAAACAATTTTTTTTTTTTCAGGCGGGTTCGTAACAAAATGAGCTAAAATATAAACAGAAAGAATGCAAAAGAATTGTAACCATACATATATTGAATATAGACGTCTTGCATACAAATGGTTTGGAAATGCGCTTTTATGTGTGCGTAAAAGAAAGAAAGAATGAAATGAATAAAATTTTCAAAGATTTCACATGGCAAAACAAGACACATACGTAGCCATAAATAAGTAACATTTGTGTGGTGTATTGTTGGTGTTGTTCTGTTGAATTTTCAGGTTCGCTATTCGTTGCTCGAAATACGAAAAAAAATAACAACAACACGCACATACACACAAACACAGAGACACACGCACACACACACGCACACACACACACACACACGCACATACACACACGCACAAATAATCAATTTTATATTCGTCGCACAAAAATAGCGACAACCGTCTGCTAAATGCATAGCTGTTTATCAGCATTGAATGAAAAAAAAAATAAATAAAAATGATTCCACGCATAAAATGTTGGCCATCATAAAAAGCAAATTAATTCTCAAATGGAAAAAAAAACGACAAAACACAAAGATAATGTAAAAGTGTCATGCGAATGTGAGCATTAAGAAATGAAAAAAAAAAAACGAAATTCGGCGCAAAATAAAAAAAAAAACACTTCGCCTGATGAAAACAAGCCGACACAATTTTGTTTTCAAACTGTCAAATATTAACATTTGTATGTGCGTTCCATTTTAGCATATATGTTGCATGTAATTCATTCTTTGAACTTTTCACGCTACAAACACTGATTCAAATTGCTTACACCAAACAAATTTCAGAATTTATTTAATGTGCACATGTTTGCATATTTGTTAAAAAAAAAAAAAAAAAAAAAAAATGCTCATTCAACTTTTTACATATTACACAAAATGGTGAAATTCAAGATAATAACGGGACTTTGTTTTTCTCGCATATAATTCCACAAAATGTTGTGTATTTCAAAAGAATTCGGTTGAACAGTGAGAGAGAAATTCACTATTTTAACAAATTTCAATTTGTAATTTACAAAGTATACAAACAAAATGTATGATTCAATTTGAATTACACATTTCACGAGCATAAATATTTAAATTAACGAAAATTCGTATAAAATAGAAAACATGAAAAATCAAAAATAATTAACTTTTCGAAAAAAAAGTAGAATTGTTGTTATCGTGAATTCGGAATTGTTATCGCGAATTTGGTTATTTTTTTTTGCAGTTTTTACGTCATTTAAGCAAAAAGACTAAAAATAAAAACGATCACCAAGTTTCCGATTTTACAACACGATCGAGATTCGTTCAACGAATCATTGTTGAAAGCGCACGTTTTATATTTTGTATGTTTCATTTCATGCAACTATTTATAAGATTTGCATTATACGCATTTATATCAGAACTGTTTAATGTGCATCATATAATACACATTATAAATCACATTGATATCTGTCGTGATCGACTATGGAATTTAGTTTCATAAATGAAATTAAATTTTTCCATAATGCGCAATGACTATCGCAGGACAATCAAACGAATTAATCAAAATCCAAATCAAAAGAAATGTTTAAAATTCTAAACAAAATCATAAAAATAAAACAATTGAATATTTATGAAAAATTATGTATAGAAATAGTTACATGGATTGTTTTGCGGTGGCGGTGGTGGAATAACTGTAAATAAATTACGTTGACGTTGATAATTTTGTAGCGATTCACCCTTGCATAATCGATAAAAAATGGTGCAAATAACAAAAATGAATATGCCAACAACAGTTACTAATACAATGCCAAAAATAACAAAAAACACTTTTATTATTTCGGGTGGTTCATGATCATGTGTTGGAAAATTATTTGCAAAATCATTATGTGTCTTTTCTTCATCGAAAAAATTATGATTATAATTAATATTATAATCATTTGATCGATGACGAATCCAAGTATCATCCATTATAAAACTCGAAAATATATACGTTTAATCACAAACTGAGATATTTATTAACGGTTACTATTGATGAATTAATTGAACAAATGAAAAACAAAAAGAAAGAAAAAAAAAACCAAAAATTGGAATTAATAAATCACGTTGAACAACCGGCGCAATTCATACAACTAATGAAAATGTCAAAATTGTCTGCACACAGAGCAGAAAGAAAGAAGAAAAGTGAAGAAAGAAAAAAAAACCCTAAAACGTGCGTCAAATGACTACTCTATAAAACAAAATACGGCCTAAAAACATTAGTCAAATTACAATGAAAAACCCTGTTGTATTAGTGTAACATTTATATGAATCGATAGTATGCCGTTTGTTGGCGGTCATACAGTTTTCCCTATAGTCTACATTAGCATGTTTGTACTTCATATTGACGATTTGATATAAAGCATGATATTCAAGCAAATATCTCTAGTGTTTTACGATGACGTCATTTTTATTTCGTTTGTTTGTTTGTTGGGAGTAACAATGACTGGGACCGCAGAAAAAGTAAAAAAAAAAAAAAGAAATAAAAACGAGAATTGATTTCTCAGTAACAAAATTCAATTTGTATGCGACGCTCTGAAATGATTACGTTATATGCTAAAAATACAAAATCAAATAAATTCAAAATGCAATTGTATGAGTTTAATTCTATGTATTGAATCATAATTGCTGCATACCATCGCATTAATCTAATGGGCTTTGAATTGGCAAACGCAAAACTCTTTGTTTGTTTTTTTTATTTTTTTTGTTGCGTGAGCTTTGCAAAATTGATCAATCAATACAGCAAAATTTTTTGGTAACAAATGCCTTAATCATCAAAATGATTGAATTTCGTGGATAAGTAAACAACATTAGAATCGAATAGTTATCGATATCAATGCTATCAATATCAATATCCAAAAAAACAATATTTTTAAATTTAATTTAATAGATCAACAAGTGTATAACACTTATTGACACTTCAATTCACAAGCACACATTAATGTATAGACAATTTCTAATACAAACTCACCTGAAAACATTGGTGTTCGTTTGCTAGATTTACACATAGCGCACATTAAAATTATAACAATCACAATAATAATTATCCAAAAAAGTTCAGCCATTTTTTTTGTTTTTTTTTTTCGTTTTTTTTCGTTTTTTTTTTTTTTGTTTTTCTCTCTCGCGATTTTTTTTTTGCCGTCTATTTCAATACGAGACGTCAATTCGTCTGATAAAGTATATACGATAGCGTCTACTAAATTATGCTAAATCAGAATTTTCAACGATATTCCTATACCGACTGAATAATCTGTTTTATATACAACAACCAAATGATTCTTTTATTTCTCTCAGTTTATTCGCTATACGATTATTTTTTTTTTTTTTTTTTCACTTTTATGATTGCTTACGTATCATGCGCTTGAATATACATTCATAAAACTACGGTTGCTCATTAGACATTATCTTTTCAAACTAATTTAATTAATTGTCGATGATTCATCAAAAACATTTCGTCTTGGCATTGAAAAAGAACAAAAAAAAAAAAAAACAAAAAAAATTCATCGAAATATTCGTTATCTTTGAATTAACAGAAGTGTGTATCACCACTCTTACCCTACACAGTTTGTCACAATTCTGTAACTTTTACACTTATCACAATTCTTTTTTTTTTGTTTTTTTTTTTAATTTTATTTTTTTTTTTTTTGGTTTTTTTTTTTGTTTTGTTTTTGGCATTCGAAAGCACAAGTATTAATGTTTATGAATCTTTCTTATATATTTCGCTGTCAAACATTTGACTGTCATTTCAAATAATGAGTTCGTTCAATGGAAAAATGAACGTTTTCATTTTACAATTCGAATTTGAATAAAGAAAATAACACTTAATGATAATGATAATACTTGAATATCGAATGTACCGATTGAATTGAATTGGAAAGAAAATTAAACAATATTTTATTTGAATTATTCAAATTATAATTTTTCGAAATTATTATAAGAAAAAAAGTTAGGTTGACAACACAAATGCAATAAATGCTATTGATTCGTTTTAAAAATCTACAATATAAATGACAAAAACGAAAGCATTGGAATAGCGACATTTTTATCCATATAGAAAATTAAGAAAAATGTTGCAGTTCAAAATGATTCGTTGATAAAAATATGTTTAAATCATCGTTTTTCTGAATCAATTGTTGACTGTTTCTTTTCATTTTTCTTTTTCTTTTTTTTTTTTTTTTTTTTTTTTTGTCAAAAAAAGTTTTTCATTCTCAATTGAAATTTGTATTTAAATTTATTTGACAATGTCTCGCTTGAAAAAAAACAAAATACATTTCATCAAAAGGATGCCTGTTTCCCTTTTAACAGATGAACATAAATTGAATTTTTTGCCCATGTAAATTGCATTAACTATATACTTTGATAGTGCCCATGTAATTGCAAAAACCAGAAATCAATAATCATTGATATTTATATAAAGATTTATTTGTTTCGATAATTTTCAAGTGTTTGCCATATTATTACATTGAATCAAATATACAAAATGAAAATATAGTCATATCACGTTCGTGACACGTTTCGATATATAAATAACAATCGATTTTATGTAATGAAGAATACGAAAAAAGGAAAAAAAAAGAAAAAAAAAAAAAATTAATCAAGATTAATAAAATAGATCTAGTTACATATTGTATTGTATGGTGGTGGTGGTGATTGTTGTGATTGTTGGTTAATATTCGAATTGCGTCGGTCATTTATAGAGCACAGCTTTCGAAATAAATTAAGGGCGTAGACTAGTATCATATAAGTGATAATCGTCAGCATGATTAGCACGATAAAACCAATAAATACTATAAAATAAATTGAAAATCACAGTCTAAGTCATTTCAACATATTATCCCGTTACACATTTAACTCACCATTTTCAATGTGCACCGTATCAGACATCTTTGAATAGTTGAAAAAAACAAATAACAAAAAAAAAAAAAAAAAAACAAAAAAACCAAAATAAAAGTTTCTTTGTTTTTAACAAACAACAATTTTTTTTTCTGTTTTTTTTTTTCGATGTGTATCACCAAGTTTCAAAAAAGCAAATTTTCCTCAGAATATATATAAATATCTATATTAACTGAGACGAATTATTTGGTAAAATGATTTTAATTCGAATTGTGAACGCTTTGTATACCGAATTGTGAACACTTTGAATTTACAATAAAGAAAAAAAAAAGTGTTTTGCGTCTGGGGGCTTTTTTTTTCTTTTTTTTTTTTGGTTCTTTTGTAAAATATACCTTTCCAAAGATTACATGCTTATCTACGTGATTCTATTAGATAAAATCGAATCTTGTCTCACTTTCGATTTACTTTTTACACCAAGAATATTGATTTTTAATCGAAATCAATTCTTTTCATACAGCAATTTCGTTACACACACACACTCACAAACACACACACACACACACACACACACAAACACACACACACATTCTCATGGAATTTATGCCAGACGAAGAGAACAGATGAATGGAATAAATGGAGAGTAAAGAATTCAAGCTCAATTAGCGATAGAAAAAAAAGAAACCATTCACACTAAGAATACAATTCCATGACTAAACAAAATCGAAATAAAAAGAGAAAATAAACTTAATCACGATAGAAGACGAAAAATTTGCAAAATATACAAAATCATATGCTGAATAGTTACATATAGTTCTGAGTTGTGGCGGTGGCGTTGAAATAATTATGGATGAATTGCCTCGGTGCCGAATCGGCCGATGTCTTTGTATTGATTGTTCCTTGCAATGTAAATAACAAATGTGAATTAATACATAAATGAATATGCACACACAAATTATCAATCCAATTGCTAAAAGAACAATTGTCACTATTTTTTCAGGCTTTGAACTTTTTTTTAAAACATCATCTGAATAATCCCATTCATTCATCATTTTGCGACGAAATCACAATTATGTTAAATTCTAAATGGAGATTAAATTTTTTTTACAATTTACTAAACTAATAAATTGACAAATAACAATCAATACAAGCGATTACAAACTGACTTGATTCATTTGAAGAATATTTAGAAGTGTTATGAAATCAAAAAAAAAAAAAACGAAAAAAAAAAACGAAAAAGTTTTGCTTTCTATGATTACATGTTTATCTGTGTTATTAATTTGGATTAAGTTGAATGTTGTCGTCTTTGAAACTTTTAAAACTTTCATTTCCAATTGAAAATGTTTTTCACTAGGGGAATGGAACTATTCGCGAATGAACATTTTTTTTTCCATATATTTGTCTATGCAATTCAGTGAAAAGGTTTTAAAGTTCGTTTCAAAGTGAAATATTCGCAGAAAATTTGCAAATTTTGTCAATATATAATGCAAGATTCACCCAAAGCAGAAACAAATTACAAAAACAACAACGTGTGTACGCATCAATGATGAATGAAGAGAAAATGAATGATGTGACATGAGCATAGCCTTTTTGAGTTACAAACTGTGTAATTATTCGTATTGATGCGTAGATTATTCGCAAATTCGCTAGATATTTGATTGATTCGGTGCATCAATAATAATTCGAAAAAAAATCGTTGTATTTGTTCGAGTTCAAAACCCCCTAGATTTTTCATCATTCACATTTTCAAGACATTTCAATCATTTCTTTTACTGAAACAAAATATGCTTGAGAAATTGCAAT
This sequence comes from Resseliella maxima, assembly GCA_029041755.1. Lineage (NCBI taxonomy): Eukaryota > Metazoa > Arthropoda > Insecta > Diptera > Cecidomyiidae > Resseliella > Resseliella maxima. The sequence continues at coordinate 231,714 of JAQOWM010000058.1, read as the reverse complement.
AATTATGCGATAAACAATGTGTCACTACATCTAGTGAAAAATGATCATTGTGACAGTGAAGAATTATTTAAATTTTCAATAAAAAAAAAAAACTTTTTTCATTTTTCAATTCGTTTTTCTCTCAATTTCATAACTTGCATATGGTGACATAGCGAATACAAATTAGAGTTGCAATTTTATTGAAATGATAAATATGGTATTCGTAAAGAGCATTCGTAAAGACCATTGGAATCGTAGTCGTTTTGGAAATAAATTTATCCATATCTAATGTAAATGATAGTTGTTGTAGGTTCTGCAATAATTGAGAAAAAAAAAATTTGCCAACATATTCGATACACACAAAAAACGTTTGGGGTATGTTCATGATATTCATTGGTGACAATACATGTTTACCACAGTTGTATTTGACTCTACCACATGCAACGTAATAAATGTGACATAGTATTAGTTTGACAGCAAAACTTTTTCACAATGAGTCTGTTCGACATGCGCACATATTTATAAAAACTTGCATGTTGTAGAATCAGATACAACTGTGGTAAACATATATTGTCACCAATGAATATCATGAACATACCCCAAATGTTTTTTGTGTATGATTCAAACCGAATACATATTAGGCATTGAAAAAAAATTATACTACGACTAAAATTAATATTGTGCTGCAATGTGCAATGCACCATCACAATTGATTGTTACATGCTGATAAAATATAAAGGTATATGACCGAGTGAAATACAACGCATTTTCTAAAAAAAAAAAAAAAACTTCCAATACGGTCACCCTGTATTTCATTGTAATCTCGTTCTCATCTTTTATTCATATTTTAATAAATTTTTCGACTTTCATGTTGAAAACTTTTTTTTTGTTTATTTTTTTTTTGTTTTCGTTTTCTTTTTTGCTATTTGATTATTTTTCATAAAAATGAAATGGAACATTCATCATATTCATGAACTATTTGTTTTGATCCCTTGATATGCAATCAATTTTTTTTAGATGAGTTCGCAGTACCTGGATGGCCAATTCGATGCCAAACAATGTTGAAACGAGAAGATGTCTGAAGAAAATACTAAATCTTCTTATCATTGCCATTTTGATGAAAAAAAAAGAAAGGAAAAAACAAACAAACTTTGATACAATGTACAGGAAACTTCATTTGAATCCTCAGGTGATACAAAGTAAAGTGGCGTTTCTTGTGAAAAGAGAAAAAAAAAAGAAAAGAAAAGCTTTGCAAGCATTGCTTGCTCAATTTTTACCGTAAAGCATTCAACGTAACAACCGCATTTATCGCTATCAAATCCGATTACTTCACACATTTCGTTCATATTCTCTTTCTATTTTTCTTTTCTCATTCTTCTTCTCCTTTTCTCTTTCTTTCTCTATCTCTTTCTCTTTCTCTTTCTCTTTCTCTTTCTCTTTCTCTTTCTCTTTCTCTTTCTCTTTCTCTCTCTCTCTCTCTCTCTCTCTCTCTCTCTCTCTCTCTCTCTCTCGCTTTCTCTCTTTCTCTCTCTTTCTCTCTCTTTCTTTCTCTCTTTCTCTTCCTTTTTTTCTCTCTCTTTCTCTCTCTTTCGATTTCAGTGCCATAATTATGCTTATTGCATGAATGTGTCTAGTTGTCATAATATCAAAATGTGTATAAAAAAAGAAAAATAGAATATGTTGAATATGTATTATTTATGAGAAAAGCGCAAAATTGCAATGTTTCATCTGCAGTAGCATAAATAGATATTTCTACATTAGCTATGATTTCCACTTAAATGATGATGGAATTACATTATTATTATTATTAGTAAATATGAAGAAAAGAAAAAAAGCTTTTTCGAAATAGAACAAAGCTCCATTTCCTTCAGTTCATTTAAAACCGCTGAAACGTATGCTCATCACATCCGCATTTGCGAAATAGAGCATTTGATGATGATGATGATGATGATGATGATGATGATGATGATGATGATGATGATGATGATGATGATTGATTATGATATGAAAACAGGATGAAATAAATTTCAATAAGGAAATTGCTAAATGATTTCGTTGTGCCTAATGTTTACATGCTTCGACAAATTATAACCGGCATTGTTTGTGGAAATCTCCTTTAATACATCTCGTAAATAAATGACAATAGAATAGAATATCTTTGTTGTGTTTTGCATGTTATGTGCTTCATTTTGAATTAATCCAAGTTTATCATTGGTATTATTCAACTAAAATATTTTGATTTCATGCATGCATATCTATCTATAAATGTGCAAATACAAGTGGAAAATGCAATTTCAATTTTCAATTAGAATACATTGCATAGATAGAAATTTGTTGGACTAAAAATTTAAGCATGACTCTTACCTGACCTATAAATAAATGGCCAATTTATTTGTTCATATAAGTGATTCGAATGAAAGATGCTTTCGATTTAAATTAAATATAAACATCTTTGCTCTTGATAAATACTTAAAATAACTAATGTATTTCTATTTTATTGATAAACTTATTTACAGTTTATTTTTTGTTTCTGTAAACATTTATGTGATTCATTTCTCAACTTATTTACTAAATTTATTAATTACAAAATGATAACCTACGAATAATGATTTTCTAATCTTAAATAAGAAGCTTTGTAACTTTTGGTAATTCAGGTAAATCTTTGACAACTTTAATAAAATCATTTACTGTGCACGCATATGAATAGCCAGCTGTAATATTCATTCGATTCCAATCAATATAATCAACTTTATTACCAACATCCGGACACAAAATATACTTTTTTTGAATGATATCAATTGTTGTATATGGATTATTGACGCCAATAAATACAATGCCCGCATTAATGCTATTGGCAATCAATAATTTATAATAGAAACGTGGTACTGGTACACGATTTTGTTTTGATTTTTTATCATATGCTAAATAAATTTCCTGTTCAATGCCATTCTTATCTGGATATGTGAATATACCATATGTTCCAGTATAAACAATTGTATCAATATTACGTTTTGCAATAAAATTTTTTACACCATTTTCAATTTTAACCCAATTTCCACCATTGAATGTTTGCCATTGTGGTGCTGTATTTATATAATACATTGTTGCCAATTGTAATGGTCCAAATATATAATCAGATTTTGCTGCTAAATGACCACGTGCTAAGAATAAATCATTATCATTGGCAATAATTTGAGCGGCTAAATCTTCTGATTTCAAAATTTCGGCAATTGTTTTACGTTGCGCAGCTCTTGGATAAATTGAATCAAGTTTTATGCCTGGATAAAAATTACCCTGAATAAATGGTATACGCTCAACATTACGTTGATGAAATGCATTGTTTGGTTTCAATTGATGATGTACCCATATTGTTGAGCCAGTTTTATTGTTATGACAAATTTCCATGACGGGTAACCAAAAAACTATGGTTTTTGAAATCATCATCATCAGCATCATCAGCATCATCAGCATCAACAGCATCCACAGCATCCACAGCATCATCAGCATCATCAGCATCATCAGCATCATCAATGTCGACGTTGTTGTTTTCGGTAGTTTGTTTTTTTTTTTTGGTTGCACGCATAACCAGCGTGCACGCAAAAGAGAAATTGTGAGAAAAGATTGCGGTTAATTAAGTTCAGTCAGTCATTCATTTATCAATATCAATACGGATAACTCTTACCTCGAACATTGAAACCAATTTCAACAGTGTTGCCAACAACACATTTTCGTTGAGTTGTACGTATTGTATGACTTGGAAAATTCTTGCATTTTGCATCGACAAGTTGAGCTGTTTTATTTTTAATTTGAAATTGATTGCCCGAAATACAAGCGGCCGTAATTGTATTTCTATCATATGGCTGTTGAAAACCATTCGAACAAAAAAGCTCAATTTTTTCCGTACTATTCAAATTAAATTTACTGGTGCCGGTGGTTGTTGTTACAAAATTGGTTGTATTAAAATAGAAATACAATGGTTGTGGTGTAGCCAAATCAGAATTTATATTCACCGTACATCCTTAATGAATATCGATGAAATAAAATAAAATAAAATATTTTTGTTTTTGTTTGTGTTATTTAATTGTTTGTATTATGCTTTTTCACTTGTGAAATATACACACACACACACACACACACACAGACAAGAAAAAACTCACAAAAAAAAAAAAAAAGAAAACATGAAAAAAAAGAAATCAAAAACCAAAAATCGTGCAAAAAAATGTACATACCACTTTGTTTGATGGATGGTTCAATGTATGCACCGTTGCATGTTTCGATGAACACAAAGAATCCAAATGCGAAAACAAATATCGAAAACATGACTAATCAAATGCCGATACACTTGCAACTTGATCTCAATTATTCAAAAAACACCACTCAACCGAATGGAAAATGTTTAAAATTGATTTTAAATTTGATTTTTCCGCCGAAGCGTTTTAGTCATCGGCATTTGAAATTGTACAATCGAATAATTGTTACCATATTACTCTGGTTCAATTTAAATAGCATTTTTGTTGATTGGGATTTTTGCTTTGTACTTTATCATTTTCACAATTTCTGATAAGATGTGTTTGTGCGATAAGCGATCACGGTCCAAGGCTGTATTGAGAAAAAAAAAAGCAAAATTGAAAACCATGAAAAAAAATAAAAAAATAATTGGAATTTTTTCTAATTAATTTTAAAAAAATATTTGCTATTTCAATAATGATTTTTTCTTTGTGTTATTTCATTATTCAATTTATGAATTTATTTCAATTATTTGTTGCACATTATTGCAAATTGTTTTGAAACTTTTCCTCTTGTTTAGATGAATTATGAATTGATAAAAACAACAACAATCTCCATTTCATCGAATAGAAATTATTGAATATAAATCAATAGTAATGTGTATAAGATTATTATTTTATCATTGACATTGACATTCAATTGTACGATTAATAAAAACAACAAAAGAAAATGTCTTATAAAATAGAACCAAAAAATATAATGGTTTGAGTAATGGGCAATAACTTGAATCAACATTCTGAGAATGTTAGAAGAAGAGACAAGAGAGAGAGAGAGAGAGAGAGAGAGAGAGAGAGAGAGAGAGAGAGAGAGAGAAGAGAGAGAGAGAGAGAGAGAGAGAGAGAGAGAGAGAGAGAGAGAGAGAGAGTGAGGAAGAGAGAGAAAGAGAGAGAGAGAGAGAGAGAGAGAGAGAGAGAGAGAGAGAGGAGAGAGAGAGAGAGAGAAGAGAGAAGAGAGAGAGAAGAGAGAGAGAGAGTGAGGAAGAGAGAGAAAGAGAGAGAGAGAGAGAGTGAGAGTAAAAGCTATAAAAAAAAAGATAGAGAATGGAAGATAAATAACGAACAGATTAATCCGACATCTAAATTCACATTGGATGGGTATTAAAACTAATTTTCAAAGAGATTTTATCACTAAACTTACACAAACTTAAACATTATGCAGGTAATTCACATGAAATGGGCCAACCGCATCATCGAATCACTGGGGAAAGTACGGAATTTGTATTGATAACGATTTTGATTGGTTTTCACAATAACAACAACAAGTAAAAGGAACACAGCAGTAACAGTAGCAGCAGAACCAACAGTAAAAAGAGCAACAACAACAGCGTTAAAACGTGCGACCGGGAAAATTAAACGAAATATATTTTTTTTTTTTCAATCGTGTTAAAGCTGATACTTAAACGTATCATATAAAGTATTACAAAAATGTCATAAACTTTTTTACGGCCTGTCAATCATAATTCAAGTTATTTATTATTTGTCATATTGAAATTTTATAGTCGTCTATTCTATCTTTGTCTGATACAATTCTATCCATGTACGTTGCAATGTTTTTCATTTATTCTTTCTACATCTGTGTTGAGAATTCAGAGCCAGCTCAAGAGTATCGGACTTGAAAAGATTTTGGTGCATTTGGTGCAAACTTTCTAACTTTTTCAACAGAATCAAGTATATAAGTTGCCCAAATGCAAATTTCACTCAGAACGAGTCCCTATCTTCTCCTTTCTTTCTTCTTTTTTCTCTCTCTACCCCCCCCCCCCCTCTCTACCCCCCTCCTCTCTCTCTCTCTCTCTCTCTCTCTCTCTCTCTCTCTCTCTCTCTTCCTCTCTCTCTCTCTTTCTCTTTTTTTTTATCTTTCAATAGAATTCAATTTTTATAACATATTTTATGAGAAAATACCGTATATTTTCTAATGGAATTTATATCGGTATAAAAGTGTGCATTGAACAAAGGTTCAACGAACGGTTCTATGCTTATATTTATCATAATCAAACACTGCAAATCTGAAGTAGCAGCTACATTATCGTATTGACGTCTGTAAAAAGGGGAAAAAAATTGTTCAGGAAATTGGAAATAAAACGAACGATATTGAATGGAAAATAGAGAAAAACAAAAAGAATTTAAAAGAAGAAAAGAAAAGCATTTGAAAGAGACGAAGTAACAAGTGAATGATGACCTTCGATTTGATGTATATGTTTTTGTGCAAAAAGAAATGATTTTGTTGAATTTTGATGACGACCATATACAATCATAGCCCTTGCGCTAATCTATCATTAGCGCAAGGGCTATGATTGTATATGATCGTCATTTGCGTTGATGATGCTTTTGTTGCATTATCGTTTCTTTCCGGGTTTTTATGCATCTCCATTTGACACATTGACGCCTCTCTCACTCACTCACTCACTCTCTCTCTCGCTCTCTCTCACTCTCTCTCTCTCTCTCTCTCTCTCTCTCTCTCTCTCTCTCGGTCTCTGGCTGTCTGTCATTTAATGTGTTTGCAATTTACACCATACGCCAGATGGGTTTCAACTTAAATCAACAGCCGTCACTGTTCTGATGATGAACACAGCATTATTCAAAATGCATTCAGTCGCCCCCATTCAATTGAATTTTAATTTTCTCGATTTTTCGATCGATTTCAATGTGAAATGTAACATAAGTGTTCATAACATATGAGTAAAAGCTAAATGGCAATTTTATATCTAAGCAACATAAAATGGATTTCATGCTGTTGTGAACATTAATCCGAAAATGTAATTAAATGTAGTTTACTTCGTTTTTCAAATTTTACCTTAGAAAATTTTAGTTTCCAAATTACACTGGTATGTGGATTATTACCGCTAACAAGAGTACAGTTCCGGTATTATTCGGCGATAACGACCATTTTATAGCATAAAACCACAATGGATTTTTTTTTTTTAGTTGGTATTTTATCAACGAACATATCACGTGTTACCGCGGCACGATGTATCGATTGCAGAATTTCCATGCACGCATGTATGTATCAAGTAAACGTTGATTGTTTCGCAAAATACACAATGTGAATGTATATTACCTTGAGTTGTACAAAAGTGATAAGAAAACCAAAGTGCTCAATATAACAAAATCGGTTTTTAACTAAAAGTTAATGTTTTGATTGTCATATCTACAAAAGAAAAAAAAAATTGGTCACGTGTAAAGTACCGTTACTATCACTTTGATCAAAATCGTATAAATTTGAGTGAATAGCTTAAATAGTCATGACTCGATGCGGCATTTGCTTGCTTTGCTGATTATTATTGTTGACAATCCATTTGAAAATCAATTACATTCATTCTACGGTCATTTCATTGCACAACCAAATTCAACAAATCGGTCAATTTTGTTTTCCTTTTCTAACTTTTTCTTACTCCTTTCCTTCTCTCTCTCTCTCTCTCTCTCTCTTGCTCTCTCTCTCTCGCTCTCGCTCGCTCTCTCGCTCGCTCTCTCGCTCGCTCTCTCTCTCGCTCTCTCGCTCGCTCTCTCTCTCTCGCTCTCTCTCTCGCTCTCTCTCTCGCTCTCTCCCTCTCGCTCTCTCTCTCGCTCTCCTTCTCGCTCGCTCGCTCTCTCTCTCTCTCTCACTCTCTCTCGCTCTCTCTCGCTCTCTCTCACTCTCTCTCTCTCTCCCCTCTCTCGCTCTCTCCACGTCCCCCCTCTCTACCTCTAACTCTATTTTCATTGATTTTCAATTGATTGCCTCATGGATTGCATGCAATATATAAAGTTTTTAATCGATTTGTAGCTTTTGAAATGTTTAAACATGTTTTAACCAATCAATTTTGTAAAAATTTCAATTCCATCATTTTCTCAATTTATTTACTTGATGGGATTCTTGTTGATTTGTCGTAAAATTGAGCAATACTGGTATATGCGTCGATTGACCCAAATCTTCAAGATATTTTTTTTTCTTTCTCTCCCACACAATCATTCTTATACATTTCAATGTGAATGCGAACCAACAGAAATGCTTATGATTAAAATCAAACGAATATACAAGATTTTACATTTTAATTTAATGTTGGGCTCAATTCAAGTATTTACATCAACAAACGAATGAAATTGGATGCGTTTACAATTTGAATTTCGGTTTAAAAATGAATTTGAAAAAAATACCTTTTGCATTTGAAATGTAAAAATCAAAGTAAACGAAGAGAAATCTCAAGAGTAAATTAAAGTGACTTTTTCATTTGAAACTTGTTGCTTATTGTATATTTTGATTTTGTTACTATGATGATGGATAAAATTGAAATTCAATTAAATGAAGAAATGAAAAATTTATTTCATCAACTTGAGTTAGATGGCACTTGAAATTTTAAGGATGAGATTGGATTAAAGAAGAGAAAAGAAAAATACATAAAGGTGAGTTTAAAAATTATTTCAATTTGAGGCAATTGACTTTATCCATGACATGGAATAAAATTAAGTTTTACAAAGTCCACATTTCATCGAAAAAACTAGCTCAACGACGACATAGAGTCTAGGTGATTTTTCAAGGGAGGGGGAAAAAAAAGTTTGCCAAAAAGTGAAGTTTTGCCTATGTTTGGGCGATATTTTAAGGAAATAGTAAATGGAATTTTTCCAAGATGTCAGAAAATATAAAATGTACAATCTTAAAATTCTGATCAATTGGGAAAAAAAGAACATTTTGTCACCGAACAAACTTTTACAATTATAAACGTAATGTAACTTGCCGCGTTACAACATGAACCTTTTTCAAAAAAAAAAAAAAAAAAAAAAATGTCATCAAATAAAATTCCCTTGAAAAATATCTTCGAATCTAATTTCATTGGAAAATAAAAATAAAAAAATCTAATCAAAATCTTCTTTGATTTGTTTCGATTCCAATTTCGTGTGTATTTGCAAAAATTTTTATGCTCTTTGACATTGCGATGACAACAGAAATAAAAATACCTGAATGTCATTCACACCACTTGTTGTGTAGTCGTGCGTATTTGGGCAAATGTGTCACAGCACCGGCATTTGTACAACTTCAATTCTATCGAGTCATACACTCTCTCCCCTCCCCGCTCCCCCTTCAGGTTTATGAATTGGCGATACTTTTGCTACAAGCACACACTCTTTCTCTTTTCTACAAAACTCAAGACATTTATGCTTGGCCACAAAATGAAATTTACCAACAAATGTTGATACCATTACCACATTTTAACCCACAAATTCCTAACAAACTTACGGCTAAAATGATATACAAAACATTATTTAAAGGGGGACACAATGGCAATGGCAATGGCAACAGCAACGACAGAAAATAAATTGAAAACGGCAACGTAAATTTCATTTGAAACCATTAATTGAATCGATAGCTCATTTATTGCATACAGTAAAATGTCGATGGTTTTGCTTTATATCCATTAATTATTTTACGCCTAAACAAGAAAACAACGCACAAATGATTAATTTATATCTTTGCGTATACATTGCTTATCACATCGGCTTCATCAATGGTTATCGTTCTTGGTAATGTTAGTGTAACTCGAGCCAATTCATCCGTACAATTTTTTTGTTCACTGTAGATTTTTGGTTTTTTTTTTTTTTCTTTTTTTGGTTTTTGCTATTGCTCAAAATGGCATCCTGCGATCATTTGGCAATCGTTTACTTTTTTTTTCTTCTCTTACGAAAAACATGACCCAAACACGTGAAAGCGTGATTGAAAAACATGTGTCGATTATCGTTCATCATTAATTATTCGAAGAACAGAAAGAGGGAAAGAAAGAGAGAGAGAGAGAGATAGAGAGAGAGGGAGAGAGAGAGAGAAAGAGGGAGAGGGGGGGGGGGGGAGAGAGAGAGAGAGAGAGAGAGAGAGAGAGAGAGAGAGAGAGAGAGAGAGAGAGAGAGAGAGAGAGAGAGAGAGAGAGAGAGAGAGAGAGAGAGAGAGAGAGAGAGAGAGAGAGAGAGAGAGAGAGAGAGAGAAAGAGGGATACAGAGAAAGAGAGAGAGAGAGAAAAAGGGAGAGAGAGAAAGAGGGAGAGAGGGGGGAGAGAGAGTGAGAGAGAGCGAGAGAGAGAATGCGAAAAAGACCACTCTGAGCTATCTATGAACTAATTTTCATTTGAAAATACAGATAATCGGATTTGTAGCGTCTTTTAAGCCATTAAATAGGGATTGTAACATTTGCATTCGTATAGACATTCGAAAGCTTAACACACATTTGTAAGGCAATAGTTTACAGATGAAAAATAGACTCAACTATTCGATTGTATCGCAAATGGAATGGAATATTTGTCATTTTGATCCTTTTGCAAATTGTTCATTCTTGTTCCTTTTTTTCTTCATTTTCTTCTTCTTCACCTTTACCTATTTTGTTGTTTGGTTCCCCAAATAAGTTCGATTGATGTTTCGTTTGAAATGATTTCATTAAATTAATTTGAAAAATCTCTCTTTGTTTACGGAAGAAAACGAATCTAATACGCCAATAAAACTTTACGGAAATTGATTGATTAGCTGCTCAATATGCAATCGTGTACAATTTGTCAATGAAAAGCACTGCCAAATAAATTGAATTGCGGTTGGCATTTGTGGTTAAGTTAAGAATAAATCGATAACGATAACCAAACAGTGTCATTGATTTATACAATTTTGAAGTAAAAAGAAAATGAGCCGAACAGCAAAGAAAATGACAAGTAATTAATTCAAAAATAATCCAATACATAAACGCACGTAAATTGAAATTGGAAATCAATAAATCTGCGTAGCTGTGTAAACCAATGTGAATATCTGCGGCGTTTAAATCATTGAAAGACTTGAGAGAGCGGGCGAGGAAGGGAACGGGAAAAAAAAAAACAAAAACAAAAAACAAAACGCACAACATTATTATCAACCACAACCGTATCACCTCAACATCAGCCTCAAATGCTCTACATTATCGAAAATATAAATACATGGAAATAGATGATGAGCTTTCAATTAAACAAAAAGAAAAAAGTAAACATTTTTCATTTTTCATTTGCCAAGTCAAATTCACTCTAAATGATGATGCGAAACTTTTCAGATGATTATATCGTGAACATCGGGAAATGAATTCCATCGCTTGTCGTCTTTTCGCATTACATTTATATTTAACTCACTTTCACTCATACCCATTTTGTTTGTTTGAACTCTCTCTCTCTCTCTCTCTCTCTCTCTCTCTCTCTCTCTCTCTCTCTCTCTCTCTCTCTCTCTCTCCCCCTTCGCCCCTTTTCCTATCACTCCCTCGAACGTTCACTTAACATTCGTTACTACACCATGTGCATGAATCCAAAAAGTTTGCCGATTGCATACGAAACAAAGTTTGAAATTGTTTCGAAAGGAATTGTGCAAATACCGACGAATCGAAGACATTTTTCCTCTCCTGTGAAATCCTTGAAATCAATACAAAGAAAAAAAAAATATGTTTGTTTCGCTTTTTCTATTTTATTTTTGTTGTCCTGGTTCACTCTTATCCCCTTCTTCTTTCATCCTTTCATCCCATCTTCTTCTTCTCTGTAATGTTTTCTCGCTTGTTCATTTCTTTTCTGTTTCTACTGACTCTAAAAAAAAAATTTGTTGTTGTTCTGCAGTTGTCTTGAAAAGAAAGTTTACTCAAAACCCTTGTCCAAATTTTTGGTTAAAATCACTTTACCGCATTTTTCTTCACTTCGTTTTGGTAATGCTGTCGGCGCTTGGTATTTGTTTTACAATGCTTGCTATGAAAAAATAATGACCGAGAAAAAGGATTAAAAACAAGCTCAAGTACTCACTCACTCAGTCATTCATTTGTATTCACTTTCGCATGGTGTAGCGATGCAAAAGTGATGCAAACGGTTGAAACGTGAATACAAGAAAAAGAAGAAAAAAAAAGGGAAAAAAAAATGTGAGCAAGCCAAAAGTGAACGGCAATCGGGCTAGTGGCTTCAATAAAACGGGTGAATGTTAGAAAGTATGTGAGAAAGAGAAAAGCAATAGAGAGAAAGAGAGAAAGAGAGAAAGAGAGAAGAGAGAGAGAGAGAGAGAGAGAGAAAAAGAGAGGAAGAGAGAGAGGAAGAGATCGACATTGAGAGAGAACGAGTCAGACACTAAAACCGAGATAGACATTTTTCCGAATCCGGCCAGAGAAAATGTGTTTTTAGGAAATTTGCTTCGAGAAAAGGTTTGATGTATACATGTTCATCTTGTGGCTAAGCAACTATCCTTAGTATAAGTGATTGCACATGTTAAAATGCTTTGAACGTTTGTCGCATTCATTTGCAATATGCATATAGAGAGTATAGACGAACAGTCTAAAATATCGTTGTACACAGTACAAAAATAATTTATGGAAAAAGTTTGATTTACGCAAAAGAAAGTTTAATTTCATTCTGTTGTGAAATATGTGTGTGTGTGTGTATGTGGGTATGTGTATGTATGTGAAGGAAATTCTGTAACTCGTAAACTAATTGTATGGCTATTAAAAATATTCTCTTTGACACTGTGTGTCGGGCGGCGTTTTTCCCCCGCAAACGAAAATGTCTTTGTAATTTTAAATAAAGATGAAACCCGTTTAAATATAATAAACATACATGTATGGATGCTTGAATGTAGCATACATTCGATATCACTTTAATATTGGACGTGTGGAATGTGTTTACTTGTATCTCTCTCTCTCTCTCTCTCGCTCTCTCGCTCTCTCTCTCTCTCTCTCTCTCTCTCTCTCTCTCTCTCTCTCTCTCGCTCTCTCGCTCTCTCTCTCTCGCTCTCTCTCTCTCTCTCTCTCTCTCTCTCTCTGTGTGTGTGTGTGTGTGTCTGTGTGTGCGTTTGTGAATTTAAAGCGCGATCGAAATTCCCATTCGGGTTTTATCGCATCCTTACAGATATTGTCAACAGATATCATATCCAGTGAAATGTAACATTTAGCATACACAATTTCAGCCACAGACGAACGAAAATATACCCATTAATTTTGCTACGGTGCTGATTCGCATTTTGCTTAAAAACAATTAAATGAAAGCAAGAAGTTTTATGTTCGGAAAATTTCAACGCATTTAGTGGAAATTTTCACTCGTGAATTATGATTGCTTCCATTTCGATGGAGTTGGAAACATACGTAAAACCCATTCAAAATATCTTTCTTCTCCATCGCCCATCAGCACACTCACACATTATGTATTACGCACAGGGAGGAAGAGAGAAAGAGAGAGAGAGTGAGAGAGAGAGAGAGAGGGAGAGAGAGAGGGAGAGGGGGAGAGGGAGAGGGAGAGGGAGAGGGAGAGAGAGGGAGAGAGAGAGAGGCACACAGAGTCATATGCTCTGCATATAACTAACTAACATTTTGACTATCGCCGTGTGTACCTTTTATGTACATCGCACAACCCAACGACAAAACACATCAAACTCATATGCGATTGTTGTAACATTTGGTTAACATTTTCCTTCGTAATTTTCGATTTTGGTTGCTTTTTCGCTTTTTGTGTTTAATTTACGTGTTCCTAGTAAATGCGTTAAGCAATTTTTCAAAGCAACCGATGCAATGTTTTTATTATTGCGAACAAAGTCATAAACGCCACGCAATACACAAAACATACTCACATACACACACACACACACACACACACACACACACACACACACACACACACACACACACACACACACACACACACACACACACACACACACACACACACACACACACCCCCACACACACACACACACACACACACACACACACACACACATTAGAAACGATGGTGAAGAAAGCAAAAAAGGCAATACTTTTACCATAGCTTTGGCCATTTTCTTCACTTTCATATATTACGTAATTTTCTTTATTGTGTCTTTCTCATTCATTGCCGCTCTATTTCTCACCTTTTTTTTTCTTCCTTTTATTCGATATTTCATAAGCCAAGTATGTTTTCATTTTTATTTATCTCTTTTATTTATTTATTTATTTATTTTTCTTTTTTTTTTCTGTACTCGCTTCATACTGTTATATGTTTGATTACATTACTGTGTAGTGATCTGATTCCCGTTTTGTTTTTTGTTTATGTTTATGTTGCACATGTAAAATGGTGAAAACATTCACAACACCACGTGCATCCGTTGAGACACTTTGCAAAAGAATCATGTTACAGTAAATTTTTTTTTTTTTCCTCTTCTTTTGCTTTTCTCTCTTTAAGCATTCGATTATATAAACACCAGAAACACGCGCATATATGTATGGTACCGGTTGGTTTTTCGAAAAGTTTACAAAAGCTATTGATAAAATATCTCTGCTCTGTTTGGTTGCTCATAGTCCATACACGTTTTAAGTTGCGTCGTGAAAAGTTTTCGGCAATGATTTTTGTTCGTGGAAATCTCATCCGCCATACATTCGTGTTTTTTTTTGACTTGTTTTCTTTTCTATTTTGTTTTTCACTAATTTTACATATGATCAGGCCATTTTTGAAAAACTGTTACAGTGACTTTGTATGTTTTTTTTTTTTTTTTTTTGCTTTGTCTGGTCTTGGCTCGTTTTTCCTTACAAAACATCACATAAAATATATCTCAAATCAAATGGTCGAGTGTTCTGTGCATCCTTATATAGATCATTTTGTTTGTATTCTGTTTTTGATGGCATCATCATTTTTCCTATCAAATTTAATTCATTATTCGAAATTTCAACCAAATATAGCAAAAGTCCTTTCAAAATCCTTCTCAAATGCCACTTGTAATGAATTTTTGTTTCCATTTCTCATTAAATGATTTATTTCAACAATCTATGATGCAGAGACAGACAAACAAACGAAAAAAAAAAATGAAGAGAAAAGAGAAATAGAAGAAAAGCGTGACATTGGTTGTGGTAAATGAGTGAGAGAGTGTATGTATATGGAGATTGAGGGAGATTGAGAGAGATAGCGGTTACAGTGAGAGAAGACAAAAAAAGGAAAAGAAAAATAGGAAAGAGCGGAGATGAGAGAAAGAGAGAGAGAGAGAGAGAGAGAGAGAGAGAGAGAGAGAGAGAGAGAGAAAGGGAGAGAGAAAGGGAGAGAGAAAAGGAGAGAGAAAGGGAGAGAGAAAGGGAGAGAGAAAGGGAGAGAGAAAGGGAGAGAGAAAGGGAGAGAGAGAAAGAGAAAGGGAGAGAGAGAAAGAGAGAGAAAGAGAGAGAAAAGAGAGAGAAAAGAGAGAGAAAGAGAGAGAAAAGAGAGAGAAAAGAGAGAGAAAGGGAGATAGAAAGAGAAAGAGAGAGAGAAACAGAAAGAGAAAGAGAGAGAGAGGAAAAATGAAAATTAAAATTGAGCGGGAGACGATGGAAGATAGAGCAAAGAGGAGAGATGCAGATAGAGAGATGGAGTAAGTGTACAAAAAGAAAAAAAAAAAAAAATTAGCCAAGTATTTGTAAAACAAATTAATTTTATACAAAATGCCTTGAAATGATAAAATTCGGGGAAATGGATAGCAAAAGGAAGTGAAGCATACTCAAATACACATGAGCTCATTTAAATGGATTCAAATGAGTCATGGGTTGTGTACCTTATCAATCCACAACAAATTGTTAATTCCCATGCGAATGCGGATAAATGAGCGGACAAAACGAAAAATAGCTAAAATAGGTGAACAAAAAAAAGAAAAAAAAAAAACAAAAAAAAAAGAACTGAAACAAGCGGAACATATTCAAAGCGAAACCATTATTCAGAAAAGTGCGCATTTATAATTGTAATTAGAAGTGTTTGCGATAAGCCATTGAGTAGGTTTTTTTTTTCATCTTGACATTTCACCGTTCTTTGTTTGTTTGTTCGTTTCTCTCTTTTTATTTCTCTCAATCTCTATCTTTATCTTTCTGTCTATATCTGTCTCGCATTCTGTTCAACTCTATATATCAAATGCCTTTTTTTTTTTTTTTTTTAATTTTTTTTTGAACAAACAAAAGAAACGATGCAGCATCAAACAATTGTTAACTGAGAGCATATTAAAATAAATGATGAGCAGCAGCAACAGCAACAACAACAGCAGTAGCAGCAGAAAAAAAAACGCACACAGAAGAAGTCATTTGAAGAGTCAAAACGAAATATTACCGTATGCAAAGAATTGCGTACGAACACTCTTATGTTATTAGCAACCCCATTCTGACACATGTTAAATCCAACGTTAAAATGCGATGAGAGATGGAAAATTTGAATTTTCGAAATTAAACTTTTGTCTGTTTGTTTGAATGAGTATCATCTTTGAACATAAATTATCTGTATTTTGAATGGCATATGATATTATTCTTTTGTCTTTTTTTCCGCAGAGACTGTATTCCTCAAACATATACATTTATTGTCATTATTATTTGTAAATGCGGAAAAAGGAACAGCATTTTTCAAAACATTCTCTCCATCTACGTCGCATTTGAATCGGGGAATGTAAAAGGTCAAAGACAAGAAGGAAATATGGAAATTTAGCGTACGGCTATCGGTGTATATTTGCTTCATCAATGGAACAAACAATTGTCTTTCATTCTCCCCTTTTTTTTCATCATATTTCATCAACATTTATGCAACGCAACGTACGATTAGAATTTCAAATTTTTCAAAATATCCTCAAATTGTCTATTGGTAGCAAATAAATGTGATAGTCGTTCTGTAGCAAAGCGAATACAGTCTCTGTCAATTTTCCTATTCAGTGGAATTGTGTTTGGTGTTTTATGTTTTATGGTGTTGTTGCTATTTGTGTCGATTGATATTTGTGAATATGTTGATGCTTTTGCTGGTTATGCGGTACAGCAGCGACCGATATGCATTCCACCTGTTCATTTTGTTGTATGTTCCTTCTATGTTTCACGCTATCTCGCTCGCACGCTTAGTTTCTTTTAACCACCTTCTCTCTCTCTCACTCTCTCTCTCTCTCTCTCTCTCTCTCTCTCTCTCTCTCTCTCTCTCTCTCTCTCTATGTGTGTCCTTCTCTCTTCGCCTCTCCCTCCGTCTCTCTTCGTCTCTCTCCGTCTCTCTCCGTCTCTCTCTCTCTCCCTTTCGGTTTGTTTTTTTTACCATTTGTTCTTCTTCAGATTTTCGTTTTCATCAAATTCTAAATTCTAAATCACTTGCTTTTGCAGAAAATAGGTATGTTTGACGTGTTCTATTGTGCAATGCTTGAATGCGATGCGATGCTGTTCGTATGGTGTATTTTCCACATGTGCGTATTTGTCTATGTATATTGTATATTATTATATGCAAGAATGAAATAGCTTCTATTGTGGCCGTAAATGTTCACTTTTTGTTCATACCATTTCGAATTCGTAATTTTCATTCGTTTGGATGAAGGTGCACAATCATTGAACGCATATTATAAATA
Source organism: Resseliella maxima (assembly GCA_029041755.1). Taxonomy (NCBI): domain Eukaryota; kingdom Metazoa; phylum Arthropoda; class Insecta; order Diptera; family Cecidomyiidae; genus Resseliella; species Resseliella maxima. The sequence goes on along the minus strand of JAQOWM010000058.1, from coordinate 214,171 downwards.
TGTCGGTAATATTCTCTAGACAATGTCTATTTGAAATACAGTGTCTAAAGCAGCCATAATTTACGACTGCCGAGAAATCATTGATGTATTTACCCAGAAAAACTGTCAGTAGACAACATACAATGTGAATTATGTTTTGAGTGTTGTTTGCGGGACCAATTGTGATATCATCAACAATACATATGACATGGTTGCTGGTCTATTATCAAAATTCCAAAAATAAAAATAACTCGAAATTATATCTCAGATGCTTGTCATTCATACACTTTTCAGCACTCGCAATATGCATTGCAAGGAAGAGAAACACAACACAGAAAGAAAGAGAAAGCGTGAATGAAGAGAAAGAAAGAGAGAGAGAAAGATAGAGAGAGAGAGAGATAGATAGAAAGAGAAAGAAAGCAAGAGAGAGAGAGAGAGAGATATATATTATATGAATGTTCGAGTCTTTGAAGCGAAGAAATAAACAATATGAAACAATTGAAACGTTGTATTCTGTTCTACTTGAAATGCTGTTCCTGATGCTGACGCCAAATGCGATGGCTTTGTAATTGCGTTTATGAATACGGAATTCGTCTGTGGATTTAGATTTTGCGATTTTCTCACTACCATTTTCAATACCGGTGACGTCTTTTATATTTCTCTCTCAAACTCCCCTCCCCTCCCCAATTCCTCCCTCTCTCTATTTCTGTTGTTTTCCATTTTCCATCTAGTGGTCGTTAAGTAACCCTTATTTGCGTTCCTTACCTGTTCGCTCAACTTTAAAACTTGGTGTGTCGATCCACATCGCCGTACAAGAACACATATGTATATTTGGGATGGTTACGTGGTAACTTGGCTGGTTGAATATGTCACGGCATAAATTGAGGGACAGAGGAACACATACTATGTATATTGTTTTTTTTTTGTATGTATCATATTTTCTGTTTCATATTCACATCTTTCGAATTAATTCGATGGATTCTTTATTTTTCTTTTTTCTATTTTCCAACTATTAACTAAGCTTCGTTTCTTTCGGTCCCTGCTACGCTCCTTGTCTATCATCTTTCTATGAAAATATTGTCGCGGGTTAGCTCGTTCACCCGCTCTCTATCAATCTCTGTCTCTCTCTCTCTCTCTCTCTCTCTCTCTCTCTCTCTCTCTCTCTCTCTCTCTCTCTCTCTCTCTCTCTCTCTCTCTCTCTCTCTCTCTCTCTCTCTATGTTTGCAAATATGATAAAGTTCGTGCACATTATATGAGCACACCGCCAACATTACCGTTTCTTTTTAAAATGCATTACACCATGCTCATCGCATACGCATTTGAAAACTGTATACACGCATTGTTGTATAAGCTTAGTTGGCTCTCAGCAAGAGCTCCATCATTCAGAAATGTGCGCGCTGTATGAGATGATTTTAAAATTGAAAAATACGAACAAAACACAAAATAGAAAAAGTGTATTCGTTAAGCATATGAAGCCGAAGATTGAATGAAAAATAGAAACAAAACCAAACGAAATACACGAAGAGTTTTCAGTGCACCACAAAGGTATCAACGGTAAAGGGAGAGAGAGAAAGAGAGAGAAAGAGAGACAAAGAGAGAGAAAGAGAAAGAGAGAAAGAGAGAGAGAAGAGAGAGAGAGAGAGAGAGAGAGAGAGAGAGCGAAGGCGAAAAAACAATCATAAAATGTTATATTAGGTGATGAAACAAAACGCGTAAAGAATATAACTCTGAAAATGTGGCATGTTCTAGTGTCATAATAGAATCCCCTTTTAACTGTATATGATGTGGAAACAGTCATCATTACACACCAGCAACCAAGACTATATGCTCTGTTCGTGTTGCTTCTTTCTATCTACATTTTCAGTTCAGTTTGTCTAATGGAAAAACATACGGCAGACAATGGGAAAATATGCGAAACGCTCTTTTCGGTGATACAATATACCCGAACTTGATTCGATTCGATTCTATTTAGTTAGATGAGCTATCAGTTCGGCAAGAGTTGAAGTGTGTACATATTCGTTTTGTCTATATATGTTCCTTTTTCTTTGTCGATTTTCCTACTCTTCCTTTTTCGGGTTCTTACGTTTTTATTCAACTTTTTTCTTGTTTTTTTTTTTTTTTTTTTTTTTTTTTTACTTTTCTTACTACATTATCGCGGTGAGAGAAAAAGGCGAGAGATGCGTGTGCAAATACCTTACAGACACATCTATCACATAGCATATGAATATAAAGACTGAACGTTCTTTCTTCATAATTTACGTAATATACACGTTGGAAAACAAATTTAATGCGCCGGCGCTTTTATCAATTCATCAGAATCACTACACAAAGATTCAACATATATAAACATTTTTTTTTTTTTAATGTGTGCACTTTATGTGCATTTTGGTGTGCATTTTCGAAAAGCATCGTAATCACTAGCTCGCGAATATGCGATACGTGCTAGCGATAGATCTGTGCATAGAGAGCAACACATTGACTGAGTCAATTTGACTCTCTCTCTCTCTCTCTCTTTCTCTTTCTCTCTCTTTCTCCTTCTCTCTCAAACTCTCAAACAACTCTCGGCATCCAATGCCAACACTAAATGGCCACAACAGAGCGCGCTTTTTCCACAATGAAGGGCATTTCGTTTTGGTATCCATCGTGCGCGAACCGATCTATATGCAACACTGTTGTTGCTTCTATTCTCTCTCTTTCACGCTCCTTTTCTTCCTTTCATTTTTCTTCTTGCGCGCTCGCTCGTTTTTTATATCTTAAGTCGAGTTTTTGCTTTCTCTTTCTTGTCTTTTTGCTCTTCCCTTCTTTCTAAATCTTTCTCTTTCTCTCTTTCCCTCTCTCTCTATCTTTCTCTCTCTCTCTCTCCTCTCTCTCTCTCTCTCTCTCTCTCTCTCTCTCTCTCTCTCTCTCTTCTCTCTCTCTTTCTCTCTCTCTTTCTCCCTCTCTCTTTTTCCCTCTCTCTTTCTCTTTCTCTCTTTCCTTCCCTCTCTATCCCTCATGCTTTCTCTTTCAAATCAACTCTCTTTTCTTTGCCGTCTTTTTTCTTCATTCATTCATTCACAGTGTTGTTAAATTGCATACGGGACCATAACGGAACACAGTCACGAATCTCCATCATATATTTTGAAACATCTATCCATCCATCCATCCATCCATCCATCGATGGATACGAAGTGCGAGAACCTTATGTTTCATTTGCTCGGCACTCGACATCCATACAATATCCTTGAAAATATACACAATGCCATCACATCCAACGTATTCGATGAGAGCATATGAATTCAGTTTGTAACAACCGTTTCACCGATGTAAACGTGTTTGATAGCGTACGCCGTATTTGTGTTTTGTAAGCTAAAAGAGAAATTGTTGTGTTTTTGAATTTTTACCGATTTTTCACGGCATTTCATTGCAGTGCGGTTGTTGTTGAGAGTTTAAAGTTTTATGTAAACGACTTCCTGTCAGTTTCATTACTCTGTCTCAATTTTCTCTCTTTCTCTCTCGCTTTCTCTTGGAATAAATTTTATTTTTGTTTGTTTTGTAAATTTTGTTGTTGTTTTAGTTGCAATTTTAATAAGTTTTTTCAAAAAACAAAAACAAAAACAGAAAAAAAAGAAAAAGAGTGAAACAACAAGTTTGTCTTGAACGATAATAATTTGCTTTAGTTGTAATTTTCTGAAAACAGAAAAAGCGAGTGAGTGAGTGATTAATGGAGAAAAACGGAGTTTCTTAGAAGAGTTTTGAAGTTTTATATTTACATTGGTTCATGAGTTCGATGTCAACAAATTAATTGTTAACACGCAACGATAAAAATTAACGACTAAGCATAATATACACCTATATATAAATATTTACCGTTATTTTTGCCGTCATATTTTGCCGAATAACAATCAAACGGTTGCAAATAAATAAAACAACAAGGAGAACACATACACATACACACACACAAAACAAAATTAAATATGTTTGTTCTGTGCAAATCAAAAATCTTGCATACGTTTGAAATGATTGTAATACCGCAACAAAAACGAATGAACTCGTTTTGAAATTGCAATTAGCCTTCGTTTTTACGGGGTATAAAAAGATTGAAATCAAGAAAATAGCATGAGGAATGACAAGAACTACGATGATGATGATGACAACGACAAAGACGACGACGACGGCAAGAACAAACAAACAAAACAAAAACACATATTTCAATCTTTTTCTATTCGCCTTTCCACTTGGAATGTCGGATTTGTCGTTGTGCTTCCCAAATGTGAGTCGCATTTGAATAATCATTCAGTAAAAATTCGAGCCGAGAAGCATTTTTTGAAGGTGTTTTTTGACATTAAAGTTTGCACGAATTCACTCCACGTTCTGCTTTTACTCGTTTTATTTTTATTGTTTTCATGTATTTTTTTTTCATCTTCTTTTTCATCTTCTTTTCCTCTTTTTTTCATTTCTTGTTTGCTTGGTGCTATCGTCGCATTCATTCCCGACATTAAGTCGCAGAAAGCTTCCTCAATTTACCCATTATGCAGTCCGAAGAGCTATTTTCTCTCTCTCTTTCTCTCTCTCGCTCTCTCTCTCTCTCTCTCATTCTCTCTCATTCTCTCTTGCTCTCTCCCCCCCCTCTCTCTCTCTCACTCTCTCTCTCCCTCTCTCCCTCTCTCTCTCTCTCTCTCTCTCTCTCTCTCTCTCTCTCTTCTCACTCTTTCTTTCCCTCTTCCCTGTGGAATGCCACGTGAGCCAATAAAGTGTAATTGTTATTTTGCAACGAAAGCATACTCACAGTCACACTCATACTCACACTTATATTACATATAATTTGGCCTTGAACATAGTCTCGATCAATCGTGTCAAAATGTATTAAGTGATGCGCTTTTGTTTGAATGTACAATAACAATATCGGCAACATCAAAACAAAAACAACACCGAAAAAAACAAAACGACAGCATATTCATCAACGAGCAATGACGGGACTAAAAGATAGAAAAGAGGAAATAGGGATAGATGAAAATGGGGAATAGCAAGAGTGAGATATGGAGATGTGATTGAAAGTGAGAATAAACGATGGTATGAGATGGGAAGTTGAAATGGCATTGAGAGAGCCAAAGAATTTGGAGTGAGTGAGGGTGGATATGCAAAACAGAAACGAAAAATTTCCGAATTTTATTTTGCAAAACTTTGCCACTCAAATTTTATTTTTCATGGCTTTGGCTCTGAAATTGTCACCAATATAACATAGCAAAATAAATTAATGAATGAGATAAAAGCAGAAGGAGCAAGCTTTTGTTTTGGGCAAAAGCAAACAAGAAAGATGCATTAAAACTTTTTTTTTTTTTTTTTTTTTTTTTGGTTTTTTTTTGTAAATATTAATTAAAAAAATGAAACGAACACACAAAGGAGAACATCTAAATTCAATGTTCTCTTTTTTCTCCTTCTTCTTCTTCACGATATGTCCCATTCCATTATTGAATTAAATTCGCCAGATCACTCATACATAGAAATATAGCGAAAGTGCCAGATGAAAGAATCAACGATCCAAGAATTGTCCAGAAATATTCAAATTTTCTAAGAGATTTGGTTTGGAAAAGAAGCGAGCCGAATCGAAAAAAAAGTATGAGAAAAGTCGAATGTTTTTTCTCTCATTCTTCGTTTCCTTTTACGACGTCTTTTCATATTCCCCTCTTCTTCTACTCTCTCTCTCACTTTCTTTCAAACATTTTCTTCATCTCTCTTTCTCTCTCTCTCTCTCTCTCTCTCTCTCTCTCTCTCTCTCTCTCTCTCTCTCTTTCTCCCTCTCTTTCTCTCTCTCTTTCTCTTTCTCTCTTTCTCTTTCTCTCTTTGTCTCTCTTTCACGCAAACACACACTTCGACTTCCGTTCTATTTCTGTCTCTCAATTCATCGATATGCATTCCTCATGTCCGTTCCGAGTTTTGTTCGTTCGCTCGGTTGCAGTTCAATCGATTGTTATAAATTGGCAAGCGACAAAAGAATAGCTTAAAAATTTCAACTGAACAGATTTTTTTTTTTCTTAAATCGCATCATGGTCGAACAGAATGGACACAAAGGAACAGCTTGAAAAATAAAACAGCAACAACAAACACTTTTCGAATAGAAGTTGGAAATTTTTTTTTTTCTTTTTTTTTCTGTGAGAATAAAAAAAAATCGATTTTTTATTCTTGTGCAAACGAGCATTTAACACAAATAAAGAAAAAAAAAACAACAATAAGCTTTCATCGTCATACCACGCGCCATGGTTTAATCAATGAACAAATGAACATTTCAAAGGACAGACGAACATAAAAAAAAAGCCAGAAAATAATAAAAAAAAAAAAAAAAAAAAAAAAACTTCAACCAACCACCATACACAAAATCCATTCCATTTTTCATTGAGATCAAAAGCGAATGAAACATAAGCATCCAGAGAACAAGAAACATAGACGACCACGAAATGACGACCACAAAATTGAAATCAACATTGTGTTTTAAATTTGTGCTTTTAATTTTATTCAGTGCAGAGCTTTTAAATTATGTGCATTCGGAAACGGAAATACCAGCACTGAGTGATGATCAAGGTAATTGCCAACAAATTAAATCGCTGAAAAAATTAAAATAAATTCACATTTCAATGAATTTTTTTTTTTTTTTTTCATTTTACACACAATCACACAATATGTTAATATATAAGTTATCGTATTGAAAAAAAAAAATAAAAAAAAAAAATAAATGTAAATATTTAAGTCAGTGTCAATAATAATTGATAATAATCGAGAAAAATATAAAGTAATCATAAAAAAATGGATCCGTCATAGCTCATAAAATAAAAACAAAATACAATGCAATGCAATGCAATGAGATGATATATGGGTTGGTTAAAGATATGCGGAAAGAGAGGATAGAAACAAGAGAAGATATAGTCCAGTTGGATAATTCTCTTTTTTTTCTCTATTTTTCGCTTTCGCATAGGTACTCAGTTATACTAACACATATCCATCACATGCATGGGACCACACAAATTGCATACTTTACTCGTTACCGTACCCATTCGGTGTCGACAATATATATTTGCGTTGCATATCTGCAAACACACATCATTCAAACTTTGTATGGTTCATTCAGCATTTGTAACATTCAAACGAATTGAAATTGATGCACAGATATACAATGTCAACTGTGTACCGACATTGCCCATAAATCTTTATTTCAACGGATTTTGTCAATTTTTGGGTTGTCTATCTAGTGAAAATTTTTGGAGTGTGAGATGGATAGACAAATGAATTTCTCGTATCTATATATATGCATAAACATTTATTCGGTGCCAGCAAAAAGACAACCGTACAACGAAACGTATAGATTTTGTTTGTATTTGATAATTGCCGATATATTGAATACACAATTTTGCACATAGACGATTGTCAATTGAGCTTTTTGGCACGCATGTTGTTAAACCATAAATATAACATTGGATAAATTTGTTGTACGAAAGATCTCGGTTATTTTCTATATATTTTTCATTGAGTTGAATTCTTTTTGGTTGTATGATAGTCGTCCGCTCTTGATCTATACATTCGCATCTATGTACACATATTAGTTGTGAGAGAAAGAGAGAGGGAGAAAGAGAGAAAGAGAAAAAGAGAGAAAAAGTGAGAGAGAGAGAGAGAGAAAGAGAAAGAGAAAGGAAAATAAAGAAAGAGAGAGAGAGGGTGAGAGTGAGAATTAGAGAGAGCGAGAGAGAGCGAGAGAGAGCGAGAGAGAGCGAGAGAGAGCGAGAGAGAGCGAGAGAGAGCGAGAGAGAGCGAGAGAGAGAGAGAGAGAGAGCGAGAGAGAGAGAGAGAGAGAGAGAGAGAGAGAGAGAGAGAGAGAGCGAGAAAGACACACGATGATCTAGGAAAAAGACCTATACGAAGGCATACATTTGATTGCAATGTTCTCTCTCATTGCACCAAAACCGAATGGAAATTAATTGCGTTTATTTTACAGTGTGTATATTTTTCATCGTATATTATGTCGTCGCGTGTTTTACTCTCTGCAATTGTGTATTTTAGTACGCGCTATTCGTTTACTTCCTTGTTTTATCTTCTAGCATCGCTTGGCTTATTCGATAACGGTTCTTGTTCACTCTTGTTTTGCTCTGCAAACGAATTTGGCATATTTGTTCCGGGAATGGTGTACAAGTGTGTTTGTATATGCATGTATATTTCAAGCGTTCAACTTTATTTTGATTTCCCATACCTTGGATGTTGTAGATTGGTGGTTTTGTACCAAGTTAATCAGCATGCGGTTGTGCTCATGCCAGCCCGTTTACATTGCAATCTATTGTGTCGATGTTTGGATGTCTTTCTCATTCTACATCTACATCATTTCCTTTTTCTCTGTTTTTCTTTGTTTTTTTTTTTTTTTTGCTCTCTACTTCTTCTACTCCTTTTCAAAGGTTTCTCTCACATTCTTTCTTTCCATCATTCTTTCTGCCTCTTGAATTCTATCTTTATTACTCTTTTGTTAAATTTCGAAATGAGAAAATCCATACGAACGATTCAATAATTGATCTCTAATATTTCTTGTATTTCAAAATGTTTTCAACAACTTGGCTTCGTTTCGCATTATATTTCTCCTTTCATCGAAAGTCAATTTGTATGGTTTGAATCCTATGTCTTGATTTTATCAAATTATATTTTCATGCAGTGTCAATGTTCAAAATGTAATTTCGTCTAACTGTTTGTTTTGCACCAATATTGTTTTCATCATTTTGTTGCCATATCATTGCCATCAATTGACTTTACCTTTTCAATGAGTCTTTGACTTGAAATTGATCGTCGCTTGTATTGCACAATATATACATAGCTTTACTTTACTTTCGTTTATTTTTTTCTTTTTTTTTTTTATTTATTGTTCTTGTTCATTGATGTTGTTGTTGTTGTTTTTCCATTGTTTTTCATTTTCTAGTCTGTCGTCAACTATAAACAAAAACATGACTACAACCAGTACAACAAAATAATAAAGAACAACAAGAGAAAAATAAAAGAACCACATGATGGATAGACATATAATCTTGATAGTAATTGTATTTTATATCGAACTAACGGCTATTGTTCACCAATGTATTTGCATCGGGTTATTGATTTAACGAGCTACGATTGTAATCGCTCGAATAGAAGATGTATAATGCTATCATTTGTGTTCCGGTTGAATGGTGTAAATTGTTTGCTAACATTGCACACAAACATTGTGATGTGTGACTATATATATATGACTGAGATGGAAATATATAGGCAGAGTAGGAGATAGAGAAAGGAAGAGAGGAAGCAAGAGAGAAAGTGGGAGTGAGTGACTGACTGAGTGAGTGTTTGTTTGTTTCAATTCAATTCGTTTCGCTTTGCCAAGTCAAACCATATCCTCAGACCCATCCAATTGTGTTACCCACACTCTTTTCCCCTTTCTCTCATTTTCTCTCTCTCTCTCTCTCTTTCTCTCCCTCTCTCTACCTAACCAATTCTTCGGCAGCAGAAATGCTGCACAATTTTGCAGTCGTGTGTGTCGTAGTCGAGACGACAAACGAATACAAATCAAAATCGGATTCGTTTGACATGCATTTTTTCATGTTCATACACGTTGTATTGTACAGAAAATGCAATTTGCTGCATGGCACACACACACACACACACACACATCCACCAATTGTGCACATTGCATTCAGAAACAAAACACTCACAACATTTATCCATTGAACAATATAAAGCATTTTGACGATGATTTTCTCTCGTCGTGCATCCATTACTAACTTAATGGCATTAAAAACTATTAGAGTTGAATTTAATAAAGGCTGACATTTTCAGTATTGATGCATAATGCTTATTCATTTGTAATTTGGTCCGAATGCTGGACGCTTGCTTATGCAGACGCTATTTCACTCTTTCTCTCTCTCTCTCTACCCCCCCCCCCCCCTCTCTCTCTCTCTTTGTCTATCACCCTCTATTCATATTGTTGGAAATGTTATCTATCGCGGTCATCGCGAATCCATATCCAAACCCACACTGGAATTACTAAATTATGCATTTTAATGCCTGTATACACAAGTTTTGAATTTCAACGCTTTCATATGAAATTCACATAAGCTCTTGAATGCCATTAACATGGCATTTCGAATTGAAATGCCTAAATTTTCTACTAAAAACATCTATACAAATGCCGAAAGAATCATTTTTCTTGCATTATCAAAGCTTTTTCGCAATGAAAAACTGATTTCAAATATTTCGACGAAAAGAAAAAGAAAATAATTTTGCTTTAAATGTCAGCTTAAATTTGATCGCTTGAAAAACTCGGAAAATTGGAAAGTGTCTGATCGAATCGTTCAGTTCGCAAATGTGCTTAATGCATTCAAGGGTTAATTTTGTTTTCTCTCTCTCTTTCTATCTCTCTTTCTCTCTCTCTCTCTCTCTCTTTCTCACTCTCTTTCTTTCTCTCTCTCTCTCTCTCTTTCTCACTCTCTTTCTTTCTCTCTCTCTCTCTTTCTTTCTCTCTGTCTCTGTTTCTTTCTCTCTCTCTTTCTCTCTCTCTCTCTCTTCTCTCTCTCTCTCTCTCTCTTTCTCACTCTCTTTCTTTCTCTCTCTCTCTCTCTCTTTCTCACTCTCTTTCTTTCTCTCTCTCTCTCTCTCTCTCTCTTTCTCACTCTCTTTCTTTCTCTCTCTCTCTCTTTCTCTCTCTCTGTCTCTGTTTCTCTCTCTCTCTCTTCTCTCTCTCTCTCTCTCTCTCTCTCTCTCTCTCTTTTGCTCATGTTCTGCCTTTGGATCACACATTTTGCGCGACTATATCATATAAATGTGAATGTGTGTAGATAATTTTTTCTGTTTTTATTATAGCAAATACCAAAATGACTGGCCATACAACGATTTTCCAAAAATGCGTCATACATTGAATAAAATAGCATTGCGTTTGTAACTCTTCGGTGTTCAATTTAGGCATGCCATCATTAATAATAATCAAAAATTCGATCGTTGTAATTGAAATGGCTCAACGCTTTTGGTGAATTTGTTTTTTTTTTTTTTTCGATGGTTTTGCAATAACATCAACGGTATTTAGCATCAAAACTTGTCAACAACATGGACATGGATTTTCGTTTTCTAAATAATATTAGAAACGAAAAATGGGCGAAAAATGAAGAGGGAAAGAGAGAGAGAGAGAGAGAGAGAGAACATATATTGAATTTATTTGGATGAAATTCCAACCTCATCTCTGTTTCACAATGTGACAATCCGATATTTTCAATGCAACCATAACATCGGAAACGATGTAGTTATCATTGTAAACAACCACACATACACACACACAGACACACACACATACACGCACGCATACAGATATTTTATCGGTCGTTCGTATTTTGAGTCATGTGCTTCAATGCAAATTTCATCGAAGATCCGATTTTTATAAAATACGATGACTAAGAGGTGAACAAAAGCATCAATGATGACAAGTCGAAAATATTGTAGAAAAAAAAAAATTGTACGTCATCCACTCGAAAGAGTACAAAAGCCAAAGAGAGAAGGTGATTTATTTCAATGAGAGCATGAATATAACAGAGAGAATATTAAAGAGAGGAAGAGAGAGAGAGACAGAGATACGCTAGATATAACAGGAAAGAAAAATTCAGCTGATGAGGCAAATTGAAAAATCAAACTTCATAGTCGTTTGTTCGACGATGACAAAAGCAGCTTCTTTGGATTTTTGCACTAATTAAAACTTTAGAATCGAAAGCGCACCAAAAGAATGTATATTTCGCCATTCACAGTCGCTCTCATGCACTTCACTCACTCTCACTCTCACTCTCTGTCTCTCTCTCACTCTCTTCGCTCTCTCCCTCTCTCTCTCTCTCTCACTCTCTCTCTCACCCTCTCTCTCTCTTTCTTTCTTACTTTCTCTTTGGCGTACACTCTCCTTCGCCCTCTTATTGTCTGCCTCATTCCGCTCTTCGCTTTGTCGCTTTCCCTATAATGACAAGATAACAAAAGATAGAATTGCACATACAACCATAGATCATCGAATGCGCTGAATGAGCGACCGACTCACTAATGGGGAAGAAAGCGATAGCATAGAAAAAAACTGCTTCCTCTTCGTTTTCTTCTTTTGCTTCTTCCTTTTCTGCTTCTTCCTCTTTTTTTTTTTTTTTTTTTTTTCTTTTTTAAATACACAACAGGCTGTCATTTTTATTTGATATGACCATTATTCAAGTGACGTTAATCGATTATTTGAGGATTCCATTTAATAGAAATGGAACAGATTTAGATACATACAGAGGCAAAACGCGTGTAGCATAGACTAGACAAACGTTGATTGTGTCATGTCTTGTGCCATGTAATAAATTGATTTACCATCTAATCTCTTTGGATACATTTAACGTGGTGAATTTTTTCTTTTTTATTTCTTCTTTTTTCAATTCAATCATTCGGTCTTGAATATCATTGTCACTGTATTCTGCATGAAATGTCATGCTTGCTCTCTTGAAGTCTGATTACACGAGATTATTCTTTTTTTTTCCTTTCTTTTTCTACTTCATTCATGCATTTATGTACATATATATATTCCACGGTCTAACACAATCAGATCATGGACAGGAAATATCTTCAATGAACAATGAATGAATGGATGATGTGCTTATTCAAGTATAAACAATCTCATCACTATTTCTCTTACATATTCAAATATCAAATTCATCTTTTCTCGCATTCAAATGTATGCATATGGCAAACGAACATCATATTCACAGGCACTCATTCTCATTCTTATTCTCATGCTTATATATATATATATACGCTATCAATTACAATATGAAACAAAAGCATCAACATGCAATGCATTTCAATAGTAAACTTAATGAAAAGATTTACATTTAATTCCATCAATTTGTAATTAACTAATGGTTCTTAAGGCTAAAATATCCTTATCGCCAAAAATTTATATAAGAGGACAACAAACCACGGGGAATGAAATCCAATGGTATGACCGTTGTGCTTTGTTTCATTTCATACAACCACATCACAAACCATGACCAATTAGAACCACACTATTGCATTGCAATAAAAAAGATAAACAAAAACGAAACGACAAACGAAATAGATCTTGGAAGTGACAGGGAGAGGGAGACAGAGAGAGAGAGAGAGAGAGAGAGAAAGAGAGAAAGAGAGAGAGAAAGAAAGAGAGAAAGAGAGAGAGAAAGAGAGAGAAAGAGAGAGAGAGAGAGAGAGAGAGAGAGAGAGAGAGAGAGAGAGAGAGAGAGAGAGAGAGAGAGAAAGAGAGTGATAAAGAGAGAGAGAGAGAGAGAGAGAGAGAGAGAGAGAGAGGGAAGCGAGAGAGAAATAGTGATTGATAAAGTCAGGCAGAATGGGAGATAGAAAACACGAAAAAGAAGAAGAAGAAGAAGAAGAAAAAAAAATCAAAATCAAATCAAAAGTTTCTTTTAATGGATGTGGCCCAAGATTGTTTTTGGTAGAAAAACATAAGTCCATTTGGCAGATTCTCCACATTTTGCCCTGACAAACTTACATATCCATAAGATGATTTTGGATGAATGGACACAACACTATCTTTGCAAGCAAATATTTTCATTTTAGTGCTATTGCTGTATGTGGCTTAGACATGTAAGCGATTTCCATAAATTATTTATGCTTTTAAGTTTGTTGCCTTTTTCCCAGAAATATCCCAGAGATAGATGTAAAGATAGATAGACAAACATACAAAATAGATAAAAAAAAACGAGAAAAACATACAGTTCGCATCATCGTGAATGAATCAGAGAAATCATTTCGTTTGGGGAATACAAGTTAAGAAGTGCGTTCATATTTACTTTAGCACCGAGTTTATAAACTGTAGGATTTACATGTCGTCACAAGTCAACATCGGCAATCTTTAGTGTATTATGATATAAGTGCATTCAAATGTGATTGCACACAGGGTACACACATACACACACACACACACACACACACACACACACACACACACATAGAACCACTGATTTTCCATTTAATTTTGACTTGCTGAAATGGTAACAATCAATGAACAGGGGAAAAAAGCACAGGGGAAAAAAGGGAACAATAACGAAAACAAGCGCATAGACAGGAACAAGTTGAATCGAGATAGCACAAAAACGATATATGTGCACTTTATATGACTGAAGAATAAAAAAAGAAAGAAAGAGTGTGTATGAATGAGAGTGAATGAGTAAAAACCGTAAAAGATCATCAGCAAGACGATATAGATGAGATATTGTGCAAACCAAACGGATGAATCGTTCGGTTTGCAGATGATGATGATGCTGATGATAATGATGAGAGAGGGACTAAATAAGTGGTAAAATGACTAAAAGTAAATGTTTAACTTAACAACAGCAACTCTCGTTACATATTAATTTTGCCGTTAGAGCTCTGTTATTTTAGGTTATTTTGTTTAATATTCAAAATCGACAAAAGCAGCAGTTACAACAACGACATACACATACACTCACAAAAAAACAAAAACAAAAAAAAAAAACGTTGAACGTCGAAGCCGATGGGTAAGTGGTTTTATGGTTTACTTATGTCATTCGACCATTTTAAATGATAGAAATCGAGTGAGAAACAGAAAACGAACGAGTGATAGAGATATAACGGTTCTCGAATAGCAACACCAAAAAAAAAAAGCAAAACATATACATATAAAGGAACATTTGAATTTCTATTGGTACTTCAATGCTTTAGCATTGCCATCGAAATCAGCATCTGCATCGATTCTCCCTTCTATTTTCTATCATTGTTTGGTCTATCTCAATATTGGGCCGCCAACCATAAAGGCAATCCGCCAGCCGGTCCAATTCAACCAACCAATCGCTATTTTATTGCAAATATTTAGAAAATTCCCTTTCTAAATCGGCACTCATTCAGTCATTTATCCATTAAACTTTGCAATTGGAAAACTTGATTCCTTAAGACAACGCATATTCTCTCTTATCGATGATTTTGTAAGTGTCTCTTTCTATCTTTCTTTGTCTCTCTGTCTGTATGTGTGTGTGTGTTTGTGTGTTTGCTTTTTATTTTTTCTGGCCCCCATGATATTGTTCAACATTTTTGTTCTTCTTTTGTTTCTTTTCGTTTTTTTTTTTTTTTTTTATTGTTTATATGTGCAAAATCCTGGAAACACTGGACCGTCACTAAAATTCGATAAAGAAAACGAAAATACTAAAAAACAGGCAACCGAAACTGAAATTGAATCAGTCAGCAGTGTAACAGTAAAAGTAAAAGTAAAAACAAAAACAAAATTCTTCAAAAGCCGAATACCAATTTTTATGTAGTGTTTTTTATACTCATACACATACAAAGAGAGACAAAAAAAAGCACACACGATCGCGCTTCCTCTCTTTTTTCACAAGTTTTCAATCAAATTCAATTTAATTGACTGAAAATTTCGAAAGCGATGACATTTGCTTGGCCTCTTTTTTACTTTTGTACCATTTCATTCAATTCTTTATTTTCGTTTCTTCTCTATCAAAATCACTCTCTTTCTATCGCTCGCTCTCTCGCTCTCAATCTCTCTCTCTCTCTCTCTCTCTCTTTCTCTTTCTCTCTCTCTCTCTCTCTCTCTCTCTCTCACTCTTATTCACTCTGTTTTCATTGACTCTGTATTTTGATGAGATTCTCTCAATTGATGAAATGTCAACGGGGGATGCTCCATTGAAGAAGGAAATACTTTGAACGATTTTAATGAAAATGGAAATCAATTTTCAAAATTAATAGAATTTTCCTGAAAACTTCCAACGATAAAATTGAAATAAAGATAGAAAAAAAAAAATATGAAAAGAATATACAATATTTATACTGATATTATACTTTGTGTCCGTATTTGTGTTTGGAGTTCGCGAGAGTTGCAAAAGGTGAATTACAAGAAGAGTGACAGAAAGAGAGAGAGAGAGAAAAAGAAAAAAAAAATGCAGACATCGAATCCAATGATGAAAATATTTAGGTAAATGCGTGTACAAGGTAGAAAATGGAAAATTTACGAGAGAAAAAAATGTACACACACACACACACGCACACAACGAATAAGACTAGAAGAAGAAGAGGAGGACAAAATACAAGAAAGGAAAACACACGCTACTTCGTATGATACTATGGATAGAAGTTGAATGTAATAAAAGAAATATTAGGGAAAAAGAACACATTGCTCGTCTGCAAATTTCTCTCTTGCCTAGAACCTTTTTATACATTCTTCGTTTCTTTTTTCCTTTTTCTGTTTCGTCTTGTTCTTCTTCTTCCCCTTCTTCTTCTTCTTTTTCTTCTTTAAAAAACACTTTTCATGAATGTACTGTACATATAATATTTGCTTCGCCGCTGGATATTTCCTACAATTTTATCATTTCCGTTGGTACTTGCTTACGCGCTTTTGAAGTCACAATGTAATAAAAGCAACATCATAACTTAACTGCATATCACATTTCCTTTTTTTTTTCTCTTCACTTTCTCATTCTCTCAAGCTCTCTCACTCTCTTCTTTCTCGCTTCCTCCTTCTTTCATTGCTCTCAATTTCTCTCTTTCTCTTACTCGCTCTCTTTCACTTATACGCTCTTTCACTCTCAAGCTCTCTTTCTTTCCCTTTCTCTTAATTTGAAGTAAATTACAGGGCGCTATTGAGCAAAAGCTGCACTTTGACTAAATCCAAAATAGTAAAATTATCATTTTTTTATTATTGAAATAAACTTCAATGGACTGTGACCATAATAAACAAAACCAATCTATTAACTGGCTCAAGAACTAATGTGATTTTTTCGCGTTTTCATGGAAAACAAATCCATACAAATAATAAATTGTAATCGCAAATGTCCGAAGTTTTTCAAAAATTAAAAATGGTTGTCATATCAAATCTTCAATCATTTTAATTCTCTCAATTCGGAGAATCAATTTTTAAATCAATCGAATCGAATCAAATCAAATTAAAAGTTTAAAAATAAAAACCTAGAATGAATACGGATGCTTAAATATAAAGTTATTCCGTTATAATTCAAACCGATTTCAACATAAAATACTCAATTTTGTTGAAGAATGAAACAGAGCCCTGCAAATCCTCTAGTACTTCTCATCATCGGTTGTCTTTATTACTCTATCAGATGGTTGAATGTCTCTTTTCGTGTATTGTTTGAGAGTGATATAGATAAGGAGATAGAGATGGTAGTATTAAGAGAAAGAAAGAAAGATAGAAAGAAAGAAAGAAAGAGAAGAGAGAAAGAGAGGAGAGAAAGTAGAATAAGAAAGAGAGAGGGAGAGAGAGGGAGAGGAAGAAAAAGAGATACGCGGTTGCACATCTGTATTCACTTTCTTTTATATTTTAAAAAAAAGTGCTACTATTTAATGTTAAAAAATATTTCCGATGGTATTTTTCATTCATTGGGTGTAAAGAATGGAATTTGTTTGGGGAACGTGGAGACAAACACGATTTTTACATTCCTTTGTATTGTACAAAATGTATCTCAATCTTATGCCGCTGAGAAAAATAAGATAACATGAACAGCAGTAACAGCAACAGCAACAACAAAAACATCAACAAAAACAGTAACAAATCTATATCGGCAAAAGAAGATATGAAAAAAGAGAGAGAGAGAGAGAGAGAGAGAGAGAGAGAAAGAAAAAAAAATAAAGCTATTTTGAATGCTGCATTCCGCAGAGAGTTGAGTTTACAACGGATATCCCGAAACGTAAATTTCAACTACTTCAACGACATTTTCAAACAGACATCCCACACACGCAAATAAAAAATATAACAAACCAAACGAGACCAGAAAAAAGAACCGAAAAAAAAAAACATTCACTCACTCACACATACAAAAAGAAATGAAACGAAACGAAACGAATGAGAATGGGGAGACAATCATAAAAAAAGCGAAATTTGACTTTTGGTTTCTATTGTCAACCAAATGAAAAATAAATTGCAATGTTCCTTGTTGTATTAGATAGCGATGACAATTGTTAACAATCGATATTGTTACATTTTGTTGATTCGAAACAACGTTTGTCATGATAGGCGTTACATAGTAGATGATGGCAACTGCGGAAAAGTTCAAAATAAACAAAAATCAACACGATGACTGTGAAGTCGGAAGCATCACAAAAATGTATCGTCAATATTTGTATGTGTGGAAGCGTGTGCTGTTTATTTGACATTTTTCGCTTACTAAATCAGAACCGGAACTGATATATATTTATCAATATATATATATAGAAGATATTCTTTGCTTGTTTGCTTCATTTATTTCCATTCGGTTTTTATTTTCTATGACACTTGATTGTCTGAGTCGCGTGCTACATGTAAATTGCAAAAAGTCAGAGACTATATAGACCAATAAGCGGAAATAATGTCTTGGTACAAAATCCGTAAAATATGATATGAATTCCTTGTTTTTTTTGGTCGCCCTTCTTTATCATTCAGTTGAAAAACGCATAATATTTTCAAGTATCCCCATTTGAAACGATCCATCGAATTCGATGAACAGGAATTGTAAAAACAACTCTTGCAACAACTCATTTAATTTTATAGCATTATATAAGGATCAAAATTAACAACTGAATAAATTTCCTTCGAGAATTCGACATTGAGATTATATCTCTTTGCTATAAATTGACCATAAGGCATCAGAACTTAATATCATCTACAAAAGAATATACGTATTTGTCTCTCCCTCTGTTTGTGTGTATTTGTGTGTGTGTGTGGGTGTGTATATGCGTATTTGTAGATACATCGTTTTGTTATGATTGTACTAATGAAATTTTGCATACGTTGCAATAAGTGTTATCGTTACCGCTTTACGAAACTAATTTGTGTTGGTTGTTTTTTTTTTCTCTCTCTCTCTCTCTCTCTCTCTCTCTCTCTCTCTCTCTCTCTCTATTTCGTTCCATCTCTCCCTCACCGTTTCTGTTAAACAAAATGCAAACTCAAAACTTTGGCTCTTTTTCGACAACAGTTGAATTCTTTGCATATCTGTTGAATTTGAGTAGCCGTGAATTATGAGGGTTCTCTATGGTATCCATTCGAAAATATTTATTTACAACATTGTTGAGGTGCTATGCTTCCAAATTTATCTTGAAATATGATTAGTTTATCGAAACCTCAAATTAGAAGTAATTAGTAAAGTTATGAGTTATTAGCTCTTCTTTCACTTTCATTCTCGTTAACTTTCTCTATCTTTCTCTTTTCCGCTCACCATGTCCATTTACACTCTCTTCGGTCCATTCGTTCTCTTTTCAGTTTGGCTCCATTTGGTGATTACTATTCATGGATTTCATTGGGCATTAAGTAAAATGTGCATCAGAGATCAGTGAGAGAGACAGACAGAGAGAGAGAGAGAGAGAGAAGAGAGAGAGAGAGAGAGAGAGATTAAAAGACCGAGAAATAGCGAAGAATCTCTGGCAAAATATCAATTAAATCGAAGCAAATGTACGTTATTCTGTGGAAAAAGTGAAGAAAAATGTGATAAAAAGTAAAAATGATGACCTAAGCTAAAAAAAACATTTATATTATGAAAGAAAATGTATTTTATGCTATGTTGATTGCTGTAATTTTAAAACGATTTGTTTACAATCAAGCAAAATGCTATGAAATTATTGCAGTAGCTTGAAATGTGTTGTACTTTTCAAATGAAACAAACATTGAACCAACTTTTGAAACAACAATTCCATTTTTTTTTCTGAGATGCTGAAATGCTGGAATTTTAATGTAAATAAGCATTATATTATCATTGAAAACACACACATACAGAGAGAGAGGGAAAGAGAGAGAGAGAGAGATAGAGAGACAGTGAGAGAGAGAAAATTCTAGTAAAATACAATGTTATTGCGGTTAATTTATGAGCATAAATCGCTCATGGCGTAAACAAAATTTAAATTGAATGTAATTTGGAATTTCTATTGTTTTCAAGTGAAACTGTGAAATAAAAAAATATAACCGCTATCAATTAATCTAACAGCATATATTCCATCGAATTCATTTGCGGTGCATTCAATATTAGATATTCAACTATATGCAATTGAACTGTAATGGAATTCATTGATTCCGATGGAAAAAATGCATGTCCAATGAAAAAAAAAAAAAACTCTTTTTTTCAATCTCATTGAAATTGGCTCAATGGAAATTAATAAATCAATTCGAATTGATTGACCAATTTAGGATATGATTTTTTCATTTTTTTTTACTCTCCATGTGACTGGACGATAGATAGTTTTTTGATTAATCGGAAACAGATACATAAATGGTGACTGTGATGAAAGTTTTAAATAAACTATTGAATAACTTGGCATGCATAAAGTCATAGGAGAAAACCCCCGAAAATAGAACGAAAATATTCAGAAATCGACAATTTTCAACGAAACGGAGCAAAACTGGATATTTCGCCTGAACCGAAATAGACACAAAAAAAAAAAAAAAAAAAAAACACGAAAAGTTTTACATGATATTGTCCTTGCGCTTTCGCCCTCTATATTCATTCCTCTATTTATCTTACTCTCACTCTGTGTGTATTTATGTGTTTGGTTATTTAGCTCACTTTTAATCAAACAAACTATTTTTTTCCATTTCGACTGTTTATTGGTTCATCGAAAATGCACACACAGAGAGAGAAAGAGAGAGATAGAGATAGAGATAGATAAATAAAGATAGAGAGAGAGAGAGAGAGAGAAAGAAAATTCTAGTCCTCAATAAACACCGACATTTCTCCTGATAAATTGGGTAAAATTCTACGCGAGTTGCGTATAAAATCGTACATAGTATCGATCAAAAATTATTGGATATTTGTATTGAAAGAGTAAAAAAAGAATGTTAACGTAACAAAAAGCAAGGAAAAAGATTACGGTGTGAGTTGATATGATTTCGACATTTCCTAGTTGAAAATTTATCACATCATTCGTATACATAGGCCCATTTGTAACAATCCGGAACAAATGCGATAAATATATGAATTTGTTTCATAATTTTTTCCAAATGATTGCGAACATCGAACGACAATGAAAAAAAAAAATTATGTTCAATTCACGAATCGCGTAAGCAATCGAACGAGACAAAATCAAATGAAAAATGATGAAAACCCAGTTTGTCTGATTCCAATTGAAGAGTTGAATTTTTCATGAATAATTGATATTACTCATCTTTATTGGAATTTAACCATTTTTGTGACCGGGAGAAGATAGATAAAGAAAGAAAGAGAGAGAGAGAGAGAGCTGAGAAAGAGAGACAGAGAGAGAGAGAGGCTGAGAGAGAGACAGGAAAAAAAGATAAAAAAGAAGAGGAGAAATGAAATGAAATCGTTTGTTCGATCGTTTGATAGGCAACGCGCCTACCCACGCCGACGAATACAAAAATTGGATGATGCAATAATAATAATACAATAGTAAGCGATAACAGTGAGATGATGAGTGCGGCGAATTAAATCCATGAGAAACGAAACGCCGAAAAAGGAAATAACCTATAATCAAATCAACCGCTTGGCTGAATTGGAGCGTAAATGTGAGATGACTTGCAGACCTATGCTATTGCTGATAAATGATATTAGATGGATATGAAGCGGTCGTCTCTTGCTTTCCCCTCTCCGTTGATGTTTCTTTTTTTTTTCTTTTTTTTTTCTTTCTTCGTCATTTCACTTCGCAAGACATTTCGTTCCTTCAACAGTCGCCGAAGCAAAACAGTAAATTCTGTGAGAAACGGAAAGGAAAAGAGATTGTAATATTATGATTGTAAAAAAAAATATGAATATTGGTTTATGCACACGTTCCTTTTTAAAACATATTTTCCGTCGATATTCGGTTATACGGGATTTTATTGCCCCCAATTTCTGACAAAATCAGACATGAGGCACACTCTTCGATTTTGCTTGCTTCAATACTTTTTGCCTCTTTTTTTTCACTTTTTCTCATTTTCTCTCTCTTACTCCTTCTCTCTTACTTCTTTCTCTTTCTCTCTCTCTCTCTCTCTCTCTCTCTCTCTCTCTCTCTCTCTCTCTCAAACACACTGTCCCATTCCGCTCATTTTCTTCGTCTCCTGGTGCCTTTAATTCAGTATATCTTTTTTTTTTCTCACTCTTCAAACTCGTCGGTGTAGTTCATAACTCGAAAGATTTTCATCTTTTATTACCGAAATGGAGTCAAAACTCATATGACGAAAACGTGTGCTTCATTTGAAGAAGTGTGCAATGGATGTGTTTTTTTTTTATCTTGTTTTTCCCAATGAGGCCAACATTTCGACAATTTTATGGAAAGTAAGCGAAAAAAAAAGTAACGGAAAAACGGTCCTTTTGCAAATCAATAAATTGATGTTTTAAATTTTTTTTTTTTCGGAAAAATATTCGGTAATGCCTGAAAATGAAAACGATGAAAATGCAAAAGAAACAAAAAGAAAAATATCTGAAAATAACTCTAACAAATGCTTCGATAGTACATCATTTGATGGTGCTATCAAATGAAAATGTTGCGATATAGCAAACGCATCGGTATTATCCGTTTGAACTTATGTATTCCATTGTCGCACTTTCTTTTCTTCTGATGCATGATTATTATTCATGAAATTGGCTTCGTAAGTAAAACGAACCAAAATCTCTCTTGCAAATACAACATTTACGTTCTATTAGGTTGCAGTGCCTTTTGCACACTTTAGATCATTGAACATATATAAAAAGAACAGAGATAACAATAGCGACAGAGAGAGAGGGAGAGGGAGAGGGAGAGGGAGAGGGAGAGGGAGAGGGAGAGGGAGAGGGAGAGGGAGAGGGAGAGGGAGAGGGAGAGGGAGAGGGAGAGGGAGAGGGAGAGGGAGAGGGAGAGGGAGAGGGAGAGGGAGAGGGAGAGGGAGAGGGAGAGGGAGAGGGAGAGGGAGAGGGAGAGGGAGAGGGAGAGGGAGAGGGAGAGGGAGAGAGAGAGAGAAAAATAAAAAGAAGAAAAAAATCTTCAAATATACGAACGAAACGAACTGAATAAACGAAAAGTGCTCTTTAACTGTGTTCGTTGACGCTATGTTTTGTGTATTTTTTTGTACGACCGCCGCTGCCATCGTTGCCGCCAATAATATGCAGTGCAAATATCAGAGCATTCACACGCATACGGTCGTGCATACAATGTTAGACATAAGAATCTAAGCATCTATAGTGTGCAAAAAAGTGCGACAAACAATGTAGAAATACGAAAGAAAAGAAGAAAACGAACATAAAGAAGAAAAATGCGAAGAAAAATTGTATACTCAAAAAGGTATTATTTTTTTTTTTATGCTTGCTAGCAATTGAGCGCGAACAATTTTCTTTTGGGTTTTTATTCTCATCGGAAAAATTGAATTCAAAATGAGATAGATATTGCTGTGTGTTTTTTTTTTAAATGTGAGGATTTGTAGGTTTTGAATCGTCGTTTTGGGGCCACATATATAAACTTTGTCTCGGAACAATGGCCATTAGTGAGATGGCACCCATCAGTGTATTGAAATAATAAAAGTATCGAAAACGTTTCTCTTACACGCACATCGCACATACTCCGAATGGGAACTCATCCCAATCACTATTCAGTGAAATACATAGAACAATAAAAACTACAAACACACACACCACAATCGCAATCACATAGCATAACGCATACAAAAATGCTTCAAATTATTTCATTAATTCAATGTCTACAGCAGTGAGCTATTTTTTTGTTTTGTTTGTTTTTACTTGTGCAAGGTTCAATTGTATATTCGCCAATAGTATCCGTTTAGTGTTATTAATCTGTGCTCTTCGATGGGAATAAATAGAAAATTAATGTTTCCAATGTAGATAAAATGCATTTAATTTTCGCATCCGGTACTCGATATCAATAAATCCGAATACGTGACGTGATACAAACAAATTACCATCGGTTATAATACTATCCAAACAAATAATTCACATTCGATGTATTTCGAAATTGGTTTTGATCTATAGATTGAACATTACGCAACCAGATTTTTCGCATCTCTGCGAATTCACAATAAATGAACCTCACTCAACAAATATTATTAATATTATTACGTACAATAGAAATAATAATGTTTGATCCGATAACACTTCAACATAATTGAATTTGTAGTTTATTTTGATAGAGATGGTAACGGAATGAGACAGAGAGAGAGAGAGAGAGAGAGAGAGAGAGAGAGAGAGAAAGGAGAGAGAGAGAAAAGGAGAGAGAGAGAAGGAGAGAGAGAGAAGGAGAGAGAGAGAGAGAGAGAGAGAGAGAGAGGGGGGGGGGGGAGATGATGAGGCACACGCAACAAACATTTTCTATTTTTTATTTCATCCATTTTCATGCTTGCTGTACAAGCAGCAAGCCGCTCCATTTAGTCCAAGTGTGAAATAATTTCATGTCATTTTATTTCATTTCATTTCAATCTCATTCACATTCTGTCTATCCCGCTTTCTGTTTCACTCTCTTACTCGCTCTCTCTCTTACTCGCTCTCTCATCATGAATCATTCTCTATATATAGTTCTCTCATCCTCACTTCATTTTTCTCCCATTTTCTTCCTTCTTAACCAGTACCTTCGGTTTCTCTCAATTTCTTTTGTGATTAATACAATTAAATCCTGACATATTTGATATTTAATTAAATTCACACATTGGACGGAAAAGCCTTTTTGAAAGAAATAACATGAGACAAATACAGGTATTTTCAAATCCACTCTAGCGCTGTGTACGTAAATAAACTAAAATATTAGATTCAATGCAATATCAATAAAAATATCTAACAAAAAGTCAAAAATGAAC
The DNA here is from genome assembly GCA_029041755.1 of Resseliella maxima. Lineage (NCBI taxonomy): Eukaryota > Metazoa > Arthropoda > Insecta > Diptera > Cecidomyiidae > Resseliella > Resseliella maxima. The sequence continues at coordinate 189,450 of JAQOWM010000058.1, read as the reverse complement.
TAAAGATTTAAACTAAATCTAGACATTTTCCAATTTTTTGACACATTACAACAATTTTTAGAAATTTTCCAAAGTTTTGCTCTGTGTTCATCTGCAGAAACCACAGTATTACTTTGTAAAAGGAATCTATTATTTTGATAATGAAAACAGTGATATCTCTCTCTCCATTTTCTCTCTCTCTCTCTCTCTCTCTCTCTCTCTCTCTCTCTCTCTCTCTCTCTCAAAAGCTTTGATGCCAAGAGTTCAAACATAAATGAAGTTACTTCTTGGAAAAAAACAAATGGATGAAAAGATATGTGCATTAAAAAAAAGTTCCATATGCCGAGCTCAATATATCCCCCATTTCATTCGGGACTTATTTTTTTGCTATTTTGTATTTTTTCATCGCTTTTTTTTCAGACTACTTGTAAACATACTTGTATGAAAAAAATAGCGTGCAATAGATTCATCATCATTAAATGAATCCATCATATAAATTCATGAGATAAATTTTATTTGTTCTCTTATTGGAAGACATTTGTGAAACAAAAATCATACATTCATGTTTATTTCAATGGTTATTCATCTATATATTTCCACTGGAATTTTAATTCAAAAGAGAGACAAGAGAGAAAGAAAAAGAGAGGGTGAGGGGTTTGTAAAGAGAGGGAGAGTAGGAGAGAGAGAGAGAGAGAGAGAGAGAAGAGAGAAGAAGGGAGAGAGAAGAGAAAGAAAGAGAGAGAAAAAGATAGAAAGAGAGAGAGAGAGAGAGAGAGAGAAGAAGAGAGAGAGAACGAGATCGATGCCGAGTATTTTTTGAAATTCATATTTATCGAATAATCTCTTTGATTTTCTATGAATTGTGTGTACTTTTTGGACAATCGAAAAAGTCCATGAAAATATATGTCATAAATTTCTGTGATAGATTTTCATTTATCGATTATTATTGAATTCATCAGATGTTATGCATTGAAATGATAACAGCACTTCTTGATACATTTATGCTTGTATTTATCAATAGAAGTTTTTGTTTTTTTTTTTTTTTTTCTTACTAAATTCACTTGATTTTCCTGCAAATATTTAGTTTTGACTGTATTTAACTGTCATGTCCACATTGAACAAATTCGTTTGCGCTCAATTCGTATGCTCATTTTGGTATGGTCGATATGATTTTATCATTGTTCTGCATTTAAGTGTTGTTTGTACTTGAATTCACATATGGGCGAAAATATGTACCATTGAAGAGATGAGCGTATGGCAACGAGCAATTGAATGCGATTTTTGACTGTGCTTTAACTACCATTTTCCATCTCTCACTCTTTTCTCTCTTTATCTTTATTTTTCTCTGTCTTCCTTTCTCTCTCTCTCTCTCTCTCTCTCTCTCTCTCTCTCATATTCTTTCCTTTTTTGCTCTGCCCCCGCCTCCAAGTATGCTTGCTCATAATGTGCACATTTTTTGCTGTTGTTGTTCATCATGAGATTAATGGATCATAATTATTTTTTTTTTATGTCACATCAATGGCCAATATTAACGCAAAGATTTCTAGAAATTGCGTTTGTCAGACGTATTCATTATAATTGAAATAAAAAGGGATAATAGTGTTCCCGGTATACCCGGTTATGATGAGCTTTTTATCTCAATAGGGATGCTCTTTTGTGTACGATAGATGTTGTTGTCTTCATCATCCACATACTCATCCTCATCATCATCAACATCATCGTCATCGTCGTCATCTTTATCCCCATTCCCATCGCCATTGATTTCTACATCGTTGTTGTCGTCGTCGTCGTCTCTGTTGTCGACTACGTCATTTTCCATTCATCGACTTCCGGTGTTATCTTAATTTTTCATCTTGGTAAATTGAACACGAACTTAGCATTGTGAATGAAATGATATAAACGAGAAAAAAGAAAAGCAGATAGAAACTCAAGTGAATGCACCAAAGATAATAAATTGACCCGTTGCGCGACTATACATGAAATTTACTCGCATTGATAAACTGAAAAATACGTGTGTCTCTATCTTATTTACTCTCACTGTTATACATTCACTCACACCAAAAGTATAATCAATCGGATCACTTTCTGTTTTTTCTGCATCATTTTCTACTAAAAGCAGTTTATTCGTTACCATTAGTTGCAAGGGAACTGTGAATTCGTTCAATTTACATTTAATATTGGTGTGTTCTGTTTTTCAATGCCCATTTCCACAACGTTTCGTTCATTTGGCATGCTTTTTGTTGCTATTAGTCGTCTTTGTGATTTTTTTTTCTGTATTCACTTACTCTTAACTTTTGCTGCGGAAAATTCACATTCCCCTCTTGCAGAGCGAAGCATTTACCAAAACAAAGAAAAAAAAAAAAAAAAAAAAACAGGTAAACATTTCAATCAAGTTTCTTATGGCCGGTGCTGTTTTTTTAAGTTTTGTCAGTACATAAGGCTGCACAAATAACGAAAAACACTCGTCGAAAAGAGCAGTTGAAAGATGTGAAAGAAATGAAAAAGAAAAAACAACGAATATCCACCAACCATGATAACCATTTACTTGTTTCCCTCACAATTCGATCTATTGCCATTTGATTTCATGTTTGCAAGTATGTTGTTTTATTTGCACAGACCATTCTTTTTTCATTTTGTTTTTGTTTTCATTGACATTCCACAAGCAATTGTGCGCTGTGTTTTGTTTGAGTGTGTGAGATATTTCGATCACAACTATGTGATATGTATGACCGAGTAATGAAGATCGGCAAGCGAAAAGTGAAGAATCAAGAGAAAAGCAAGTAATCTTCTTTGCAAAAAAAAAAAGAATTTGTTTGTTTTTCCTTTCTTTTCCTCTCCCTCTCTTTGTCTTTCTCTCTCTCTCTCTCTCTCTCTCTCTCTCTCTCCTCTCCCTCTTGCCTATCATCACCACCGGAGACTCTTTATTTTGTTATATAATGTGTTTGATGGTGCCGAGTCAATTTGGAAATCCAAATAGATAGCGAAAAATATCCTCCACCGAAACGAAAGAAGAAAAGCACAAAAACATACAGAAAAAATAATGCGATGCGATGCGATGCAATGCAAAACCATTGCCTGCCGATATATTGGTCGATTAATTTGCTATCAGTGACAGATCTCTCATTCTTTTTCTGCAAAATCCATGTTTTCCATGATTTGCGCGTTGTGTTCGCAATGGATTCCCGTTGAAATTTTTTTTCTTTTTTTTTTCTTGAATAATCTCAATCGCATCCATTCTATTGAGAGATAGAGATTGTTCATTTGAAAATTGTTGTAAACTACAGCATATACAGCATAGTACTATGTGCCTGTTTTCAACAAATACACACCGGCATTTATAGAAATGTATGTTTGATGATATGGCAATATAGCAAAATAAAACGTACATTTTCTCTCACTTGCTACGAAGTGTGCTAATTTTGTCTTACATTCAATTCCATTGATGGTTTGTTGCCGCTTTATTGCAATTCCTTTTCAACACTTATCTGGCATGCGGTTTACTCTCATATATGAGATAAAATGCCAATGTCGTAAAAAATGTGAAAAACACACTCACTCACTCACTCACTCACTCACTCACTCCTCATTCATTCACGAAGTAAGTGAACTGTCTGCGCTCTAAATTGGAACTTCCAATGTCTGGATTTAGTTTATCGCGAAAACAGATACACTTAAAAAGCTATTTCGATAGAAATGCACACAACAGCACAATGAAGCGCAACACCAAAATACCAAACAATACCAACCCAAATGGAAGTGAATTTCGGATTTCATCTGCTTCTTACTTTTTCTTTATTTTTTTTTTTTTTTTTTTTTTTTTTGCTTTTTTTTTTTTTTGATAAAGTACTTGGAAATCCTCCACCCGATTTGAGTTGAAGGCGTTGAACCGTAGCGTAAAAGATTAATAAAGGTCTAACAACAGTAACATGTACTTTTCCACATATATACACACACACACAGTGTGTTGTAACAATAAACACAATTCGGTTCAAACGTTTCATCTGTTCATACGAAAATACATCCATAAATTTACTTTCGTAAAGTATTTGTGAAGAAAGTTATTCCGCGTATGCAAAAATTCATGACTTTATATTCAAATAAAATGGTAATGAAAAAAGAAAGAAAAAAAAAAATCGGCATGATCCTTAGTCAAATTCAGCATGTTTGGTGGTAAACATAACACCCAAACGTATGCATCTTTTGATAACAAGTCGCAAAATGCAAATTATCAGTGAAAATGACATTTTATTTCATCTTTTTCTTCTTTTTCTTCTTGTTCGATATTTTTCAAGTGTGAAAAATGCATTCAGTACGTAACGCCAATTGAACAATGTCATCTTTCATTCACAGACATCTTCATGCGTTTTAACTTTGGATTTTATTTTCTCATTTTATTTATAAAATAAATACATACAATGGAGTCGGCTGTGTATTTCGAATGAATGAACATTTCGATTTGATTTTATTGTTGCAATGACATTAAGGTCAGTTTATCCACTTGATTTATTCGAATGCGTGAAAATGTGAAAATTCTCAAATGTAAAAAGATAAGACGGAAACGAAAAAGGGAAGGAAGTTGAAAATGAAGAAAAATAGAATAGAGGAAAAAGCAAAGAAGAGAACAAGAGAAAACTAAAAAATGTAAACAACGAAAAATGTTATTTTTCAAAAGTTATTTAATAATTCAACCGAATTCATTTGAAGTGACCGAGTGGAAACAAAGTGATAACATAATTTTGTTACAAATTAAAGCAATTGTTGGATTTTTTTGCTAAAAGGGTCTTGGGTCAATTGAATAAATGGCACACCAAACAGTGGATAAAAGAAAATACGTCCCCAAAAATATAATCAACAAAATACAAATAAACAAGTGCTATTTAATTTCCGGAGAAGCGGATTAGCAATAAAATAAATGATATTGAATGTCCTTGTTGTATGCTGGATTGGTTTGAACATTTTTGTTCATTCAATGCAATGTGAAAGCTTTTACGATTATAACCAGTTGATTAATTGATCAATTGAAACACATTCGATGGAAATGTGCTATCAACAATTTAATAAGGTCACCACACTCACATGTACATGTACATAGCCACAGAATAGAAAAAGAGAATAAGGTGGGCAGAGTCAGAGCCATTGAATAAGATTGACTATGTTAAATGGCGGAGTGTTAAAGATAGAGATTGAAATCGATTTTTGGTATAATGTAAAAATGATTAGAAACAATGGAATCAATAGAAGGGTTTCAGAGTTAAATTAAATGAAATTTATTGCTAACATTTTTTCTGCAATAAATGCGCATATTTTGAAAGAATTATGTTGCTTATGAAAAGAATTATGTGCTCTTTTTATCAATATCACACATTGCCATTAATAAACACTTGATTGAATTCAAATGTAATAATATATAAAATGATGGTATTTTGTGAATATCGAAATTGGCTAAATCTTTCATTTGAAATTGAGATAAAAATACAAAATGATACAACACAATCCTTAAGTACTGCAATAGTAGTAGGCGAAATAGAATTGATGTGACAAACAGTGTTGAAATTAATGTATGCTTTATTAAATGCTAAAATGCGAAAATGGTTTTGTACCATTTTTGGTGATGAAATGAATGAATGTGTTAATGTGATACGAAATGATACAAATCTCATTTCACTATTTATATTCAATTGAATGAAAGTGATATAAAACTCGATCTCTCATTTTGTCGCACAAACAGATTTACTCTCTCTCTCTCTCTCTCTCTCTCTCTCTTATCTCTCTCTCTCTATCTCTACCACACTCTCTCTCACACACACTCTCTCTCACACACACACACTCTATTTCACCCTTTGTGCCATTTAGTCTTTGCATTATTCACACACACTCTCTCTCTCTCTCTCACACATTCTCTCTCTCACCCTTTGTGCCATTTAGTCTTTGCATTATTCACACTCTCTCTCTCACCCTTTGTGCCATTTAGTCTTTGCATTATTCACAAAATCGGTCAAAATTGGGTTGTTTGTAATATTGAGCTTTGAGAGTCACAAGTGCAAAATAGCAACAATGGTAATGAAAATGGAAATATATGGTTGTGACGGATGATATATTATATGAATAGTTTGAATATTTTAACATATAAAAACGTATAATTTCTACCTAAATTAATATACAAAAATATCAATCAATCAATTATGCTATAGCATATAGTATATGAAGCCTTTAAAATTCATTTTCATTAACCAAAAATTGTAGATTATATGTATATAGCGACTGATTGTCACTCTTGTATATGATGGATACAAAGTTTCAAAGCCATTGAGGTCATCTAGTTTGAAAAATATCAACCAACTAGCTGATATTATCGACAATATATTGTCTGGCATTAAAAAAACAAAATGAAGAAGAAAAAAAAATACAATGTTTTGTGTTTATTTAACACCATTTAATGGGCATGGCTTATGCCAATGTTGTACAACTAAAACATATATATATATATATATATATATATACCTGCGTGTTTGCATCACATTGTAACTCTTCAGGCGATAATCATCAGATTGCATACTCAATTATGATATTGTAAACATTGCTTGGGGTAAAGGAAATCATAACAATTATACATAAAATATGTATGAAATTAATTCGATCAAGCGGAAAATATGCCCGATGATGGAAATTGCATGCAACAAAGAACACTTTTGTTCACATGCTTTGCATATATGTTCACGTTGATTGTTGAAATTTAAATTCAGCAAAATGAAATTGAGAAAGAGAGCAAACGAACGAATAATATTATAGAAGAAAAAAAAATGTGTTTACAGTAATATGAAGACGCATTTTCAACACACCGGAGCCCATTAACTAGCACACGAACACAAACAAAAACACACACACACTCACACACACACACACACACACACACTCACACTCTCACACACACACCACCACTAACATACAAAGTCATTCACACATACACAATCGCCAACATTCTTTTGCACCGGGGCCGAATGTAAATTTATGCAACGACAAAAACCAAAACCAAATTCAAAGCCACAGCCATGCAAAACTAATCGACACTTTACTGTGGTACGTGACCCACTAACCACATTAAAATTAAGTAGTATACGATACATTAGCATAACAACTGTAACATAAAGCTAATCTCTACGTGGATCGTTACACTGACGTCGTGTGTTTGTATGTTGCTTATATTGCTATTGCTGAATTGCCATTGTTATTGGAACGGTGGCTCGAGTACCAAAAAAACATTGTACACATGCCCTAATAAAAGTGCTCAAAATGTTTTCTTTATCCTAATGGAAAGAATGGGTGTTGAGGCGTTACTCACGACCAAAAGACATTTTTTTTTCCACTCACTTTACCTCCCCAGTCTCCTTTTTCAGTAATTCATTCAGTTTTACTCACTCACTCACTCACTCACTCACTCACTCACTCACTCACTCCCTCACTCCCTCAATCCCTGCATACAGTTTTCACCACTTTTGGCTATGCGGTGTTACTGAACTGAATATATTAGGCATGAAATTTCTAGAAGATGCACGAACTAAACACAAATATGTCAGAAACTAATTCATTTTTCCATTTCATCGGTGAACTCCTTCAACGCATTTCGTATGCTTTTCAATAAAGATTTAAATGAAAGCTTTTAACGCTTCGGCATCATCAATTTTTTCATCCCCTTTTTGGATCTTTTACTTTTCATTCTATTTCCATTTGTTTCTTTCAGCCTATCCTTATTTATCTCTCATTTACTCACTCATGACTCTATCACACTCCCTCTCTCTTTCTCACTCTCTCTCTCACACTCTCTTTTTCTCTCTCTATGTCTCTCTCTCCTCTTCCAAATTTATCTCTTCTTGTCTCTTCATTTGTCGCTCCCTATCTACTTTTCTCTCTCTCTCTCTCTCTCTCTTTCTCTTCTCTCCCCCTTTTCTCTCTTTCTTCTCTCTCTCTTCTTTTTCGTTAAACATAAATTAAAACAAGCAAATTTGTCGGGTAGAAAAAGATACTTTTATAGTCAACACGATACTTTGTAGCCTATTAACATCTTTGCCATTCATTTCAAAAACCCACTTAAAAATGAGCGAACATCAATTTTGGTTTTCCGCAAACACATTTACTTACAAAAACATACAAATATACACATATAATCGTGCGACATTGAATTGAAAGAGACGCAAGACGCATATTGTGTGCACTTTACACAAACACACTTTGCTAAAAAAAAAAAAAAATACATTGAAATAAATGAATGAATGAAATGGAAATGAATTTGCAAAGAGTAAGAGAAATAAATAGACATATTTCACATGGCACATGGATAAAGATCCACGAAAACATATCAAAATGAAATAAGATGGTGTGGTAATGGTGAATGTGAATAGCGTTTTGTTTATTTTAGTTTTTAACCGCATTATGAAACTAGGCGTATATTGTAAATTATTTATAACAACGAGAGCGCAAAAAGCTCTTATTTCACATCACAAGCATTATAAGCGACGAAAGTTGGGATGGCGGGAGAGAGAGAGAGAGAGAGAGAGAGAGAGGGGGAGGAAATAAATATTTTATTGTTAGTTAAGAAGTCAGTGTCTGTTTGTGGGAATATGGTATAATTTCTCAAAACAATGCAACATCGATGAAACGATGTACAATGAAGAAAATGCTAAAGTGAAATTGTGATATGGTGTACTAGACTTGTACTACTCTATATTACAAACGGATTTTTGTTGATTCATATTGGTTTATCCTTGGCTCAGTATATAGATATATATTTGTAAGCTCTTAATATCGACTTACCCGGATTTAATCAAACAATTGTATTTTCTCTTCCATTCATTCTCAATTTTCTTTCGTTTTTCTCTTTGTCTTTCCAATTCTCTCTTCAAAAACATCATGCAAACACATCAACGCTGGTTAATCAATAACAATCGACAAATGCAGAAGCTGAAGCTGGTTGCCAACTACCTGATTTGAGATATTTACGACCAAAAAAATTTGGCTCAACAACAACCGAACAACCGTATGTAACATTTGAAACAACGCAAATATTTCTAACAGATGAATTTACTACCGCTGATTTGGAATATGGTGAACATTCAGTTGATGAAACATTGTCGACGGAAACCGATACACACACATCAAATCAACGGCAAACACGATACACTGATTACAATCCATATGCGTGGAACGGTGGCGATGGGTAAATAAAATTATGCTTCAATTATGCTTTATGCAATGTTAAAATTGTTTTTGGGAAAATCTAAAACCATATCTCTCTCTGGGTGATTCAATTTCTCAGGGTTTGTTTGTTTTTTTTTTTCTTGTTTTTGGCTTTTAGTTTTTTTCTTTTTCTACTTTATGGTTAAATTGAAGTGCCCCAGCACTTTATGGAATCGCATTTACTCGACTCGACCCATCTCTCTCTTTCGGTTCGGTTTGCAGTTTCAATACGCTTGCAATATTTTCTAGAGATAGTTGTTTTTTCTTCCTTCTTTTTTTGTTTTTGCTTTGTACTTCGATTTTTGTTTTCCGTTTTCTCTTTTCCAGCGAGATTTAAACAATACACACGAAATCAAAACAAAAAAAAAACGCACTTAAACTTTTGATATCATTTTGAATGTATAGGGATGAATTGCATATACCATTGGGCAGTGCAAGCGGTGAAACGAATCGACGAAATGTGAATAACAAATGGGAACGACGTAAATTGCGTAAAAATACGGGTCGACGCCGGCTGGACCATCACAATCAGGGACACAAGCAAACCAAACGGGAAATTCAAGATGATAAAGTAATCGACAATTTGCTTATTATATTCAATTGACAAACATTGTAAGCCAATTACATGTTGATTTACAGCAACGACAATCAAACATCGATGACAACGACAGCTTAAATTATGTGCCTGTGCTGTCATCATCGCTGTCACCGCCGCCGTCGTCGTCGTCGTCGTCGTCGTCGTCGTCGTCGTTGTCGTTTTCGTTGTCGTTGTCATCGTTGTTATTGTCGTTCAGTAAAATCAACGGTCGACACATTTGAAACAACAACCAAAAAAAAAAAAACAAATTCTATTTATTCATCAGGCTGATATTGACAGCAATGGAAATATTGAGAGAAATGGTAACAGTATCAACGGCAATGCTGATGATGGTACACGGACAAATGGTAACAACAACAATGACAATCGTAAAACAATGAAAGTTACATTGAAACTGAAAAATGGTAAAATAGTCCATAAAATTGCTTTGCAACGCACACAAACTGGAGAAAATAGCCATCACAATATTGCTGCTGGTAAAATGAATCAAAATCGTAACAAAAACAACAACAATAACAACAGCAACAAAAATGATAGTACTGAAAGTATCTATATGGATGTTGATAATATTGATGTTGATGTTGATGATGACCATGAGAAGATGGTAATGACAGGCCGAACAAAATCATTGGCAAATAGTACTGGTAACGCTTTGATCGATAATGACAACACTTTCAATGCAGACACAATTGCACAAAATGTTCAAGACATTGACACAATATCAACAATAAACCATGATAATGGGTCATTTAACGAAATGAAAAATCAATTTCGTCGGATCAAACGAAAATCGGGAAAAGCTGCAGGTGCCCTTAGTAGACCCAAAGCTGGTGATAGTGGTTCAAAGAGTACAAGTCGTAAGAAAGAAAGTAAGTAAATGGACAATAAATGTTGGGAATGGCAATACGTTGTGCTGGTTAATCGTTTCAATCATCACAAACTGTGTTCACTGAGTGTGCAACACATTTTCTATTTTTTTTTTTTTTTTCCTTTTTTCGTCCGAAAAATAAAAGAAGAATGATCCAAATCGTTTGTTCTCTCTCTTCAATTCTTCTTCTTCTTCTTTTTGTTTTTGGCCCGAAGCTTTTGCTTTGTACATGGAATGCAGTTTGTGTATGGCATAGAATACATGAAATGGATACAAACATGTATTTTGCATTGAGATTTGCGATTGGAACGTTAACCAGCAGATAACAACGTTATAATATAACTGAATGAGTATTCCAAATATTTTGTTTATTTTGTTGTTTGAATTCGTTTGTTTGATTTTTGTTTTTTTGATTCGTTCTCTCCCTCTCTTTTTTTATCGTTTTTTTTTTTTTCGATTTCATGCTCCCACTTTTCCAACTGACTATCCCAATTTTACCTCACTGAAAATGAGCACATCCTTTTTTCAATATGAAATCCCCCATCCATATTGTTATTTATCGATCGTTGATTTTAATTTCAAAATTTATTTATTGATTTACCGAAAATTGAGTTGTTTATCTTTTACCATTCAGTTGAATTTTAATTAAATCATTCAAATGTCATAATTTATTTTAGTTCATTCAACATTATGTTGGATTTTATTTCATTTTCGTTTGTTTTTTGTTTTTTGTTCTTTTTTGTTTTTCTTTCTGCTTTTTGTTTTTTTCTGTTTTTTGTTCTCTTCATTTGGAATTGGGCAATGACTTGTACTGATTTTTTCAAACTATCAACAAAATAGCTTTTGTTCAGCAAACGTAAACGTTGAAGCCGTAGTTGAAATGAGAATAAAAAAAAAAGCGAAACTGTAAAGATAAAAAATGCAAAGAATGAAATGAAATGGTAACAGTTCAAAAGGAAAAGAAAAGAAAAGGAAATGAAAAAAAAAAAAAAAAAAAAAACTATACAACAAAATAATGAAAGAAAACTCAATGGCATGCTGAACAAAAATTTCATACACTGAACTAAGCATACAAAACTATTGGTGTAGATCGTAGTTTTCGTATGGTTAATTCATTCCGTTTCGTTATAATGCGTTGAATGAGCAGCTGTTGTGTGCATTGCAAAGCAATTTCTCTTTTTCGCTCTTTAGCTCTGATAACATTTTCACCCATCGTATGCCACCTACACACCACCCCCGTCTTTCACCAATATAGTTGTTTATACTATGAAATTTGTAATATGCGATCCTATCATCATGCAAAATGAATTTGAATTGAAGCGTTTGAACGGTAGTTAAGAATGTGTGCAATGTTGAATAAACAGACAAACAAACGAACACACAAATAGACATAAACACATTCTCACTCGCACATACATAACTATTTTACACGTGCTTTAGATGAAATGGTAGGTGAATTCGCTCGCGTGCACACACACAATCGCAAACACACACACACACACACACGTGTTATACAGAACATTGGCTTTCATACACTAAAAAATAGAGATTGAAAAATTTTCAATTTCAACGTATGAAAGCTATGACTTGTTTAATAATAACAATAATAATAACAACACAACAAATAATATCTTTTGGCACACACACACACACACTCACACACGTTCATATATGCACACAGGTTGGAATATATCAGATGTTGAACGAGCTAAAGCTTATGTTTCTTCCAAGCAAACACTTAATTCAAGGTTTATGAACAATTTTATTCATAAATAGCTACAGAAAACAGTTCAACACAACAACAACAACAACAACAACAACAACAACAACAACAACAACAACAACAACAACAACAACAACAACAACAACAAAACAAAAAATAATAATAATAATACCAACTAGGAGAATGAATATGCATTTTTTTTCTCATTTTCAAATATCTTTCACTTTGATTCATAATTTTCAGCATTCATGCAAGTGGGAACAAATGTTTAGCGTTTGGTGTTTTTCCATGTATTTTGTATTTTTTTTTCTCTTTCTCTCTCAAACTCACTCGAACCCTCTCAAACTCTCTCTCTCTCTCACTCTCTCTCTCTCTCTCTCTCTCTCTCTCTCTCTCTCTCTTTCTCTCTCACTCTCTCTCTCAAACTTTCTCTCTCAATTTGTTATTATTCTTGCAGCCATCGTAGATTCATTTTGCTGTTTTCTTTATTAATCCATTGTTTGCTTTGTTTCTGGACTAGTCGATTAAAAAAGAAAACTCGAGCGATTTTAAAATGAAAAAAAAAAAATAAACAAATAAATAAGAATGAAAATCGAAATTTAACTACAGATTAGCATTGTTTCACGCAAAATTTTTGTCATTGTGTTTATTTCATTTTTATTAATATAATGCGTCTTCTTGTTGTTTTTGGTGTTTTTTCTTTTTTTCTTCTTTTTGTTCTCTTTTACTTTTCGACATTGTTTTCATCTTCATCATGCAAGTTGTTCATATTTATTTTCTCACTATGTTTATGTGATGTCAGTAGTGTTGTTGGTAACATTGGTAGAAATAACAACGGCATCACCATTTATTTGTTCGTGGTCGTTTGTTTACAAAGTTTTCCTTTTATTTAATGCGTTTTCATTTACACGATTTTAATCGTGTTGAATTGTCTCACAGTATGCATATATATATACGGATACAAATACAAAAAGGCATTATGGTTCTTGCCCCGTTTCTCTCCCCTTTTTTTTACCGCCATTTAATTGCAAATATGGCGAAATGAAGAGATACCATAAGCTTGAACTTCTAATGCACACAGTGAGCTCTATTTTTGAAAAATGGACAAAGTTAAATGCTAAAGTCTTAATAAAAACGTGCAAACGTTTTATGCACTTCGCGTAGTTAGCATTCGGTCTTGGTCTTTTTACTCAGCGCTTTCGTCGTCGCCGTCGTCGTTGATGTTGTTGCTGTTGTTCAAGTGATGAAGAAAGTTTTATTATAATAATAACAATAACAATAATGTGCTCGCGGGCTTGCACTCCATAAAGCACATAGAGTGTGAACAAGCGACAAGCTATTAAATACATGCCGCTTGTGACAATGTGAACGAGATTCGCTTACAAGATACCAATTTCATTTTCTCTCAATCCTTCTCATTCTAACATAATCGATCTCTTACTCACTTTCTCTATGCTCATGCAATTCATTATGTTTCTACAGTTACTGTTTTTTGTGTGAATGCTCAAATATGCCAAAGTGTCGGGCGTCTAGTTCCAAGAACAAATCTACAAATGAATTTTATCCCTTTTCTACATTTATTTTATAATAATGAAACTTGTTGTTAATTTGCAGTTGTCGTTTTGCCTTCTTGTTATATTATTATTATTATTATTATTATAAATTCCATGCTGGGCTTTGTCATGTAGCGTACGCGCGCGTTTTCTGCAATGGATTTTAAGCTTACTTGATGCTTCTCAGCTTTTTTCGATTACTTTGCATTAAATCAATTTCAAACTTCATTTATTTTTCTTCATCACACACCATTTTATGCATACTAAAGGCCGCATCATTCGCTTCATCTTTTTTTTTTTCTTTTTCTTTTTCTTCTTCTTCATCTTCTTGTTCTTCAACTTCTTCTTGTTCTTTTTTTTTTTCTTTTTCTATCTGATAAAGATTTCGCTTTAAGATAGAATGAAAACAAAAATGTGAGATCCTCGAGAGATCTCATGGGCAAGAAATAATGAATAAGCATGGGCAAGAAGTTTCGACCATCAATGAAATTGGCCAACATCATCTACTCTAATCTCGTGAAAATGAAATCGGTAATGCCATAGACCACCGCTATAGACGGTCGACAGTTCATTTTCACCGTTCGAAAACGTGTAATGTTTAATCAAAACGAACAGTGTCATGATAATTTTCTACTTTTTCGATCTTAGTTTTTTTCCGCGTTTTGTTGCTGCTACTGCTGCTGTTTGTTGTTATTGTTGTTGTTGTTCCGTTCATAATTTTTATTTTTTTTGTTTTTTTTTTGTTTTTTTTTTCTCTTTTCATTTGAAAAAGTGCAATTTATAAAAGTTATCAAAGTCGAATTCATTGCACTTTCGAAGAAAATCCGTATAAGTACTATTATTGAAAAGTTGTTGGTAACGCCATTACCACCAATACAAAACTGGTAACGGCACGTTTCATCGTTTCTTAAGCAACATTTCATAAGTAGAAATATTTTACTTGTGTATAAAACTTCAACATTAATTTCACATTCGGGATAGTAAAAACCAGATCACAGTATATTGGATGAGCGTTACAAAATCGTGCCGCCGTTAATTCGATGACAGAGAAAATGAGAAAGAGATAAAGTGAGAAGAAAAAGAAAAAAAAAAAAAGAGAAAAAAATTAATTGAGCTCATTTTCCATAGTGCTCAAGGAATTTTTTTTATTTTTATTTTGTATTCGTTGTTTCTTTTCTGATTTTGTTTCGTTGCAACTTACTACTTTCGATCAATCTAGATTTTTGGTATTTACCGTCCTTATTTCAAATTTCGGAAGCAAAAAATAAAGAAAAACTCACGCACACACACACACACATTATCGTACAAGTGAACAAGAGCTCTTGTTCGAATATACTGTTTACTTTTCACTTTAATCAGATTTGGAATTTCTTCAAAATACATGGACCACGTCATGTCATATAAGTTTAACCTTTTCTCAACCATATTCTAATACCATATAGTTTTGCGATTCGATTTTGTCTGTAAAAACTCCCTTCGAAACTTTTATCATTTATCAAAAACGTGAACTGGAATGAACGACCGAAAAAAAAAAAAAATGAAATACATAGAAGCAGAAAACACACACACAAAGTACCCAAACGAAAAGAGATTCCATCGCAAAGCAATTCAATATAGATTCTGGTGCACATAACCGGATGGATGCCCAACATACAACGAACTCATGTTCCGAAGGAAAAATGAATTTTTGATTAGCAAATACGTATAGTTTGTAGACTTTGTGCATTGAAAAATTTACGTATGAAAATAAGCTTCCTTTATCGCAATTTTTTTTTTTCTTGCCCTTACTCTTCTAGTAGCTCTATCCTTCTTTTTTTCAATCGTTCTCGCTCTGTCGCTCTCTCTTTCTCTCTCTCTCTTTCTCTTTCTCTTTCTCTTTCTCTTTCTCTCTGTCTTTCTCCCACTCTCTCCCTCTTTCTCTTTCTCTCTCTCTCTCTCTCGTTCTCTCTCTCTCTCAATTGCTCTCTTGTCCGTTCACATCAAATGTGTATCTCTCTTTTCGTTTGGTTTTCCACTTTTCACCTTCTATGTTTCAACTTTCCAAATCCAGTCAAACAAACAAATGTCGATGGAATATCTTATGCAAATGTCGAGATAAAGCAGAGAGAGAGGAAAAAACGCACCAATCTAAATGTTCACTTCTTGAAATTCCATCTTGTGAAAAAAAAAAAAAAATAATATATATGTATATATGTCAATCTCCTACTATTTCTTTCTCATCTCCATCGACTATTTATCCTTGTGTGTCTGTTAACGGATGAAAAGAGATAAAAGTTGTGATTTTGATGCTCTATTTTATTTTTTAATTTGTGATTCGCTTCATGAAGTATTACGATCAAGTCTCTATAAAAGAGAGTGAGAAAGTGGAAAAAAAGGTATCTCACGGGAATAATCACAGTAGTCGATTTCATAGATAAAAACAAATCGACTTTCTTATGAATGAGGAAAAAAAAACTACAGAGAAACAAACCAAACTCGATGTAATTTTTAGTTGAAAACGTAGTCACACGTGGTCTAATTCAAAGTGAAAAAAAAAAAAAAAATAATATGAGCGACAAGCACTCAACGCAATTCGTTCTATTTATTTACATTCAGAATATGCGGCTGCATTCAAAGGCAAAGTAGAAGAAAAAAAAAAACAACAACGATACAAAATGCAAAGTACATGATTATCTGTTCACGATGTGGCAACGAGGGGCCGGCCACAAATTCAAACAATCATGCGACAAAAATTAAAACATATTTTCTTGTTGTTGTTGTTATTATTGTTGCTGAGGCTGTTGTTGCATTTCATGTTCTTTTTCAACTTTACACATTTGTCCAAGGTGGGATTTCATTTTCCCGAAATATTCAACGCATATTTTCGCATCTAATGGGATTCCTCAGTGTGCTTTTTGCTCGTTTTTATTTTCATTTTTTTTTTTTTTTCGTGTGTGTTCCTTGGTTGATATTGTTGTCACTGCTGTTGGTTTCATTTCGTTTCGTTTCGTACAATTTTTTTATTTTGTGTCTCTCACCGGTCTCATTTAAATTTGTTGAACAAATGAAAACGAAGAAGATGAAGTAGAAAAAGATGATGTGTAGAAGAGGAGATAGATAGATAGAGAAAGAAAAAAAGAAAGAAAAAAAAAAAAAAAAGAAAAAAGAAAAAAAAGAAAGAAAAAAATTGTTCATTCTTTACACCATATAATACACGAATGCTGCTTGTGCTGTTGTCGCTACTGCTGCTGCTGCTGCTGGTGCTACTGATTCTGCTGTCAAAAATAACGCCAAACAACAATACATAATAAATGCAACACAAAACAGATCATGAGGGTGAAGTGCCAAATGCGGCGTACGGTTTTGAAGAGACAGAAGATTCAGAAGAGTTAATTGAAGAAGAAGAAGAAGAAGGTATAAATTTTGATGAGGTCACTGAAGTTCGGTTTCATGGAGAAGTTGGCCCGATGGGAGATCGTCGTTTATGCAAAATACGTTGCGTTAAAAGCAAATGGGTTGGCCCATTGTGTACTACTAATGAAGAGGGTAAAGTATAAGGAAAAAAAAAAATTTTTTTTTTTCTTCTATCCTAGTATATTTATTTGACATCATCCAGTTCTGTTTTTTGTATACATTATTTCGAAGAAAAAAAAAGCGCAAAATTTCACATAGTGAAAAGCTGAATAAAAAAATAATATATATAGCAACTCAACGCATTGTATAAAATTCGAAATGATGTTTTTCATTCCTGTTCCTTCCAATCGTTCCTTTTTTCCTCTCTCTCTCTCTCTCTCTCTCTCTCTCTCTCTCTCTCTCTCTCTCTCTCTCTCTCTCTCTCTCTCTCTCTCTCCCTCTCTCTCTCTCTCTCTCTCTCTCTCTCTCTCTCTCTCTCTCTCTCTCTCTCTCTCTCTCTCTCTCTCTCTCTCTCTCTCTCTCTCTCTTTCACAACGATTTAATATCTAAATAATATAAAAATGATATTTTCTCTTCCTTTTTTTTCACCTCTTTTTCTGTTCATCCGTCATCCGTTTCAATGACAACAACAATGATGACAAAAAAAAAATATGCTTGTAACTAACTGTGCATTGTGGTTTTGGATACTGTAATAAAATAATATAAAAAAAATGAAAACATAAAATCTTCCCCCCGCAACACATACATATGGGCACCGACCTTTTTACCAACATCATATCGACATCATAACACAATTCTATGCATATTTTTTCACTCATTCACATGATTTATCCATTATAAACACCACAACCGACACCATAAACCACACCAAACCATACTAAATCCTACAATAATAATAACAACAACAACAAAAACAACAACAACAACTGCTGCTAACAAACAACACAAACTACTATTACCCATCACCATCACCATCACCACTACCACTGCCAACTATAACCGAAATGCTCATATTATGTATATGCGCATCGTTTGTCCATCTAAAAACCAAACAACAATGCAGATGATGGCCATCAGAAATTTCAGCCGTTGTATAAAAGTTGTAACGTGAATCGAATCCCACCCCATTTGTTGCTTAGCTACAAAAATATATCTGTGGTATGAACTGTAGTTGTTATTTTCTTTTTTTTTTTCATTTGTTTTCTTCCATTATCATACTTTTATGAATTATACTTGTACACATAGTAATTTATTTGATTCTCTTTTTTTTCCCGGTTGTTTTTTCTCTGTCTTTCTTTCTCTCTCTCTCTCTCTCTCTCTTTTTTTTTTCTTTGCTATTCAGCTCATTTTACTCTCTTGAGGTTTAATTAATAATTAACAGTCATACATCACAATAATGTAAAAATTATTCCACTCCATTGCATAGCACATCACATCGTATCGTCGTTGTCTGCAACATATATTCAATGAATGTTCTGATGAAAACATTCAGTCTATGTCTAAGACACATTTTCAGTCATTACTTTTTATTAAAATGTTCTTTGGCGTGTTGAGTTTTCGCCCTTATGGCACGCGTCGTGCATCGTTTGCATTTTTTTCTTCGTTTCATACACTCTCGCTCTCTCTCACTTTCTCTCTCTCTCTCTCTCTCTCTCTCTCTCTCTCTCTCTCTCTCTTTCTCTCTTTCTCTCTTTTTCTCTCTTTCTCTCTCACTCTCTCACTCTCTCACTCTCTTACTCTCTCTCTCTCTCTCTCTCTCTCTCTCTCTCTCTCTCTCTCTCTCTCTCTCTCTCTCTCTCTCTTACTCTCTTTCTCTTTCTCTCCCACTCTCACTCTCACTTTCTCTCTCTCTTTCTCTCTCACTCTCACTCTCTCTCTCTCTTTCTTTCCTCTCTCTCTCTCTCTCTCTCTCTCTCTCTCTCTCTTTCTCTTTCTCTTCTTGAATGTTGAAGAGTTCCACATTTAACGATGCTTCATCGCGAAACTGAAATTTTATGATTCATTCAAGTCAATCAGATGTTTTGGTTGCTTGGTGCACTGACCAAAGAAGACAAAAAAAAAAAAAAGACAAAAAAGGAGGTATGTCAAGCCAATCGGTATGCAGA
>JAQOWM010000058.1:92500-165000 GCA_029041755.1 Resseliella maxima | reverse complement strand
TAGGGGGAACAAGAGTGTAAAAAAAGAAATTGAGAAAGTAAGAGAGCAACTGAGACCACATGAGTGAGAGAACAAGAGAGAAATTTTTGCGTGTGGAAGAGAAGTAAAACCATCACGGCATATATACCATTGAATCGATTACCATTCACTGGTGAAAAATTCGAAGCAATAAATTTGAAGCACTTATTATAAATTACATTTCGAAAACGCAAAAAAGGTGGGCTGCAATTTTTACAATCCATTTGTTCTTTTCTCTCTTTCTTTCTCTCTCTCTCTCTCTCTCTCGCTCTCTCTCTAATTTCTCTGTCTCTCTTTCTCTTCCTCATCTCTTTCTCTTTTTTGTTTGTTTCTGTGACAGGTTCTGTCTCTTGGTTCTTTTCGATTCTTCTTTCCCTTTCGAACCAATTTACGTATTTTTAGTGGCAAAAGTGCATGCCGTGGACATTTCTCTCTCTCTCTTTTTTTTTTTTTTTTTTTGTATTTCTGCGATTTGTTTTTTTTTTCGCCTGGTCTCTTCAGTCTCTGCCTCATATGTTAAGTAATAAATTTTCCGTTTCATTACTAGTATAGTAGTTTTTATTTTTGGTTCTGTTGTTTGTGTTTGTTTGTTTGAGTTTATTTTTTTTTTTTTTTTTTTTTATTGTGTGTTGGATTTTTCGCCCCCAAATCGGATTTAAAGTAGCCTTGGAGTGGATAAAAATCATATGCACGTACTTATTTGCATTTGAGCATTCTACCAACAGCATGAATAATTAACTAAACGTTTCGATGCATCATAGTCTAGAGCAGCAAAAGCAACAACAAAAACAACAACAACAACAATAATAACAAGAGGCCAGATATTTCGTATATGTTCACCGTACATTTGTAAATGCAACCAAATTCGTGAGTGAGTTTATGTTTGTGTAGTGTTATGGGTTGAGCATTCTGCCGACACTTCTCTCTCTCTCCCCCTTCCCTCTCCCTCTCTCTCTCACACTTTCTGTTCGGCTTTCTGTATGTTCTTTATCTTGTCGTAATTGTGTAAAACGTTTTTCATTCAGTTCGTTAAACTCGTATGCAAATGTCCAAGAATAATGATAACGCGTTGCGCATATTGAACTTTCAAATTCACTCTTAAATACGAATGTAAGGGAAGTGAAGGATATAATGAGGGGGTCGATAAACAGAAAGAGGATCGATAAGATTGGGTAGAAAATGGGAACATAAAAGATAGCAGAGACAGAATTTAGGCGGTTGGGGAAGGAAGACGTCGAAAAACGGGAAGGAAGACAGATGGTAGAGTGAGTTAAAAAAAAAGGAAAACGAAAAATAGAGAGATAGACAATGTCGACCAAAACGGAAGACAATTTGTGTTTGGTCGCGATGCGAGACTATTTGAAAATAGCGACTAAAATAGAAAATGAAAATTTAAGGGACAACAAACGAATGAACAATGCCTTTAATATATTTTCTCTCTGTGTGTGTATGAACGCGCATTTTTTTCCCTTTCATTTATTTATTTTCATGTATGTCCATGTTCTGTCGACAGGTTGGTCTAGTGCACCGGATGAGAAGGCGACCAAATATCGTTTAACTATTAAGGATATACAGCAGCAGGAATCTGGAACATATACTTGTACATCACCACGCGGTTTAACCAACAGCATTGTCATTATTGTCGCAAGTAAATATATACACGATAAAACAAAAACAAAAAAAAATTCTCTCCATTTCTAATGAATCGCTCTTTGCTGTGTGCACGATTTTATGTTTATTCTGTTGTTTTTTTTTTTCTTTTTTCTTCATTGTTGTTTTCATTAAATATTTTCAACATAGGGATAGAAAGAGCGATCGCGTGAAAGAAGCGATTTAGAGCATTGTTTCCGCGAACGAAGCTATATGAAAAATGTTGAACGCCTGAATGATTTGGATTTTAGCGCACTCATTAGTTGATATTTCTTCGATCGTACAATGGTTTCCGTTTTGTCTAATGCCATTGCAAAACAACCATTAAGATTTAATGTACCATTTTATTGCATGGTTATTTTATTTTACATTCGGCGTGTGTGCTCGATTTTAGTTTTTCAAAGTTAGCTCGCTAATGTGCTAACGGAATTGAAAATTCCACACAAAAATGAGGCGCTCCTCATTTAACATGATATGCTGCTGTTCAACTGAATGTTGTTATAGAAATATCAACATTTTTTTTTTTTGTTTATCATAATTTTTCTGTCGGTTTTTTTATTTTTTCTTTCGCCAACGAAAAAATGAGTGTGTTAAAAACAAACTAATGGGTTAACAGTCAGCAAAAGAGTACACATTTTAATAATGAATTTTCATCATCAGTAAATGTTCGCTCTTGTTCGATATTTTGACATTTTGTTTTTGTTTTTGTTTTTGTTTTTTCAAAGTGTCAACATGTCAAGAGCTACCAACTCCGATACCACCATTAACTTTGCAGCTTGAAGGATTGAAGCTTGGTCAACGGGCACTTTATTCATGTGCCATTGGTTATTCCATTCAAGGAATATCGAATACAACTTGCTTGGCTTCTGGTAAAAAGAATTATTTTACATTTATAACAAACACAAATACATGTATATTCAATCGCTTTAAATTGAAACTTTCAATCAACTAAATTAGTTTGAAAGTGGTGATACGAGTTGAACAAAGGAAAAAAAAAATGCACTAAAATTAATTTGAACATGCAGTGCAGTCTTTTTAACACTTTTAAAATTTAAATTTCAATTAAATTTCATTAATTGTTAAGGTAACTGGTCATCACCACCACCCACGTGTAATCCAATTCAATGTCCATCACTTTTCCTCGAGGATCCACATTTACAATTAATTGAGTTAAATACATCAGCATGGGGTAAAGCCGTATTTAAATGTCAATATGGTTATCGTTTAAGTGATCCACCAAGTTTGGAATGTGAAGCAAGCGGCTCATGGAGTGGTCCAGTGCCCAGATGCCGAGGTAATTTTTATCTAAACTTTTTCTTTTGTCTTTTGCGCTCTCTTTCTATCTTTCTCACTTTTGTTTTAATAATGCATTTTATATGCAAAATAGGATGAGTCGATTTATATAATATTAAATTTAGCCAATATGAAATGAGAACAGGTCTTATTTGTTAGATTAGCGTCGACACAAAATTTTTTATATTAACACTGAGGAGAGAGAGAGAGAGAAAGAGAGAAAAAGAGAGAGAGATAGAGAGATAGAGAGATAGAGAGATAGAGAGAGATAGAGAGAGAAAGAGAGAGAAAGAGAGCCTGAGAGTGAAACAAAAAAAAAAACCTCGGCAAAATTAACATTGTCATGATGATGAAAAAATAATTTTATACAGACACGTATAAACTCCGAATAGAGTCTGTTTCACTTTCTCTCTCTCTCTCTCTCTCTCTCTGTCTATCTCTGTCTTTCTATCAGTTTGAGGTTTTTCACCATTTTATAATGTAATCAATGTTTTTGAACACTCGAAAATTAGCAATTCAATGTGCAACACCACTTGTACCAATAAATGGCCGAATCGACGGTACAAGTGTATCAGCAAGCCATCGAAAATATTCGATCGGTACTCATGTAACATTTAGCTGTAATGAAGGACATTTACTCGTTGGTGAAGCAAGCATTGTTTGCACTGAGACTGGATTTTGGTCACATCCACCACCATTTTGTAAGTAAATTGTCTATTTTTTTTTCCATTCATGTTGAATATTTATTTATTTTTGCTTTCATTTCGTTGCGAGAATGCATTTTGTTGACAAAACAAAGGAAAAAAAAAAATTAAAAAACAAATTGGATCACTTTAACATAAGCATATATATTTATATGTATACAAAATTTAACTCAATTTCCATATGATACAATCATTTATATTAAATTTTATTTAGATTTGCATATCGACGCTATTTCGATATCAATTCTAATTCATCGAAATGATAAAATAGAAAATGACAAAAAGAATAGAAATGAATTCAAAACTACAAATTGTGATCGCTTGTTGAACAACTAAACTTTATTTTTGAATTCATGCTGGTGTAATTTATGCAATATGTGTGTATTAGAATAAATATATGAAGCGATAATTCCTTTTGTGTATACGATTGTGTAGGCGTAAACTGGCACGAAATGCCTAAAGTTGAACGAAAATCATATGCACATATTACGTGAGACAAAGAGTGAATGAGTAAGTGAGTCAGTGAGTGAGTGAGTGAGTGAGTGAGTGAGTGAGTGAGTGAGTGAGTGAGTGGGAGTGGGTGAATGAGTGAATGTGTGAGTGAGTGAATGAATGAACGAAAATGTAAATGATTGAGATAGATAGATGTGAAAATCCTATTTTAAACACTGTTTTTAGCCTAAGTATTCGCTGATTTTAAATTATTACCACTCATGCGTATGTGCGGTACTCATTTTTAAGCTCTTTACGGTCATAAAGTTGAATTTTTATGGTCCTATCATAATTTATAATTAATGAAAGTTGATGTAGTATTCACAAAATTGCCCTGATTCGATTTAATTTAATGCATAAAACATTCATTAGAATGGAAAATAGCGTTTCTAGCGTCAATTTTTCGGGGAAAAAATGGTATTTTTTTTTTTCGTTCTGTTTTATTCGCATTTGCAAAAGTGCTGTAGATTTATAATGAGGGAAAACATTTTTCCACCAAAATGAGCTAAATTTATGGTTATCTGAAATGTATTAAATTGGCATGGTTTTTTATAGGGAAATGCATATCCATCTATGGTCTATTATCACAAAATCTAAGATATCAAAATTTCAATTTACTGTTGTGTATATTGAACATTAAAATATCCGTAATATGAGTTTATTGATGAAATTGATGAATGTTAATACTGGTTGTTCGATGATTTGTTTAAGCTTAAGCTCATATTACAGTTCAGATGAATTTTCTCATTTGGTAGTATCATGTGTGTAACCAGAAATTTAACGGCGATTTTCAGTTTGTTAGTCGAAAATTTCAATTAAAGTAACCACACACACACATACGCGTACATACACACACACACATACGTACACACACACACACGCACAAACACACATATGCACACATACGCGCACACACACACACACACACACACACACACACACACAGAACGCATACACGCACCCACATATTTGATTTGCAAATATGAAATTTCATCATTTGCATTTAAAACACATTATCCCGTGCATATTGTACAATTGTAATTGTTCATACAGCGATGCGGTTACATTTGATGAGTTTCGGTAACTGAATTTTTGGTTTTAATTTTTCTATGTAATTGATGTGGGAATTCATTATATTGTTTGAATAAATTTTATTTACGTTTTAAACAATCAATAAACAAAAAGAGATGAACGACAATGAAAATAACCAAACAAAAATACATACGGACACTACAAATAAATCGTATTATAATTATGGCATATTGATCACATAGGGTTATTCAATATGTACAATAATTCAGCCAATAATGTTACAAATTATTTTGTAATTTAAATTTGTTATCGGTTGAACATGAATGAGAGACTACAAATGTAATGCCGATTTGTCTGCTTGTTGAAAATTTAATGAAATTTAATTAATTAACAAGAGTATCGTTGTCTGTCAAGTCTATTATTTCAAATGGTCAAATTGTTAAAGATGATAATAATAGCGATAATGATGATCGAGGAATCAAGATAATAATAATCATAGCGCTTAAGC
This sequence comes from Resseliella maxima, assembly GCA_029041755.1. Classification (NCBI taxonomy): domain Eukaryota; kingdom Metazoa; phylum Arthropoda; class Insecta; order Diptera; family Cecidomyiidae; genus Resseliella; species Resseliella maxima. The sequence continues at coordinate 159,303 of JAQOWM010000058.1, read as the reverse complement.
TGAAAATTTCCAAAAATTTCTCGAAAATTCCAAATTTTCCGTAGTAATAGAGTTTTTACTCAAATGTATACATTCCGTTTTGCTATTTTTTTAGGCAACCTGAGCAACTCAGTCTCGTCTAACGGTCGCACAAAAAAAACCTTCACAGCAAATAATTAAGTATACTTGCGTTCGTCGCACGCATTCGCAATATAGTGAAAAAACATTGTTTGTGCGACCGTTAGGGTTAGTAGCCAGCGACTGAACTGTTCAGCAAACATCCATTTGGAAATTTTAAAATATTAATTCATTATTGTTTTCTCTCTTTAACCAACCCCCCTCACTTTCCCCAAAAAAAAAGGCAAAAGTCAATGTCCATATCCAGGCGATCCACCAAATGGTTTGATAGCACCACTGAAATTCAATTATGATCCAGGTGATTATTTAAGCGTTCAATGTCGGCCCGGTTTTGTTGAATACGGTACAAATACAAATGGACCACCCGAAAGACCGAGGTAAGTGCGGATACGCAACAAAAACAAAAGGTGTTTTTTTTTTTTTATTACAAAAAATTCGTCATTTTATGTCGCATTTTTAGATGTTTGCCAGATGGCAATTGGTCTGGACCGGTACCACAATGCCGTAACTATGAAGAAGTCTAAATGAATTTGTCCACACAAACAAAACAAAAAAAAGAACAACAACAATAACATCAAAACAATTTATTGCAATAATGTTTCCATTTCCAATTTCCCATTAACAATTTACAAGTTTTAAAATGGTCCCTCTTGTTTAAGCAGTAACACCTGGTGAAAGTGGAATCTGGTCGGTTATATTTCAATTTTCCTTCGTTTTCTTTTTTTTTACTTTCTTTCTTTTTATTCAACTAACGTCAATAAGGATAAACATTAAACATTAAATTTATTGATTATTTCTTTCAATTTTATTGTGATTAAGCATTAAAAATGAAATAATAAAATAATTCAACAAAATACAGTAAAAGTAAAAACAGTCAACAACAACAAAAATAAATCAGAAAGAATGTTTTGTATAAAATATATCTAAATGTTCCTTTTTTTTTTGACACAAATTCATTCAACTATTTAATCGATTGTGCTAGTCATCTGTAGTAGAACATGCAATACCTTTCAATATGTGCACACTTCCAATAAATCTGAGACTTTCAACTTGAAAAGGATGCGCATACATTGCAAAGTGGCTGTGAGAAGTGTAGTGGAAATTGTTCCAAAAGAATTGTAGTATTTGTATGAGTTTGTGTGTACGAGCGAAAGAGAGAAAAAGTGGAAAAAACACGCACTACTCAAATATTGGTTATTTGAAATGTGTCGATTGAAATGATTGATGGTCCAGATGAAAACATATGTTTTACATCGTATTTCACAATTTTACTCATTTTTAGTTACGAAATATTCGACGAAGAAATTTTCTTCGTCGAACATGGAAGAAATTTTTTCAATGAAAAACCAAAAAATCAATTGAAAATCTTGAGTCGATTTTGACCAAATTTTCCCACATTCTTGAAGGAAAAAAAGAAAAGAAAAAGATAGAAAAAAAAAAAAAAAAAGAAAAACAAATAACATGACATCTTTCTGTACATTCATTCATTTTTCAATTGGAAATCAAAGAAATGATTTAAATCATTTAATTCAATGGAAACCAAAAACGGCATCAGATTTTCCCATTAAAAATCACACAGGTGTTACTGTAATCAAATAAAATTTCATATTTAAATAAAAGTGAAAAATTAATCTAATTAATATCAATTGAAACAATAATGTAATTATTGTTAGTAGACATTTACTAGCTGCAACAACAATAACACATGAGAAAAAAACAAAAACAAAAAAACAACAAAAAAAAAAGAAGAAAAAAAAAAACAATGGAGAAAAGAATTCCCTCTAGAATTTGTTTAATCGTCTCAATTGAATTAATTCTCCTACCATTTTGTTCATTTACATTTACTAAATGTATATATAAAGATGAATCAAATCAATGTATTGATATAATTACACAATTTTAATACAATTTAAGCATATCAAATGATGAAAAATGTCAAATGGGCAATGTTTCGAATGGAGAAGTTTAAATGAAGAGAAAATGACAAAATTGTCTAAGTAGCAAAAAGGATACATAGAAGAAGTGAAATAGGGAGAGTTATACGATTTAATGATGAGAAATAAAAAAAGTTTATCAAACGTTTGGCAATTCTTACTGCACACACACACACACACACACACACACACACACACACACACACACACACACAACACACACACACACACACACATAAATACACAGAGAGCAGTTTACTATTGTAAATAACAATATTTATTTTCCCTTGGTATTCGGTTATTATATCAATTATTAGTTTCAAAAGCCAAACAAATATAACAAACAAAACAAAAAATTATTAAAATTCATTGTTCAATCACATTCAAGTTACTATAGAGAACATTCAAGAATTGAAAAACTTGACATTCTGTAACTTTAAAATAAATTAAGTGAGAAACTGTTGTTTAGCACATTAGAGATACAAAAAACAAACAAAAAACAAAAACAAAAAATAAAATTGAAACTCTCCAATACACATAATTTCTATTTCATCTCTATGTTTATTTGTTGACAACAAATAATGATTTTTAGTAGTAATAAAGTTTCAAAAACAAACCAAAGCTTGTCGTTTTTTTTTTTCTTCTCTCCTTTTCATTCTAGTTGCATTCTGTAGTGCTATGCATTGGGTAAATGTTACAACAAAAGTCTTTCCACTTCATTAGTATAATATAGATCATATTTATCGCTCGATCACATGTTTTGCCAAATATATCACCGGTTATTGTTCTAAAAAAAATTAAGTATTTTGCAGAATATTTTTTTAACGGATTCATCAAATAATTAAATTGTTTTTTGATGAATCCGTTTGAAAAAAATGACAATTTGCACACACATATTATTTTATTTGGGACAAATGTTCAAAAATGTGCAAAAAATTGTCACAAAAAATAGGCCCAAAACCTTTTCGGGCACACCCCAATCCACAAACGAAGCAATATGAAAGTACAAACATGAAAATCCACTGCGATGCGCTATTGAAATATTGTTTGATATTCATTAAATTTCATGCGATACTCGTAGAATGTAATATGATGGACTAATACAATTAGTCATGTGGTATGAAAACGATAATAAATTATCTTATGGATGCTGAGAAACAATAAAGGTAAGTGCAAGAATGAAAGAAACAAAAAAAAAAAGAGACTGAAACTAAGTTGAACAAAGAAACAAAACATCTCTGTTCACATTATGTAAAGAAAATTATGTTGTGAATATTCCTATTATGAGAGAATGGGAATGAAAAAAAGCGAAACCTAATGCATTGAGATACAAAATGGCTGTTATGAAGACAATTACATTTAACTCACAACTTTGCATTAATTAAAAATGTGTTCTCTTGTGTCCCCCTTTCTTCCTTATAAATAATAGCAAAATTCAATTTTCAATTTTCATATACAAGCAATAATCATATTTTTGACTGATTTTTTAAAGAATAATTCAAATTACGGAATACCTTTTTTTCAAATGATTCGTAATTTTTCTTAAAAAAAATTTATTTACGAATTTCCAATCGAATTCAAAAAAAAAAAAAAAAATTCATTTCTTTTTTTCTTCAATCATTTTCATTTTAACTTTTTAATGAAAGTTATGAAATAATAGTTGACTATATATGTCATTCATATATGAATGAAATGCTTGATATGTTGTCAAAAAACATAATGTTCAAACTATAATAAACGCATAATTTCATATTCATCTCTAATATTTAACATTTGTAAGGATTTTTTGTAACTAAAATTTCTTTATGAAACTTTTAACAGTCAAAAGCGTAACGCGTCTGCCGAGTTGAAATTCACATAAATTGAGAAAAAGAAATGATACTCATGAGTGTGAGGCAAAAAGTGAATGAGAGTGAATGTTTGAGAATGAGAGAAAGAGAGAAAGAGAGAAAGAAACAGAGTGAGAGAAAGAGAGAAAGAGAGAGAGAAAGAGAAAGAGAGAGAGAAAGAGAGAAAGAGAGAGAGAAAGAGAAAGAGAGAGAAAGAGAGAGAGAGAGAGAGAGAGAGAGAGAGAGAGAAAAAGAGCGAGAGGGAATAAAATCGAGTGACAGCCCAAATCATACATGCTTAAAATTGTACAATGTCAAATCTTAAATGTATAATGCTTAATGATTGTATTAAAAGATATGTACCACGATACAGAATAACGGTAAGCACCGCATACGAACGACAATCATTACTCGAAATGATGTGCTACATTGAGCCGCAGTGCAGTGTATGTTTGTCACTCATTGTGCATCAATATTCTTGTTCAAGTTAAAATTCAATTTTACGTTGGCATTTGCGCTTAATTTTGATTTCATATGTGTAAACATTTTATTGTATTGTAAATTTAAAGAATTACCAAACATGGCTTGTGACATAATTACTGAAAGTCTAATAAAAGGAATTATCGTAACATATTCACGAACCGGCATTACGATTCCACAAATTGCAAGTGCGTGTTTCTTTTTTCTTTGAATAAAAAAACCATTTTTGGAAATAATTTCGTAATTTCTAATCAAAAAAAAAAAAAAAAATCAATTTCCACTTTGTAGATGTGTATTATGAATGTACCGGTGATTATTGGCCATTGTTTTGTCAAGGTGAAGAGCATGCGATTCGTTATTTGCAACAAATTGGTATTTTGTCAATTGAAAATGAAAAAAATGAACGACTATGGTATGTGCGTGGTAAAACGTTAAATGGCACCACCAAACATGGACAAATTTATCGCTCAAACAATCAATTGGATTTTGATTTATCAACCATTCCACATGGCAATGATCCAAAAACGTGCAACAAATACAACAACAATAACAACCGTAATGCGCGTAGTAATAACTACAATAAGGGTAAAGTCGATCGCAATGGACACAATGGCGATGTCAATGGCAACTATGAACAACGAAATACCAAACAGTTAGTTGAATTTTTCAACATTGTCTTTCTTCACTTTCATTTTCAGTCTTTCTCTTTTTCTCTGTCATACACTTTTCTTGTGTGTTTGTCTCTCTACCTATCTCTTTCTATCTATCTCTCTCTCGCTCTCTCTATCTCTCTCTCTTCTATCTCTCTCTCTCTCTCTCTCGCTCTTTCTCTCGCTCTTTCTCTCGCTCTTTCTCTCTCTCTCCATTTCGCTCTCTCCATCTCGCTCTCTCTCTCTCCGGCTCTCTCTCTCTCTCTTACTATGAATCTCCATATCACTCTGTTTTCATTTTTTATTTTTTCCAATCATTTCATGAATAAATTAAATGAATTGTTGCCATCATCAACGTTTCATCGACCAATTATTATTTTACAGCCAAAGATACTTTGCGAATAATCAACGTCATCATATGAATGGTCAAAGTTTTAGTTCATCAAATAACAATGACAGCATTGCTAGCGGTAATAATGAAAATGAGCAAAAAACCAGTGCATCATTGTACAATTTTGATTTGATTGGCGATGATTTTTTTATGGAAATGGCAAAAATCGATTTAAACTGCAATTTTATAAACCGTAAGACACAAACAATCATACATTTATTTAATTTATCCGCATTGAATTGAATTGATTTGCTAAAATATTGAAAAGCAAAAAGAAAAAAAAAAACACGATGAATTTGATAATTTCCATCGATTTTATGTTTTCAAATTATCTCATTCAATATCATCAGGTCGATCAATACATCGAAGCGGTTTATGCATTTCCGGTCAACGTATACGCGATGCTGTGGAACGCCTCAAACGCTTTCCGCACACGGATAACATGAAAATCATTGTTAATCTTGGTACGGTGGATATTTTGCATGGACGCGATCTCAATGATATGTGTCAGGATTATATGAATTTGGTGAAAATTTGCTATCATCGTAATATACAAATTGTTATAACAACATTAGCTCCAATTGCAAATCGTTTGCACAATCATTTGGATGTACAAAAGTGGCGTGATTTTAATGCATTTTTAATCGAAAAATTTAGTAATAAATATCAGGTTATTGACATTTACAAATGTATGATTTGTCCAAAAACTGGCAAAACACTATTTGATTGCTATCAAGCGTAAGTAAATTTTCACAAAAAAAAAAAAAAAAAAAAAAAAAAAATTAAAAAAATTTAAAAAATTTAAATGATTCAATTGTGATAATTTGCATACAATTTTGTATTTTTAAATTTATAGATCGCCAAAATATATGTCGGGTTCAAATATGCCGCATATGCTATGGAATCGTATTGGCCGACAACGAGTGCTGAAGGAGATTAAAGCACGTTTACGTCTTTAATGTGGTGTCATGCCATCCACATATATATCCATGTTCGTTTTCATCGGTTCAGACTTTTATTATTTCATTATAAATATTCGTCGATTCATACACAAAGCAGATAATTGAAAAATGTTTTTATAAAGCCAAATTGATGCTATATTCAAAGATTTTTTTTTTTTATTATATTCAATTTTATGCATGTCGCTGACAACAAAAAAAAAAAAATGGTTTAGTTCAAATTTAAAGCGATAAATTTTAGTTAAACATTTCGGGTTAACAAGCACATAAACAACCAAGTCGATGCAATCCTTTTAGTTTTATAAGTCAATTTACGTAAATGTGATCTCTTTTTGTCTCAATTTATCTTTCATATAATATCGGAACGTAATCAATTAGAAAATTGTGAAAGTAATACGAAAAACTTATCTTCAATTTGTTCGTTACGCGTAGAATAAATTGAATGGTGACTTCTTCGTGGCCATTGGAAATTCGATATTGTTGACGGAAAAACTTTACAAAGTGTTTTAGCTTGAAAATGGTCTTTCTTTTTGTAAACGTGTAGTAAGACCATTATCAAGCTGTCTTCATTTTGAATTTCATACTTCACTATCAATTTTCAATTTTTAATTATTTTCCTCAAATGTTTGAATATCAATTACATTTTGTATAATGTTTATATATTTCTTTGATTTCCACCATTTTAGATAAGTAAATAGTAGTTGTCTCAATTTAGATAAGTAAATTAGTTGTCTCAAGTAAGAGAAGAAAAAAAAAAAATTCAATTATCAAAAGCCAAATTATTTCTCGATTGAAATCTATTGAAATTGTTAGCAAACCCAATTTGATTTAAATCGAAAAATATTATTATTTTGCAATTATTTGAATCTTATTTGTTTCACCTTTTCATATGAGATTCAAATATTTCCAAAATGTATCGAAATTATCACCGGTGATAATTCAGTATTTTGCCAAAAAAAAAAAAAAAAACAATTGTTATCATATCATTACTAATTTATTTAAATAAAAAAATACAGAATTTGTGCAAACTTTAAAATTAAAATGTGTTTTTATCGTTTGGAATTGATTGAATCCATTTTAGTAACGTATTGAACGCACTTATTCAAACACATACAAATTTTGACACATGGAAATGTCAGAATGGATATTGCACACTTTGGTTGTACAAGAAATCAAAACAAACTCACAACGGCTCGTATGACTGGGTAAATTACGATGACGAATTACTGGAATTTGGTAAAAGGACTTTATTTATTTTTTTTTTTTGTTGATTTAATACTAATTCCATTTACATTCAGCAAAAAGAATTTCGATCACTTGGCTGCACAGATGAAGCACAAACGATTGCTGCCTGTCAACTTTATATCGAATTGTGCGAAGGTAAATGAAAACACCGGCTTCTAAGCCATAAGCACTTTTGTCAATATATTGTTTGACTTCATACTCGTTTTTTTTGTTTTTTTTTTTTTACCCAAATTCGCTAAAATTACTTTTTGTTTCGCCAATTTAGTACGGCATAAACTCAATGTTAAGTATTATTACAATGCTAAGATTAACAAGATATACGTGACTGTGAGTAACAATGACGGATTAATTGAGAATTTCTACATAGCCATGCCAGCCAGTGCAACATTGGATTTAACAGCAACTGAATCAATTCAAACGGAATTAATGCAAACACACGCTTCAGAAGTGAATCATACAGAAAATATGTCATTGATTTTAGCACTTGTAGATGCTAGCACAACAATTGCATATTATAAACTGAAAATTGGTATTGTTGATTTACATTTGAGAAAATCAAAACGATAATTGAAAATATTTGTAAAAAAAAGAAAACAAAAACAAAATTAGTCTTTGCATTTTAATGAATAGAAACATACAATTAATTAAGAAAAATTAAGAAAAATATTATATATTTTTAAATTAGGATAAAAATGTGACAAAAAATGTTTAATAATTTGTTAAAAATATTTGTTGACAAAAAAAACAAAAAAAATGAAAAAAAGCAACACGAAAAATAATTCGAGAAAAAAACACAAAATAAAAGGAAAAACTTGATTGTTAGATTTTTAATAAAAAAAAAAAATTCTTTTCTTCTCTTTTCTTTGCTGTCATTTCATTGCGATTACAAAATAAATCTAAATGATTTTGAAGAGATTCGTCTGAATATGCGAACAATTTCAATTAACATGAGGGTAGGAAAAATGTGAAATAATATTCAAATAAGTGATCTTATTATGAAACCGAGCAGAATTATCAATTTCAACAGAAATTGCTTTGAGAAGAATACCCATTTCATCAATTGTATTTTCATCAATTGTATTTAATCATTCCAGTAGGTTAAATCATAATTGTACTGACAAAACAATGATGTTCCTACAGTATTGATCCGCATATGGCCATTTGAATTTTTACTGAATATATCAACAATAATAACCAACGAAATACAAACATTTGATTAGAATTGAGCAGAATCGAAGGGAACGTGTATACTATAAACATTCAGATGAATATTGTTGATTAGAATTATTGCTTGAATTTCGTGATTTTTCGTATATAAAATGGCTATATGGATATAGGTAAATAAGATTTATTTCTATGGTTTAACTGCATGACTAATATTGGTGACATTTCTCAATAAGTAATGCCCTTTGGTGGGGGAGAATATGTGAAGTACTAAGCAAGCGTACTTTCATGCTCATGAGGTGTTAATCGCACGATTTTCGCAAAAAAAAAAATTTTTCTCCAAATTTTTGGCTGAAAAATTGTTTCTGAACGTTGCGCAAAATTTCGATCAAAAAGACAAATGTTCGCAACAAAATATGTTTTGCAAAAATTCAGTGAAAAATGTATGCCTGCGAAAAATCCTGTGCATGCGAATAAATAACAACAATTGTTGATATCAAAATCACATTAGTGTGAATTGTAGAAAAAAAAAAAAAAAACAATTTTTTTTTCGTCGAATTAAAAATGCTTGTGGTTGTTTTTCGTGTTCTCAAGTAATTTTCGTAGAATAAAAAAATATCATTAAAACCAAATTGTACAATTTAAATCGATTTATTAGAATAATTTTTATTGTTCAAATTGTATTTTATTTTTAGTCTAATGATAACAAAGTAAAATAGATGCGTATAATCAATTAAAAATTTAAATTACTTAACAAATTCATAGACATTTCACGTTTTTTGTATTTTTTTTTTTTTTTTGTTTTTTTTTTTCATTTCATGTCATTTCACTTCATTTTACATGAAATTGTGATTTTGTGAGTGTAATTTTTGCTGTGAAACGCATTGCTAAATTAGTAAATAAATGTTTGTATTTAAATGTAAACATCAGTTCCAGTTGAATTTACTGTTTTTTTTTTTTTTTTTTTTTTATAAATTATTTTAAAGTGTGGAAGATATAAAAAGTGGCCGAAAAAAAAGAGATATTGGGTGTGTGCAAGAATTTTAAAGAATGACAATCAGATGACGCAACTTATACTGTGACGCATTTGGCCATACTATAACCACCTTCATATTGAAGTGTCATCAATTTGCTTTGCTATTCACAATTTGCTTTACTTTGTCAGTATGTGTCATTTTGTCGAAGTGAAAACAACATATTTTTTTTTTTTTGTGCTCAAAAAATGTCAACATTTGTTCCTACAAAACGTAAGTTGCAAGAATCATTAGTTTTTTGTTTTTATTTGAGAAAAGTGCAGCAGAAAGTCATCGAATGTTGTGTGAGGCTTACGGAGAATATGCTTCATCGAGTTCAACTTGTGAATAATGGTTTCGACGATTTAAAAGTGGTGATTTTACCCCACTGAAGACAAGGAACGGCCAGTTGGACCAAAAAAGTTGGAAGAAGTCGAATTGCAAGCATTACTCGATGAAGATCCATGTCAAATGCAACAAAAACTTGCAATGGCGTTAAAAGTTGACCGGGCAAACATTTCTAGACATTTACATGCAATAGAAAAAAAAAGAAAAAAAAAAACTGAATTGTAAAGAGCACTTAAAACGAAAATGCGAAAATACATTTTTCCAAAGTAACAATAATGCGTTTAACAATAGAATTAAATTCAAATGCCGTATAACATTATGATAATTTGTAGAAGAACAAATTCTAAAAATATAACATTTTTGTTTTGATTCATTTCAATTTAACTATTTGCTGGCAATAATATTCTGTGGAAGCATCCAATTTTTATAATGTATTTCTTTTCAAATTTTAATACAGTAGTTTCATTTTAATAAGTATTATTTTTTTTATCTCTCTTCTCTTTTATATCAATTTTATTTCCTTTCGAAACATTTTTTATTTGTTTTTTGTTTTATAATAAATTGGGCAAAAAATATACTCTTATTTAGTATTTTTTTTTTATTCATTTTTGATATTTCTTACACTTATTTTTCTTTATTATTTTTAACTTTTTCTTAATTTATTCGTATTTACTATAGCAAAAAAAAAAAAAAAAAAAATGTAAAATATTTTTTCTCCATATTTTTTTTCTTTTAAGCATTTTATTGTCTACTAAATGTAGCACTCATTCGTATAATAATTTGTTACTTCCATGAGCAAATCAATTGGGCAAAAATAAACATGTTTGTGGTACATGAGTTGATATTGTTTTTAATTAGCTATTATTATTATAAAGTTTTTTTTTTTCTTGTTTATTCTCAAAAGACACATCGCAATTACATTTTAACTCAAAAATTAATATCTCAATTATTTTTTTCCCAATATATATATATATATTAATATATATAAAGTTTTTGAGTGAGACAGAAAAAGAAATGTTTCTTACAATTAAATGGTCAAATTACATGCACTATGAATGCAAATTTGTTTCTCTATTTCAGCATCTAATTCAGAACAAATATAAATTACGGAAGAAAGATAAACAATCACAAACATTTCCTTTTCTCCAGTCAACTCATTTGAATGAAGAAAAATTAGCACGATATAGCGCAATAGTCTGAAAATAGCAAGTTAAAAAATCACACTCAAAATCCGCAACACGTTTGGAACATATGAAATTCAAACAAATTCTATATGATTCTTCTGAGTGTCCGATGTTTTACTTAAGGTTACATGAGATTGTTATGTTGAAGTCACATCACCATATGATTTTTAACCTTGCTATTTTCAGACTACTGCGCTATATCGTGCTAATATTTTAAGTCAAATGAGTTTTTCCCAATATGTTCCGCTTTAATTTTGATTGCTTTAACAAAACAAATATGTATCTTTTTCTTTTTCTTCTTCTTCTTCTTCTTCTTCTTCTTCTTCTTCTTCTTCTTCTTCTTCTTTTTCTTCTTCTTTTTCTTCTTCTTCTTCTTCTTCTTCTTCTTCTTCTTCTTCTTCTTCTTCTTCTTCTTCTTCTTCTTCTTTTTCTTTTTCTTCTACAAATTTTTTTCTTTCTTCATATTTATCTAATACAGAAAGTATTCACAATTAAGCATTTTGCATCAATTCCATTTTGCAATTAAATTCTAAGCAAAGAAAAAAAAAATATATATATATATATAGCTGCTACTCTTTTGCTGCCCGTGTGTGTGTGTGTGTGTGTGTGTGTGTGTGTGTTCTGTGTATTTTGTATCGTGTCGTGACGTTACTGCGTCTCAATACTTCAATCACTTCACTCAAAACGTTTTATGAAAATAACTTTTCTATTTTATAAATATATTAAATGTCTCATGAATTAACATATAAACGCTCATTTTGAAAATTGTATCTTCCACTGTCAATCAGTCGTTTGTCATTCAATTGAATGCAACCGTGCAACGATTGTCTATCATTCACTATTTTTTCTTATCTCAAAGTGCGCGTGTGTGTGTTTTTCTTTTTTGTTGTTGTTGTTGTTGTTATTATTGTTGGTTTCTTTTCATTTACGGCTATAGAAATCATACTTAGTTTCACACAATTCAAATAATAAATACAAAAATAATAAAAATAAAAATAATATTAATTCATTTAACACCAATCAGCCGTATAGGTAAACTCTTTGAAGTATGATTGCTCATCTTCGGTCATATGACGTGGCTCCTTTGGTGGTGTTAAATGTGGCTTCTCCGATGTGAATTCTTCATCAAAATTTGATACATCTTCCATGTGTCGCTAGATAAATTGATGGAAAAAACAAAAACAAAAAACAAAAACAACATGAACACTGGAACATTGACCGTATCGAAAAGAATCATTCGTAGAAAAATGAAATTAACTCTTACAATTGTTGGTACAAATGGCGGTTTAACTTTTCTCAAAAGTAAATCATCCCATAAAATGTGACGGAAAAATGCTTGTTTCTTTACATCTTCTGCATCACGCTCAGATGAACCAAGTCTTCGTTCTGGATTTTTACGAAGTAGCTAAACATAAAATTTTCATAGCAAAACAAAACAAAATAAAAAGAAAAGAAAAACCAATTTAATGTGAGTTTAATCGTGTTGTCAGTTCAAGATGACAATTTTTGAAATAGTTTTATGTCTTACCCGACGCATAATTGCAATTGCTTCCAATGATAAAAATCGTGGATAACGAACTTCATCATTAACTATTGAATCGAAAACTTCTTCTTCATCATCTCCTGGGAATGGTGACTGAAAATGATTCAAATATGACATGAAATTTTAAATGCAAAATTAATTTCAAAAGTGAATAACAGTATTCATATGCCTGAGAGCATTTTCATTTAATTTAATTTTCATCACAAAATTGATATATATTAATTAAGCAAGAAATATTTACCTCTCCAACAAGCATTTCAAAGATAAGTACACCAAGACCCCACCAATCAACAGCACGTGTATATGATGTTTCAGTTAGCACTGCAAATTTTGGGCAGAGAGAAATTCAATAAAATTTACTATATATAGATTGACATCACATTGAAATGTGTGTACAAACCTTCAGGTGCTAAAAATTCAGGTGTACCACAAAATGTACCAGTTCGATCACCATAACCCATTCCTTCTTTGCATAAACCAAAATCAGCAATTTTCACATAACCTTCAGTATCCAAAAGCAAATTATCAAGTTTTAAATCACGATAAATGATTTTACTTTCATGCAAATATTGAAGACCAAGAACAACACAAGCTGCATAAAATACGGCACGTGGTTCATTAAATACATCTGTATGAATGTGCATCATTAAATCGCCACCGGCTGCATATTCCATAACAAAGCATACATGTTGCTATATATATGCGTGAATAATTGAAAATTCCAAGAATATTTTAATAACAATATATATGAATACAAAAATTCAATTGATATTTAGATCAAGTACAATATGATTTGATAAAAATTGATCTCAATTTATTATAAATTATGAGCATTTACCTCAGTTTGAAAGCATGCAAATAAATTGACTAAAAATGGATGACGCATTGTATTTGCCACTTCAAAAATGCGCTTTTCACTGAGCAATGATTCAACTTCATCTCGCACAATAATATCTCCTTTTTTAAGTGCTTTGATAGCAAAATATTCGCCTGAAATTAATTTTCAAATGATTATATTACCCGTTATTTAATAAAATGAATTGAATTGAAATTGAAATAAAGAAAAAAAAAAATTGATAAAGAAATTTTTTAAATTAATAAATAAAATACCAGTTTTTTTGTATTGTGATAAAATAACTTTTCCAAAATGTCCACGGCCCAATACACTAAGCAATCGAAATTGTTCAATTGTAAAGCCACTTTGTTGTATTGTTGTTGGCTGTTGACGTATTTGTGCATCGTATGCATTGTCTTTGTATTGTAAATTACGTGCAACTTGTGGACGTCGATTTTGTGTGGATGCCGCCGTTTGGCTTGGAATTGTTACCGGTATATCGGTTACAGTTGGCAATTGTGGATACAATTGTTGCTGTGCATTGTATTGTGGTGTTGGCGGTTGCTGTACAATCGGTGATTGTGATACATATTGAGCATTATTATTATTATTATTTAGATTCAAATTATCGAACGGTTGAACAATCTATAAGGAGAAAAAAAAAAGAAAAAGAAATATTGAAATATATTGACATTTAATCGAAAACCAATTTTACCATATCGCACACTTGACAGAAAAAAAAGAACAAATTAAAAAACAATACACAAGAATTTATATTTAAAGACAAGAATAAAAAAAACATTGGTTTAAATTTCTCTAAATTCTTATTTTGTCCTAAATCTATACATTTTACGCTACTACTGAATATTTCTGGTTTCAAAACACACTCTATACACATTTCTATTTAATTCACAATCGTAATTTAATCAATATTTTTTTAAATGATAATGGATAAATTGGATTCGACAATTGACTATCGTATCTCACGTACAAATCCATTTCTACATAAGAATTGCCATTTAGAACTTTTACTCGAATGTCTTTTCCTTAATTCTCTCATTTGATTTTTCCTTTTCTCTTCTTTCCCTATCTTTTTCCCTCTCTTTCTCTTGCTATCTTTCTCTTTCTTTTTCTCTTTCTCTCCTCTTCCTCACTTTCTCTCTTTCCCTCATCTTCCCTATATCTCTCTCTTGTCCTTGTACCTCTCGATTTCCTCATTTCGATATTTTCTTTTGAATCTCTCTAAATCTTTGTTCAGCACTTGAAAACTGTGCAAACAATAAACTTCTAATGGGTTTTTGCCATATTTGAAATTATCCTTTTGTTCTGCTTTTACATTGATTTGATTGATAATATAAATTTCAAGATTCAACCTAATTCTTAAATAGTTTCTATTGATGATCCGGAAAATTGCGGTATTTTAATGTAACATTTGTGCGACCATTATCAAAATATTTCTCTGCTAAATCGAATCGATTCAATGTAATCCTTTCATTTTATTCAATAGCCTAGTGCCATACTGCCGTATATAACAAAAGTAATCGATGTGTAAATTATGAAGACAATGTATCAAGACTATCTATGTAGTTTCATTGTTACTCGAACAAATATTTTCTGCATCATTTAAAAAGCCCTTTTTCCATAATCATCAACTGTCGACAGTAACAACTGGTGTTAGTGTTGTACATACATTGTTTGGTAACACATTCTATAATCTCATATTCCTGTTAAATAAGCATATTGCATTTATATAGAACTTAAGTTGATTGCATATGTTGTATATGACTGAACATACATTGTGAATTTATTCATTTATCAACGTAAAAATTACATTGATGTCTGTCTGAATAATCTTTTTAAACACTTTTTGAATTTTAAATACTCAACTATATTACTGAAATATTCAACAATGTACCTAATTACCTGTTTACCTATTCAACTATATCTCAAAGTTGAGATTTTCAACTGATGCAAATGTTTCATTTTCCATTAATGGTTTAGATACTTTATTCCTTTTCTATATATTTTTTACATACTATTTTCGTATAAAACTTTTACATTAATTCATAATTTAAACTTTGTTTGTTCAACATATTTTACAAATTAATGTTAATTTTGTTGTTTAATCCATTACCATAACCATCACCAATTATCATAAATTTATCTCATTACATATAAATAATATTAACTACATTTTGATTAACACTCATACACACTATAGTTCAATATATATGTTGAAAGGAACATTTTTTTTTAACATTTCTACGGATTAATTTTGGATTTTCACACAAAGATTATATCAACCAGATATACTCAGTTAAATAACTGTGAATGTTAGTGAGATCACGAAAGAAAGAAAAAAAACTGTCACAATAACCAATTCATTAATGAATTTAGTAGTATTGATTGATTTGTATCGGAATATGATAAGATTTTGAATGGATTGATCGCTCTCTTCGGTAATGCGAAAAGAAGAAGCAAATGCCATATCATAACTATATTTCCATTTCGAGGGCGAAATAAAGCAGAAAACAAAAAGCAGGATAAATAAGCATAAGAAGAATTTTTAGTGAATTCGCAAGAGTTTTTTTTTTTTAGTGCATCGCAAATTCTTTCTACATAAATGAAAGCAAAATAATAAATAAAGCAGTAATTATGGCGTTAATAAATTGCATGATTAAAGGTAATAAGATAAGCAGACAGAGAGAGAGAGAGAGAGAGAGAGAGAGAGAGAGAGAGAGAGAGAGAGAGAGAGAGAGAGAGAGAGAGAGAAAGAGAGAGAAAGAAATAAATAACATAATGTTACGCGCATGAATAAAAACAAAATTAAAAAATGCGAAAAAAATACAGAAAATTGTCTTTGGCAAAAGCTACAAAATAATAAAAGAAAACAGAGAGTAAGCAAAAAAAAAAAAAAGAAAAAAAAAAACAAAAGAAAGAAATTATGAAATCGATTCTGACCTCGACGATATTATGCACGTCTATAATTTTAACATCATCAACTTCATCGTCCGGAAATTCAACATACATCATTGCGTTTGTAGCGGGCGATGGAGGCATTTCAACAATTGGACTTGGCATTGATATATGCAATGAAGTATTTAGATTTCGACTCGCATAGCAATGGTTATTGTCTCCTCCCATAAGAATAACCGGTGGCAACGATAATACTGGACGATGATACACTTCTGACGAGAATACAATTTGTGGTCGTTGCTGCGGTATCGGTGGTGTTGTCGGAGTTATCGAATGAAGACCACGCTGTATATCGTAGATGTATAGATAAAGGTTTTGTTTTTTTGATTTGACCGTTTTTTTTTTGTTTTTTTTTTTTTGATTCATAGTATTTTATATAATTTTGTGTGATGTGAGAAGTTGTCATGAATAATTTTAATATTTTTGTTGCTGTTGTTGTTGTTATTATTTTTGTTCATTCGATTTGCTTATTGCATTAAACAAACATATGATTATATGTGATCGGTCAATGAAAACACGATTTAATTTATTTTTATCTCACGACGATGAAAAATGAAATATAGAATAATGATAATCGAATGTAAATGAACATTTGCTCAAA
Source organism: Resseliella maxima (assembly GCA_029041755.1). Lineage (NCBI taxonomy): Eukaryota > Metazoa > Arthropoda > Insecta > Diptera > Cecidomyiidae > Resseliella > Resseliella maxima. The sequence goes on along the minus strand of JAQOWM010000058.1, from coordinate 142,034 downwards.
TGCTGAGTTGAATTTATATCGATAATGAAACAAAAAAAAAACTAATAAACAAATGTGATACATATCAAGCAAATTGGGAAAAATAAATGGAATTTTAAACATCTAAATCAATTCACTAATATCATGTTTTTGTTTTATTAGTATTTTAAGTGGTATTTTTAGATGAATTGTGTTGAAAATTTTCTATTTTCGATTCCGAAATATCACAGATTTATTAGAGTAAAAATACCTTCAAACACCATTAGTTGAAAGTTTTTTTTTTTTTTTTTTTTTTGGTTTTTTTTCTTGTAGTTGTTGTGCAGTGTTTTATTTTTTATGTGTGTGTGTGTGTGAAAAAAACCCTAGCTAAAATGCCAAAACCACATTCGAAAAACAAACAAAACCCTTTTATACTTTGCAGTAAATTTGGCTTATTTACAAAAAAAAAAAAAAAAAAAATTATTGTGCGGACGAAGTGGATAAGGAAAGAAGGAAATTTTTTTAATAAATGCTAAAACAATCGAGAAAAATTTCATACATTGCAATTTACTTCGAAACTCTATAGAGGCCTCATTTTGATCGTTGAAAAAACAAAAAAACAAAAGCAATTCGAAAAATAATTCATCATTTCCTTCTTATTTTGCATTCAAAGCAATCTGTTCTCTGCATCATCTGGGTGAAGAAGAATAAAAGCGAAGGAAATCGCATTCGGGATGTTCGCCCATGATTTGATAATAGAATATTTACAAAAAAGATTTAAAGCACCCCATTTATTGCCCAGATGCTTTTTTTCTACTTTTTCTCAAGTATTTTAGCATTCGATACATCGTGTATTTATATGTGTATATTTTTGGAATCAAGTTAATTGTAAGTATTAAAATAAAAAAAAAAAACGAAAAAAAATTCCACATTTGATATCTAACCTCTTGATCAGCTTTCATTGCGGGCGGCGATGTGAGTGGAGGTGAAGGCATTGGAGGTTTCTTTTGTCTAAAACTACTAGCTGCTGCCTGTGCGGCTAAATGTGCTGGTTTTGGTGGCAAAACATTATTATTTGGACTTGGTTTATGCTGAGATGGTTGCGTCAGTGCAACCTGTGGACTGTCTGGTGGTAGTGCGGTCACGCCATGCATACCTGAATAAATTTTTTTAAATGTTAATTTAATGAAAAATTTAAATTTTGTTAATTGAAAAAAAAAAAAAAAAAAAAAATTGAAAATATTTTCTTTCTCTCTAAATACATAAAAATCAAGTAATTTTTTTTTATTAAAATAATTATGTCATACCCAATGGTCTTGCCCCACTTAAACCGGCAATATTAATATCTGGATCTTCGCCAACGGTAATTGCTGGTTCTAAATCTTCTGGTGATGTTTCAAAAACTAATTGTAATGGTTGTACAATTGAAGCGGTCGTTTCTGATGTAAATGTTGATGTTGAACTAACATTTGATATTTGTGATGGCTCAGTGCCTCTTTGTTGACTTTGTATTGATTGTGGTGTGCTACGTTTTAATAATCGTCCCCATGTTGCAACATTAATATTCATTTGTTTTGCACGTGGCATATTTTTTACTTGTGTTTTATTAAATATCATACGTTGCCGTTGTAATTTTGGCTTTCGTGAGATCATTGGATTTAAAAATTTAATTTCAGCAAATAGAAGACCTTTTGGTTCAAGTTGTAATGCCATTCCATGTCGTATATCATCAATAAATTCTTCAAGTCGTAAAAATTTTACCGCACACAATGAACGCCAATCACGCCAATAAATGCCAATTTCTAATTCACGTGAACGATCTAAATCAATTGAAAATCGTTGATCCCATGCTTGTTGTGAGCATGGTTTCCATGATGTTTGTGCAACAGTTATATTATCCAATTTGATAACAGCCATTATTTCAGATGATGTTTCATCTTTTACACTATAACTTTTTGATGAACTACGGCTGGTTACACCTTTTACAAAGCTACGTAAATCTGGACTTGAACTATTGTCTTTATCACGACGCGAACGGCCAGGTACTTCTTCCAATAGATCTTGACAACCCATCAGTCTTACTTCAAGTTTACCGGTAATTGATGCACATCGACCCAATGTTGATACACTTGGAAATTGTTTACCTTCAATACCAACACGAAATGGTTGCAATGATGTATATGCAACTGGAACTGGACTTGATGCTTGCACATTTTGAAGTTCACGTTTTAATTGTTGACCAACTGTTGAATCGGCTGGAAAATCTTGACGTCGCATTTCAAGTGCATATCGCAATAAATCCAGTTTACGTGATGATTCCGATAATCGTTCTTGAGCCTAGTTTTTTTTTGTTTTGTTTTTATGGAAGAAAAAGAAAAAATATATAAGTTAATACTTAAATCTTTGGGAAAGAACATTTTTGCAGGGGAACATATAATTTGAAAAAAAAAAAAAGTTTGTGAAAAAAAAGTAAAATTCCCTTTCGAATGTAATAGAAATTCATATGAAAATATTTAAAATTGCTGACTGGCATTGCTGATGGCTTTCCAAAAGAATTCGAGAACTCTCTTTTTTGTTATTTTTTTTTTTGCATGAATATATAATACTTAAACAAAAGAACAAACCTCAGATTTTCTGAGAATTTCTCCACTTTTGTCGTCTGTGTAGCAATACATAAGTTAATAGAGAACAAAAAACCAAGGCTTTACTTACGCTGAAAATGTCAACTTGAGATAAATCCATCAGATGGATTTATCCGATGGATTTGACCCTGCGTTGGTTGCATTGCATTTTTTTTTTTTTTTTTGCATTTATCTACAACTTATAATGTGGCCAAAGTAAAAAATTGTGAAGTCAAAACTTCAATGTGAAATTACAGCCAATGAAAATAATTTAAATTTTCAAAAAAGAAAATGTTAATGTGAAGAAAACCATAATTTATTTACAAAACTTTTATTATAAGAGTAAAAATAAATAATTAGAAAAAAAAAATTTGAAAAAAAAAAAAATTAAAAAAAAATAAATTTTTTAAAAAGTAAAAAAATTTGAAAAAAAAATTAAAAAAAAGAAGCAAAAAAAAAAACTTCAATTATTTCAAGTAGAAAATGTTATGGAAAATGATAACCTAAAACCATAGAATGTTCAAAAATATTCAGAATATAAATAAAATGTCAGTCAGTGCAATTGAAATTCATATTTGTTTTTATTCCATTTTTTTCATCTTATTTATCTTTTTTTTTTTTACATTGAATGTTTGAATGTCACCAAATGGCTTGAAATTCGTTTAGAAAAAAAAAACCACAACATCGAATAAATGCAACTAAAGTAAATAACAAAAGACGTTAGAGAAACAAAGTATTTTATAACTATCTACGTTTTTCAAAAAAAAAAAAAATGAAAACCAACGTCAAATATTTAATAATTTCGCGTATAACGTCGATTTGGTGAGCCACCTATAAATGTGATATCAAGTGATGATGCACGTTCACGAAAATGATCACCACGTTCAGCAAACCATCGTTGACAATATTCGCATGTACAGTCTGGATTTTTTGCTGGACCAACATGATGGCCAGGTTTTCGTATAGTTTCAATAACAGATCCAAATTTTTGTGCACGTAAAAGATGTTCACGTGTGTATCCAGGAATCAAAGTGGGTACGATTTTTGTTTTATTATTTGATAAAAAATCATTTTTTGGCCAAAAATTAACTGGCCTTGCAACACGTTCATGCATATATTTTGTTGGTAATTCCATACTTTTGCCACGTCCAAAAAATCGCCTTTGTTTCATTACATCAACATCAACATCAATATCAAATACATCATTTTGTTCTGATTGTACATTAAATGTTATTTCTGGCACAACATTATTATCATATTGTGCATATTTATTTGCATTATTTACATGAATTAATTCATTTGATGTATCTTTTTCTTCAATTGAATCATGCATTATCGATGAGCTAAACATTTTCCATCGTTTTTCTTTATCTTTCCATATATCATCCATTTGACGTATACGCCATCGATCACAATGATTATCATAATCAAAACTATCTGATGGACATATACTTGATCCTTTCGTACTATTATCAATATCAGTTTCTTTCCATGATGATTCAAAATCATCTGGTATTGCTGAACTTGATGCAGCCATTGCACTTGATATGCTACTACATGTTAAATCACGTACGGTTGAATGTGATGAATTTGGATAATTTGAGCTAATGCAATCATCGCTTTGTTCACGATTCAAGTGAAAGCGATTCCGTGAATTTGTAAAACGTGATGGTTTTGAAAAATTATGATGACGACCATCGGTAATACCGCCAACATGCTTTTCAAATAGCATTTGTTTTGATTCAGTAACTTCATCTTTTGAATCACATTGTGCAAGTAAATAATCACGTAAATTTCCATAGCTTGATGCATTTGATATGAAATTATTTTGATTTGTTGATGCTGTTGTTGGTGTTGCTGTTGCTGTTGCTATTGTGGTTGATGTTGATGTTGTTGGTTTTGTTGTTGTTGTTGTTTCTAATATTCGTCGTGGTAAATGTTGTATATCATTAACACGTGTATGATGCAATTTTAATTGATTTGAATCATAAACGGTTTGTGGTGTTGAATTTGATTCCATAATTGATTCCATTTCAGCAACATTTCGTTCATCATTTGATACTGAATCACTACTTGAACAACTACTATCTTCAGCATCTGAACCAGTACAATAAACATCAATATGTACAGTTCGTGATGGTTTTTTTGCCAATGGCTTATGACCAGATGATGATGATGGTGGTGAAAATGCCGATGTTGATGTTGTTGTTGTTGTTGCCAATTTACTACTAGACGGAGAAGCCTAAAATACAAAATGAAAAGACGAATAAAAAAAAATGTCAAATGGAGAAATTCACTCACAATCAAAAATTGTGAGAAATTATGCATGAAATTCACTTAAAGTGAAATGTGAACTGGTGACATTTGGCAAACATTTACCCCAGTTGAATTTCTCTCTCGATTATGTTGCGAGTGTGGGTGCAGTGATTTAAAATTCTCATGTGAATGATATTGATGTTGGTGATGCGGCTGATGATGTTGGTGATGCGGCTGATGATGTTGTTGATGATGATGATGTTGTGGTTGATGCTGATGATGATGATGATGGTGTTGAGGTTGATGATGATAGGATTCCTGAGCTTCATAATTTTTTGTATCAATATCACTCGTTTGTGAAAACGCATCCCTCATCGACAGAATGTTCTGTTTCGACAAATTACTCTGAACATTCAGTTGCTGCCACAAAATCCATGGAAACAGATTTTTTGTTTTTTTTTTGCGAAAGAAATTGAAGAAAAAAAAAATTATTCATTTGAAACCAAAAATAGAACAATAGACGGACACATAATGATGCTCACCTCATTCTCTGGAAATAATGTGTAATATGTTGTTGTTGGAAAACTTTCAACAAATTCATTTGGTTCAGGTATAACATTTGTGCATGCCGTTAAAATGATATTACAAGTGCTTTTATATTTTGAATTATCATTTTGATTTGTACCAATAGCTGATGTAGTTCCAATGCCTGAATCTGATGATGTAACACCGGTTGAACGAAAGCTACCACTATCTTTGCTTGAAACATTTGATGCATTATTTGGTGCACTTAATACCGTTTCAACAATTGATGCTGTATCACCTGCATTTACATCATTTGATGACCATTTATAAAGTACTTTAATTGGATTTTGATTATCAAAATGTCGCTCATTCACCGATGAATGACGATCAATGGAATATTTTGAGCTTTGCTCTGTATTCGTATCATTAATTCGGGATTTTGATGCATTTTCCGGACGGCATATTGTCAATTGTGCACGAACTATCCATTCAGCGGTGATTTTTGGTGGACTTGTCATTTTTCTTTAATAGAGTTCTACGTTTTTATTCCACTTTTCAATCAAAAACTATATTGACTCTATATTTTTTTTCGAATATTTTTTGTTTTTTCTTCTTTGAGGGGGAGTGGGGCGAAAGGAGGGTTCGTTCGTTGATTATAAAATAATAATCATTTTCGATGTATAAATTTTTTTTCTTCGTCTTTTCATTCGTCTATCTAATTCACTAGAGAGATGAAAAATTCCATTTTCTTACTGATGCTTGTCACCACACATGAAATTTGTGGATTTGTTGTGTGTTTTTCTTGTCGCTCATCCGTTATTTATTTACATAAAACTGTCTATTTTGGTATATTGACGTTGACCGTACCGCACCGTGATCGTTTAATTTATTGTTTCACACAGTATTCTTCATTAAGTTTCATTTTCTTCCTCGTTTTACTTGATTTTTCTCTCATTTGCATTCGATAATTTTAAAAATGTAGTTCCTTTTTGTTTCGAATTTAAATTCAAATTGATTGTACATCAATGGAAATTACATACAAAATACATACACTTAAACACGTACACACATAAAACAAACGCTTATTACGAAATATTTATGAATCAACAAACAATAACAACAACAACAACAACAACAACGACAATCGAATAAATGTGTTTAACATAAGTGACAAAATGCACACAATCTGCTTTGAATGGTCGGTCAGTAATTGAATTGAAATGACGTTTTGTCTACGTTGATACGATACGCGTACCGTTTCTATATTATTCGACCGTTTCGAAAAACTACGACGTAGAAGTGATTTTACGCTGATTTTCAGCATGAATTTTCATCGTCTTTACTTCTTTTTTTTATGTTTTTTTCTTTTTCTTTTTTTTTTTTTGTTGAAATGCCAAATAGAAATGGTGGAAACAGCAGTCGTGTCAACGAGAAAAATCGTCAGTCACTTCACTTTTTTGAATTTTGGCCACTATCCGCTCTCTAGCGTCTCTCATCTCGGTGCCAACGATACATTGAATTTCGGATATTTCATATTTCGTGCCTGTTCGTCATCATCTCCGTCGTCTTCGTCGTATGCGAACTGTTCATTTTATTTTGATTTTTTTTCTGTTTCTTTTTTTTTGATTTTTTTTATGTCCCTCCTCAATTCCTTTATCTTTGTGTATTTCAGCAAGTTGTGAATTGCTTTCGCACTCTTTATATGTATCTCTTATAAGATCTCGTAGAACTAATTCTTTCACTTTTTTTTTTTTTTTTTTTGATTTTCTTGGTTTTTTTTTTTTTTTTTTTGATTTTGATTTGTCGTTGCAAATGAGACATGCGCACATTTCTTACACGCACTACAAATACCGTATGGTGAGTTGTGTGCACTCAACCATATGCGCAAAATTATTTACAAAATGTGATTTATTAATAGAAATCTCTTTGAAATACCTTTCAGCTACGAATACGATATATACTTTCCATCCTCTTTCCAACTATCTATTCTTGATTGTATATATATATCTGTGTAGTGTTTATAGTTTTTTTTTTTTAAATTTTGTTTGTTTTCTGTTTCGCTCTCTTTTCATTCTTACACTTTTTGGTTTTTCATTTTTTTTTTTTTTTCTTTGCGCCAGCCAATTTACATTACAGAAAATGATGTAAATGCGATCAGTGCAGTGTGATATGTTGCTCATTCAACGATGAGTAAAATTACAGAAATCGAATCGATGCATATTATTATTACTTCTTATTTTTTTTTCAACAAATTTCTGTGTCAGCAGTAATAAACAGTAAAACTTCTTGAGAAATTGCAATCGTTGCGCGAAAAATAATTAGGTTTTTATTTTCATCTTCATTTCGAATTTCTATAATTTTCAAGAAATCGAATCACTTATACTGGCCACATTTATGTAAATTGTAGTACAAGACCCTTTGTTGTGGGTGAATTTCGTTTATTATGCTGTAAAAAAACTGTTTATATTGAAGAATTTGCTTCAATTCACAATGTTTTTTTTTTTCAGAAAGATTTTCTTTTACACATTGATTGTTCAATGAACAATGTTCAATGGATTAGAAAAAAAAAATGGGTTCAAGTTAAGTTTTTTAACAATTTCGAGTGTTTTTGAATATGGAGGTTTGACGATTTTCGGTGATTCGGAACCATTTTTTTATGATTCCAAATGATTTTAGGTTAATTGGAATTGTTTTGAACAAGGCTAAATTCGTCTCAATGATTTTAGGCAATTTTCTTGTAATTTATATGATCTTGAGCAATTTAAATACATAGAATTTTATTGCTTAAAAATCATCGACGATTTCACATAGATCACATTAAATAAATAGAATGAGCGATCTATGTGAAATCGTCGATGCCAATGCACATGCAAATTGAAATGATCCAAATGTATTATTGCCTCATGTTAAATACTTTTCTCAATGAATATAATCATTAATGTATCCTAATGGGTGAGGGGCTTTTTGATCAATTGGCACAAGGTTTACTGTTTGGATCATCTGATTGTTGTGTTCTTTTTTATGACTATCAATTTATATATGTATATATTTATAATAAATTCCACTTCCACCTTTGTAAATAAAAAATTAAATTTCCTTCACTACAGTCGATGCTTTTCTTTTTTTTTTTTTCATCTCTTGCTTTAATTCAGAGCTATTTTGTGTTGGCCTTCAAAACATCGCTCAAAAATAGCGTAAAATTATTGCAAATTTCAACGGCATATTGGGCTGTGTGAATGATCACACGATCATCATTACATGCCCACCGGATAGCGTATGATTAAATCATTGTGCTCATCATTTTGCTTTTCATGTTGAATCATTAATCCAAAAATATACTATATATAATTGGAATATTATGTATATATTTATATCTAAGCCATCAAAACCAATTTGCCAGCCGCGTTTGAATATAATAATCGAAGGGTAATGAAGTAAGATAAAAACAAAAAAAATAGAACAGAAGAGAAGGAGAGAGAAATGAATAGAAACATATCACTGACCTCCTGAAGTGCTTTTTTGTCGGGAACTTTATTGTTTTGTAGAATACGTATCACATTTTTGGCACCAGCGACAACAGCTGCTTCAATTCGTAATCGATGTAAGAGCTCTTCAATGCGCTCTTCAAGTGATGTTTCCAATTCGCGTCCACTATTATCACCATTTTCATCAGCAACCTATAGTAAAATGTGTGCCGCAACAAAGAGATGGAAGAGAGAGAGAGAGAGAGAGAGAGAGAGAGAGGAGAGGGATTAAAAAGGAATGTTTATCGAAATTGGTTCTATGGTCGTTACAATTTTTATTTTATAATCGAAAATTATGTGTGAGAGTTTCTCTCATCGACGTCGTGATCATTTCTAAATTTAATCATTGAATCAAACGGATGGAAATCTCTTGTGGTACTGATACTCGCATATTTTTTTTTTTCCTACTCGTTGATCGTTGATTGTGTTTTTTTTTTTTCTTTTTTTCATTCGCAATTTTCTCTCTTAAACATTAAATTTTTCACCAAAATAAAGAAGAAAAAAAAAAAAAACAAAAAGAGAACTACTCACTTTATTAGATTGGCCATTGCGACGCACTTTTAATATTCGTAATTTTAAAAATTCTATTTTTGCTTTTGAATCGGCTAACATTTGTTGAGCTTCGGCTAATAATTTTTTATCACGTCCATGATGTGCACCGCTTATCGATTGAATCATATTCTCTGCGCCATTTTTCACTTTCATTTCAATATTTAATTGTTTTTCCAATGATATTAATAGCTTATCATTTGGTGTGTCATCTTTCCTTTCTTCTGCTTCTGTAAATACATTTTTGAGAAAAAAAAAAAGAAATGAAAATAAAATTTTTTTCATTAAATTCGAAACGGAATTAAATCAGAAATACATTTTTTTTTTTCGTCTACATTTCATTGCGTCACATCGGTTTTAATAGTCATGTATGAGTATTATGTACGATTAAATCGTGTAAGTAAAAGAAAAGCAAAAAAAAAAAAGAAAAAAGAAAAATTCATCAGAGCATAAAATTTTTTCTCACTCGTTCAATTTGTGCACGATTTTGCAAGCACACTAATTACATATTTTCAGTTGATGAAGAAAAAAAAAAAGAGAATAAGTTATGTTGTTGCTTGAGTTTCTGAATTCCGAGAGTAAAACTGGAAATCATTCAGTTTGCCTGTTTATTTTTGTCGCAATATGACATTTTATTGCATTTCATTGCGTTCACATTGAATGCGTATTGCATTAAAGGATTATATTGCTATCCCGTGCGAAATGACCGTTCCCAACGTGCGAATTCATTGCTTTGAATCAGCATTGTATGACGGTTAGTAAGCGATGCAATAGCGCAACTGTGTGGCTGTTTTTTGTTTTTTGTTTTTCGTTGTGTACTGCACTGTGTGAATCACCTTCTTCACGCCAAATAACAAAGAATTTAATTTGATTTCGATTAAAATGAAACGTGATTTTATTTGTTCATTTATTTGCGTATATGAGTTTTCTGTGTGCTTTTCAATATATTTGTGGATATGTATGGGTCTGAGAGAGAGAGAGAGAGAGAGAGAGAGAGAGAGAGAGAGAGAGAGAGAGAGAGAGAGAGAGAAAATGTGTTGAAATTGGATCAATTTGCAAACATCATTTGTGTGTACAAAATGTTGTGTTGTTGTTGTATGTTTATAAATCAGTTTTAATTTTGGCGTACATTTCACATCCACCTGATTTCAATTAAATAACAATTTTTGGTTGGCATGCAACAACAGTGATGAATTGTATCACATTTTGCATCCATACACGTAATATCTATATCGTGTAAATTGGTTCAATTTTTAATTGAATAGATTATTTAAATTGAACATTTTACCGCTATTGAAAATGAGGCCCATTTGAAATAGGGAAAACATCACCGCAAGTGATTTGCCAATGCGATTGGCATGCTGACTCTGAACTATGCATACTGATGACGGTTACATCTATCATTTCGTTTCTCGTCTATGTCAAATGAATTGCAATAATTCTGGTGGATGTCGTTGTGTGTGTGTGTGTGTGTGTGTGTGTGTGTGTTATTTTTGTATGCGATATGAAGCGTGTTAAACTGTACGTGAAAATCGAAGATTTCATTGAAAAAGAGCAAACAGTTTTTGCTTTCCTCTAATGCTGAAAATTGAATGCATGAGGTGCTCGCTGACTAATGTACAATACACATAATAATTTCGTTTCATTTCATTTTATATAGTTTGATTTTTTTTTTTGCGCATAACACACACGGTTTTTTACTGTTTCATTCTTTTGTTTTGATCGCTTTGGTGTTTGTTAAACATAATTTTTTTTTTTTTTGTTGTTCAACAGAAAGATGAAGAAGAAGAAAAAACGCAGTTAGTTTAAATCACTTTTTTCGAATCTGTATTTTACTGTTTCATCTATTTTCTTCTGTTTTCATAAAATATTTCATTTATTTGGTTTCATTGTTTGTTTGCTGCCACATTTACTCATTGTCAATCTCTCTTCCTTTCTCCCTCTCTCTCTCTCTCTCTCCCTTTCTCTCTCGCTCTCTCACTTTCTCGCCCTTTCTCTCTCTCACTCTCTCTCTCTCTCTCTCTCTCTCTCTCTATCTCACTCTCTCTCTCTCACTCTCTCTTTTTGTCTCTTTCTCTCCATCCCAATTCAGTCTCCCCCATACGTAATTCATAAAAATGTGTACATTTTCAGTTTTCATCATGAGGAAGCAACAAATACATATCGATAACATTCAGTATTATAAATTCTCTTTTCATTTTTATTTGAATGATTTGAATGAAAATAAACAAATTTTCAAATAGATGTTCAATATTTACTCTGCTATATTTTTAAATCAAAGAATGTATATATTTTTCTTTTATTTTGCATGAAATATGCACGTACGTAGTTGAAAACAATCGTTCTGATAAAATCCACTTTAAAACAATCATTCGCAGATTTCTACAAAATGAAATTATTGAACAATTCAAACAACTTAAATATTGATTTTAGCGAAAACGGATTCGAAAGAGATCAAACGAGAGAGAGAGAGAGAGAGAGAGAGAGAGAGAGAGAGAGGGGGGAGAGAGAAAACCAGATGGATCAAAAGTGAGACTAAAAGCTGGAATGCGATGAAATATCTTTTGAATATTTCTATTCATTTGCAAAAAAAGCTATCGTTAGCAAAAAAAAAAAAAAAAAAAAATTTCTCACATACTTCAATATTGAACGATTCGGAACGAATAGTTTATGCGTTAACCCATAATAAAAACATGAAGTTAATGTTTAGTATGTAATCTTCACTTTGGACGTTAATTCATGAAAAGAAAGAAAAAAGAAAAATTTCTGTAAAAATTTTATGCATCAATTTCGATGTCAAACATGTGTTTTTGGATGGTTGAAAAATTTCCCTCTATGAAAAAAAAAGAAGAGAAGAGTCAGAAAAAATCGACATGTACATTTATATTTTTCTATCATAATAAACACTGTGGAAGCCAAGAGAAATGAAAGATGATATTTATCGCGAGTCTGGGCGGCACATGAAGATGTTAAATGCCTAAATACATAACATTTAAATTCGTTAAACGAAAGTGAAAAATTTGTTCATCCATACCGAAAACAATGTATGATTAAGTGAATTGTAATCATGAATTATCTACACAGATGCAAGTTTGCATACGAGCACAAAACAAAGATGTTTGTGCTAAAAATCTCATTGAAGTATCTCTACACAGTTGATTAAAATCACTCGACCGTGCTATTTTTTTTATTTTTTAGCACAGTAGTGAATAATTTCCATTCTCTTTTGTTCGAATGTTCTTTAATATTTACCTTGTACTGCTGTCATACTAACAATCGCCTAGTTAAGTTATTTCAAACATCATTTCTCAAAAAAAAAAAAAAAACAAAAAAAAAAAAATACTCAAAAAAAAAAAGTGTAACCTCAACATTTTCATGCAACAATAATTCATAAGTGTTAACACTAAATTAATAATAATTAATTTTTGGGTGCCATTAAAAGAAAAATGGTAAATTACATGATGAGAATGAATAATTTTCATTTTATATTCGAAAGTCAAAAGTTTTGCTATTATGAATTTATTATGGGAATTTTTCAATGTGATTGATTGTATTATGTGTTAACATATGAGCTGTGTGTGTCTATAGCGTTTATTAGGTCTATGATCTTTGAAATTCATCCGTGAATCGTTAATTTTTTTTTTTTTTTTTTTTTTTTTTTTTTGTAAAGAAAGTGCAAGTTTTTTGACCGAACGTACTACATAAATTTTGAGGTTTTGTCTCTCACTCACTCGTTGTTTATTGTTTGTATTTTTCTTTCATTTTTGGAGCTATGTCTTCCTATTTTTTTTCATTCTTTCTTTTTCTTTCGCTCTCTCTCGATCAGCCCATTCATCTTTCAATTTATTTTCATTTACATGCCTTTAACGTATTTTCGTCAGTTATTTCAATAGCCGCATCACCGAACGTGATGGTATGTTGAACCAAACAAAAAAAAAAGGTGACTGTGATCTTCTTCGTTAAAATTAAATGTTATTTCATTTGGAATGGTGTATGGAAAACGCCCACAAAACCAAAATGAAAAAAAATAAAACATCAAATCGATTTCATCTCTTTAACGACCAAAAGGGACAAATTGCCCACAAATATTTGCACTTTTTGTAAGTCATTCGAGAAAAAAAAAGGTTTAACCGATTAACACTTATTGATTTTGATGTATTCAATATTTGTGTGAGTGTGTGTGTGTGTGTGTGTGTGTGTGTTGGCAATTCAATAGATTTTAAACGCTTCATGTAAATATCATCATGTTGTGTGCAACATCCACATTTTCACATTCAAATTGAACATACTTTGTTGTTTTATTCTTCATTTTGCGATTTCTATTTCATTTTATCGTTTTCATCTTGACAACGGTATTTTCACTGTTTTTTTCTTCTTTTTTTTCTCAATTTTTTGTTGTTGTTATTTTCTTTTTATTAAAAGTCAACAACAGAAATCGATCGAAATGCCGTAGTGCATCTTCGTGATTTAATCGATTAAATATATTGATCATTGCGTTAACAATTCAGTTGAATGAATATTTCCCAGTGGTTGATACAACGTGAACAAAATACCAAAATAAAAGTTAAAAAAAAAAAAAAACAAAAACAGAAAAAAATCACTTGCGAATGAACGAGCAAATCATTTGATCATATGTGAAATGCAGGCATCTATGTCAAAATGTCCAATCCATTATTCATGAACAGCTGCGATCAATTCATTGATTTTTTTATTTGATTTTTATGTACAAATCTTTTCAATTATTTCTATCATTCAATTGTGATTTTTTTTTTTTTTTTTTTTTTTTTTTTTTTTTTTTTATTCATTTTCATTCATTCATTGCACTTGCACAATACACTAGTTTCACTATTTCAATGTAGGACAAAAACCGGTTGCTTTAAGCAAAACATTCCACACATGCCAACCATGTGTTTATGCTTGAGGAATAGCGTGGCACGAATTCTCTTGGCGTATTATTAAGGTAAAAGTACAATTGTGCATGTGACTTGTGTTATGAATTCTTTTTCTTCTCTCTGTGTGTTTTTTTTTTTCTTCACGTTTGTTATCGTATAATCATTCGATTTATATCATTTGATTTTAAGCTCTATATAGCAAAACATGATTCATCTATCAATGGAAAAGTTCACAAGTGAATTGTGATGTGTGAGATTCACATGTCCTTTCAAATGAGTTTATTTTCCTGGTTCATTGGCATATGAAGATTAAAAATTCCAACATCAAAATCATATATTCACATTTAAAATGGTGCAGGTTGATTGACGCCACATAATTATTTACAGCCAATGTCAGTATATTCAATATGAAATGAATCACCACTGTGCAATTCAATGGAAAATATTATTGGGATATTTATCATGTACCTTATTGTATCAGAGAATTTCATCATCTCCTTCACAATAAACTGTTTTCATTGAATGAAGAAAGACTTTTTCTCCAAATTGGAAACTCCAATATTAATGAGATAATAATGTAGCGTTTAAATTTGGAAATGAAAAAAAAAAAAAAAAAAAAAAAAAAAAATTCAATACCGTGTCATTATCAGCCGCACATTGTATGTATAACACACACACACACATATACCATGCACATTGATTTTAACCGAATCTGGTATACCAAAGAGATAAAATAGATGATTATTTCATGTAAATTTTATTTCATACCGATGAATATAAAAATATATATATATGCAGTTAAAACATTCGTTTCGCTGCATGCTGTCATACCATTCTTTGAATAATTTGATAGCCGAAATTAAATTCAGTGAGAAATGTGTATTCAGATTCATCGGCGACAACGACATCAATGTCTCTGTGATGGTGTGTCGGTGGATATGTTTCATTTCAACTGTTTTTTTTTTTTTCTGTTTTTATTTTGCTCTTCTGTTGCTTACACTCATGGACTGTGCAATTTTTGGATGCTTGCCAACAATTATTAGCAATTTTATGCATGTGGGATACTTTTTCCCATAATTTCCATTTAATTATTTTCATTTATTCCTTTTTGCTTGTAGCTGATTTTATGTAATATTCGTTTTGTTTTCGTTTTTTTTTTTTTTTGCGTCGTCGTCGTGCGTTTTATTTTATTATTTTGTTGTACAGTTGCATTTTGTGGAATTTAAATAGAAAAATGGCATTGGTTAACGAATATGAAATTTACATCAGCCACGTTTTGTGGTGCCGTTACATTTACATCTTTTTTTTGTTTTTAATTGTTGTTGTCTGTGTTTCTTTGAAATGGGGAAAAAAAAATTATCTTGTATTTTGAAGAGTAGCAAAAAAAAAAAAAAAATGTAGCAAGGGGAAGTACTCACAAAGTGATTCCAAATTGACCATATTTTTCAAAAGAAAAAAAAAAAGAGAAAAAAACATGCATTTTTCCCGCATTTTTAAAACATAGGAGCTAAAAATCTAGTTTCAAAAGATGGCGCCAGTTAGCAGAGCACATCTCATGCTCTTCAAAACTAAGTGGCAAATAAAAGCATCAAGAACCAACAATATTTTGAATTTTTTTTTTTTTTTTTTCTTTCCTTGGCCTCTTTCATCTTTTCTCTCGATAAATTTGTTGAGAAATTCTTTGTAAAGGAAATATTGTAGCGATAAAATTCTTAGTTAATGTAGTCTAAACATCGTTTCGTATTCAAAATAATTATCACAAAAATAACCGTATGGCATGTACAGCATTTGGAAAGCGTAGTCGACTAGCTTGTGTGTGTATGTATTCAATTCAATTCAAACTGTGTGTGTGTGTGTGTGTGTGTGTGTGTGTGTGTGTGTGTGTGTGTGTTTTGTGTGTAAGTGTTTTCGATAAAAACAAAGGTGACAGTCGAACGATATTGGTCGGTGAATCACTTTGCACGTGGTTTGAAAAGAGAAGAAAAAAAAGTGCTTCAATTTCAAATTGAATGTTGTTCTGGTTTAGATTTTATTATATGTTCTTGTTCATAGATGAAATGCAGCACCGGAGGAAAGAAAAACAATTGGTTCCAGCGCAATAGAAATGAGAAAAAAATTAAAGAAAAATGCACTGGATTAAACTATTGCAAAAAAACATAGATATTATAGTCACGTTTCGATGTTTTTCCAACAGAGAATGAAGAAGAAAGGGCACTCAACACCGATGCTCACTCTTGCATTTCACCTGTTCTTAAGATTAAATTACATCGAATGACAAAGGAAACATTATGTATAGGAATCTATACACAGATATATAGAGAAAGCGACACAATAATTCAAATAGAATATAAGAAAAAGAGGAAAATGAGTAAAATGAGTAAAACAAATGTTTTATTTGTTGAAAATATCGTACTTGAGTTAGTAGAAAGATGAAAAAAATAAATATGAAGACGAAGACATTTTACATTTTTTGCAAAACTAAGAGAGAAACGTTTATATTTGCCGCCAATGCAAGTTTCAGTGCAAAAGACAAAAATTATTTCGATAAAAAGATTAGAATTCCACATCTACGGAAAGATCTTGACATTCTGACAAAAAAAAAAAAAAATAAAAAAATAAAAATAAAAAACAAAAATTCACACATTTTGTGACGGAATAATGCCTTCTAGACAAAAAGTGCCTACATATCACAAAGTTAATTTTTGTTTAAAGAAGAAACCGTCAGCCCGTTTATGTGTCAAGAGTTGATTTAATTGCTATTTTAGTTGGCAAATTTCTTCTTGTCAGTTCTTTCAACCGCTGTAAAAACACAATATAAATTCAAGTAGATGGTTTTTAATGAACTTATTAATCAGTTCTCACAGTGTGTGTCTGTGTGCGAATGCGAAACCATTGTGATTTTACATTAACAAATCATCTTGAAAAATTGTTATCGTTTGAAATGATTATTTGTGTTTTTGTTTTAGCTTTTATCACATTGTGATTTTTTTTTTTTCTTTGCTCATCTTCACATTCTCAATTCAACAATTTGCCTGTTGTTTAGGTTGGAACAATGCAAACAAACCAACACAGACTCATACACAAGATGTATGGCAAACAATAAAAATGACAATGTTTTTATTTTCTAATTAGTTGTTCACTGCTGTGCGACCAGCCGTTTTGTGTCTGCTTGTAACGCATTCTCAATATAACAGCTATTTCGAACTTTTTTTTTTTTTTTTTTTTTTTTGCTTCATCTTCTGCTTTTATTCAGAACATCACATAGCCAGACATACTGCTGTGCATCCAATTGATTTGCGCCATTATCATGAGCGACTGAGAAAAAAAAAAATTCATCTGTATACATTATACATATATGCGCGCGAGAGAAACATTAACTATAGACATTGTTTACCAATTTTCCATATTTTTTTTTTTTTTTTTTTCCCTCAATATTTCTTACACACCATCGTTCAGCACCACAAAAATCAGATTCATGTTACTCGGTTTGTTTTTCGCAAAATGCCAACACAACTGTTAAATATTCTCTCGTTTATAAATAGTTAATCAACGTCATATGATAAGACCATGTTGGGCATTTTGTAATACTTAGAACATGGTGCACTTTAACTGAATCTAATTTATGCATATTCAATCATTCAACAAAACAACTACAATCAAACTGCCAATCTTGACATGAATGTATGGAACAAAACAAAAAAAAAAGGAACAAATTAACAGTAAAAAGTTATAAATGAAAAATGAAATGAAATGTATTTGATGGGATGAAAGTTCATAAAAGTTGTCGATTCTTTCTCGTTTTTCTTTCGTTATAATTCAGCAAAATATGATTTACAGTCTTAATTCGATTTAAACATACAATTTTTCGTCATCACTTCAAGCTATTTGACATGAAATAATTTGATTCGATTCGATGTTTGAATGAAAAAAAAAAAAAATAAATCAAATTTATTGTCAGCATTTTGCTGTTCTTATTTGTTTTGTTTTGTTTTGTTATATCTGCTCTGATGAACTTCAACATGACTGATTGGCCGATAAACCCGTTAACATAATGCGCATGTAACGCTTGAGACATAAAACTTACTCAAGCTGAAAAAATTGATATGGTTTTTTCTTCCATTTTTTTTTTTTTTTTTTTTTTTTAATTTTCTTTGACTCAGTCTCGATTGACGAGTAATAACATGTTTTGAAATGTTGAGCAAATATTTTGA
Source organism: Resseliella maxima (assembly GCA_029041755.1). Taxonomy (NCBI): domain Eukaryota; kingdom Metazoa; phylum Arthropoda; class Insecta; order Diptera; family Cecidomyiidae; genus Resseliella; species Resseliella maxima. The sequence goes on along the minus strand of JAQOWM010000058.1, from coordinate 123,498 downwards.
AATATATAGTTTACGGGCATAATTGTAATATTCATTTGAAATGTGTGACAATAATCATAAAAAAAAAAAATATATAACAATTAGAAAATATGGTAACTCACCTTGGCCATTGCTAACCGTATTGCCTTTTGTCAATAATATTTGACTTTCCAATTCATGTAATTCAGATTTTAGTTCAGCTAATTTACTATTACTTTTTTTAACAATGGATGCTACGTCGGATAGTGAGCGACGATCTGTTGTCACTTCTCTTAATTTTTCAGCACCCTCTTTTATCTAAAAAAAAAAAAAAAATTGACAAATAAATTGTATTATTCATCATCATCATCATCAATAGGGTAATACCCATTGTTCCATTCAATCGAAATTGATTGAATTAAATTGTCAATATTATAATAATAAATTCATTACCTTCAATTCCTTTCGAATTTCTCGTCTGATCGCCTCTTTGATCTCCTCCAAACGATTCGGAAGTGCACTTTCCGGTAAATTATCGGTGAAACCATATTTGTGACTTAATTCATATAAAACTGGATGTTTTATATAATCGCCCTGTTTGCAAACATGAAATGAAAGAGGAAAAAAAAAAAAAAAATAACATGAATTGACATTTTTGCAAATTGGATTTTCTGATGTGGGTCTCTTTTTCTTATTGTGAAATACTAGTATATTTATATAAACTCTGGTAAATAAACCAAGTATTAAAACGTTATGTTTGTCTTCGGTACATATTTTTTCTTTTTTTTTTACTATGTCATAGAATTTTTTTACAATTTTTTCTTCAGTTTTTTTTTTTTTCTTTCGTTTTTGCTCGAGTTTTTTTGTGTGTTCAGCATTTGTGCTTAGCTCAGTGCAAATATAATTATTAGACATTTAGAGAAGAAGAAAAAAAAAACGGCTCTAGCGGGAAAACATGATGTGACATATATTTTTCTATAAAAAAATACGTTAAATGTGACTATGAACGTCATGCACTTATATACAAAACATCAAATCTCCCGAAGAGTTCAACAATGTTCATCGCTCCTTTTTTTTTAATTTTTTTTCTACAAATACATTCTATTTCAGAATTTAAAACACGCTTTGTATTAGAACAAAACAAAAAAAAAAAAAAAAAAAACGAAAACAAAATTCAGAAAAAATTTCTATACACACAATTTGGCCGTTCGGCGCCAATAAACTTTTAAAATACGACGTTGAATGAAAGTTCACATCATTTTCTATTTTACACGTGCATATATATATAGCTGTGATTTGCTTGGCGCTGAAAATGTGCAGAGAAATTCAACGGCGTAGTTGTAGTAAAACAATTCTCATTTCTTTTTTTTTTCCTAAGAAATTGCGAAAAGATCTCTGAAATTCGAAAGATTGCAATTTTTTTTTTTTTTTTCATTGATGCACGTTCCACTTTCAATCCCAATCTAACATTGATAAGCATTTTATTGATAAGAAGAACTTCATTTGAGATTAAAATATTGTTAAATAATTATCGATTGAAATAACTTGGTAAAATATATATGATAACAGCTGATGAAACAATAAATCTAATATTTTCAAATGAAAATTTACGATTTTTTTATTGCCTCGTCAAAACAAAAACAAAAATTTGAAATTTTAAATTTCGAATTCGAATTTAAAAATTCAAAAATCCAAATGAAAAATAAAAATTCCAAATTGCATCTTGAATAACATTGATTTGAACAAATAAAAAACAAAATGTAACACAATTTTCTGTCAACAAAAGAAAAGAAAAAAAAAAAGTCACAATTAAGCCTGTACCTGAAGTAAATGATCAATGTGAATGCATGTGAGAAAAACACTTTTGTGTTTTAAAAATGATTTAGTTCCATTGGTTCGATGGTATTCCATTGTATTCTATTTCGTTCACAAATTTCAAAAATTTTTTTTTTTTTTCTCTTCGCTCTTTTCATTCGATGAAATTCGCATTGAATTTTATTTTCAATGACAAACAGCTGCACCAATCATTAATGTTCATGATTAAAAACAGTGACAATGACGACAAAAAAATGTTCTTAAATCGTGCATGTATCGACTGAATTTATTCCGTTGTTTATATTGTATTGATCATTATTTTCACTTAATAATTGCATTTGACTAAGTATATTCGATGTGATTTATCGTGTATCCTTAAGTGTCTCTGCAGTGGGTGCACAAATTGAAGAAGAAAAAATAATAAATAAATTGAGATAGATGTATCGACCAATGGCGATTATTTTATAAATATCAATATTAAAGCGTATGGTCATCGGTGCATGTAGTACAGAGACAAAAAAAAACAACAACAACAACAACAGCATACACAAAAATGTTGTTTATAACGGTTTGTGTCGCATCAACATAGTCAACGAACAACCGGTAAATCCGTAAAAAAATCATACACACGACTTGTATAACAGCGGATGCCACATGACAAGTACCCATAAATTCACACACAGAGCACACATTGTTTTTGCAATAAGCATACCGAAAATAATTGACAAATACACGGTCCGCACACACACACACACACACACACATACATACACAGACACGCACACACAGTATATCAATACAGTAGCAAAAGCGTGCGCAGTTTTATGTTCGACAATCGCTAAAAACAACGAACATCATTAACAATCACTTAGCAATTAAAAAGCGATGCAATTTCATGCACAAACCAAAAAAAAAATAAAATAAAACAATTTGAAAAATAAAACCCATTCACACACGTTCAGAGCACACAGAAATCGCTTAGCAAAATCGTTTTGTGCACAAGCCAAGAATTAGCTTTCAAAATAAGACACACACTTAATCGACACGATGCGTATGATTCTCTCTCTTTCTCTCTTTCGCTCTCTCTCTCTTTCTCTCTCTCTCTCTCCCTCTGTCTCTATCATGGTTAAGATAATATTTTAAATGAACAATCTATGTATACGGTGTTGTCTCAATGCATAATGCAAACTTGGCTTTTTCAATGGATTTGACTGTAAAATTATATCACATAATGGACCTGAGAATCGATAAATTTTACTCTCAAGCCTACATTTGATACACACGCGATTATATATCGATTGGTTTGCTATCTACACTTGGATTAGATAAATTCAAGATTTCTTTTCAATGGTTTTTTTGTTTCTCTCTTCTGACGTAAATTGGAACTAGCAATGCGGAACTTGATGATTTTTAATAGTAAATTGACCTTCCGAAATTGTTACTTGAATTTTGTTTATTTTTTTTTTTTTTTTCTTTCAAACAAAATTCATTTCAAATATTTTCTTTATAATTTATCATTACTGTGATTAGCACTTTGAATAAAAGCACATACGAAAGAAAATATGGAAAATTCACGTTTTTTCTTTTTGTGTTCTCTCATTGTTTGTACAAAGTATGACTGATGAATATTTCGTTGAATGCGTATATGATTAGAAAGAAACGATCCAAGAAGTTTTCTATTGTTTTTATTGCGTTGCTGTGATAACCAAATGTGAAATTGAGTCGGTATGCCTTGTCAGCACACTATAAATACACTTTGGCAATCGATTTTTCCATAAATTTCTTTTGTTTGATGAATGTTCGGTGTTGTTTTCATTTTTGCACACTCATGAATTCCATTTCATTTCATTTCATTTCAACTGATGAATAATGTAATTATCTAATATAATGATGTTCGTCTTTGAATAATTTTCTGAAATATTATTTTCACGTTCAAATCAACCGGGTACTACATAGATACAAATTAATACATTTTTTTTTTTTGGAAATTTCTCTATGTGATGAATGAATGTTTTGCAATTAATTTGAGATTTTTGAGAAGAAAATGAAAAAAAATCTTCATGATTTTTTTTTTTTCACAACTGGTTATCAATTTCGTTGTAAATATGATTTTATACTTTGTGAATTATAAATGTGCACACAATCGAAGTAATATTGCATTACTGAATGAGAGATTCTTAGTTGGTTTTTGGTTGTCAGTTAATGTTACGCTTGTCGCTATTGCTAATGCACTCTTGGTGTGTGTGTGTTTTTTTTCTTCTTCTTGGTGGTGTTGTTGTTGTTTCTTTTCCGTTGCGTTACTTTAAATTTAATTAGTTCATAGTTGTAATCATATCCAAATGGCACGAATTTTCTGCACACAACTATCAAGTGTACAAATAATGAATACAACTGGTCAAATACTATTTTTGTGATTGGCTTTGTGTTTGAATTTTTTTTTTTTTTTTTTTTTTTTGCTTTTTGCTTTTTGCTTCTTCTTTTTCTCTTGCTTGTTTTTCACATTCACTCTTTGTTTTGTTATATTTATTGTGGTTGTTATTGTTTCAAAGAAGAAACAACAACAATAATAAAATCCATCACATTCACACTATATTCACAAATTGTACTTTCAGTTTACTAAATGCACCGTTGTTATGTTTACTTGTGCACGTCACAATGGTAAAGAGGGCAACAAAACGATACTTGCATTACAGATTCATTCGCCAAATGTACAACTTTCAATTGAAACTTAATCGATATTCAAACAGACACACAGAGACAGAGAGAGAGAGTGAGAGAGAGAGAGAGAGAGAGAAGAGAGAAGAGTGAGAGAGGAAGAATGAGAGAGGAAGAGAGAGAGAAAGAGTGAGAGAGAGAAACAGATACACAAGTGTTACACACTTGAAACAATTTATATTCAATGATATAACACAAGCACCGGATGCGACAAACGTTGAGATATTTTTGTATGCAAACGTGAATTAATTGAAAAATTGTACATCAACCATTGTTGACACGGTTATTTTTTTTCTTTTTTGGAAGCGTGCATATTTGCGTGTGTTGCGTTATTTTTTGTCTTCGACTTCACAAATTCCGTTTGTTATCAAAAAGAAAATTAAAAAAAAAAAAAAAAAAAAACCGTCACTGCATGATCGTTTGTACACCACTGATTTGAGCTGTGAAATCGCGCGCCCAAAAATATTCTTCAAATTGAAATTTAACGTTGAATCACAATTTAAACGAAACAAGTGGGAAAGTTTTTTTTTTTTTTTCGTTCGTTTTTTTTTCTCTCGTATGAGCGCACGCGAAACGTGTGATTTTATGCGAATGTGCCAATGGAGAAACATAAACTAAATAAATCAAATAAACAAGATGGAAGTAAGTTCGACTGGTTGGACTATTGAAAATGCGCACACATACATATACATACAATCAGACCAAATGAAAGACACACAATATTGGAATGTGTGCTATCATTCCCGGCACAGCTGACGATACTCCATATATATTGAACGCGCAATGTTCATGTTTAAAGTAACAAATTGCAAAAACAACAACAACAACAACAAAAACCACAATTTTCACATACACAACTACCACATAAATAGCCCCAAGAAAGCACATGGAATCGACGGCACATTGTCGTAGTCATTTCTGTTTGTCGTTGTCGACTATACGCTTACATGAGCATACTTTTATGCTCTTCAAACCAATAAAATCTAAAATCAATATAGATGTTCCAAAGTTTAACGAAAAAGAAAGAGATTACTTTATTCGGAGATGTTTTATCGGTTCGCTTCATTTCCTTTTGATCATATGTATATATAGATATGTGTGTGTGTGTGTGTGTGTGTGTGTGTGTTTTTTTTTTTGTGTGTGTGTGTGTGTGTGTGTATTAAGAGTGGCCAACATTTTAACTCTCATTTTATTAGTTTGTGACATTTAGTCGTATGATAAACATGCAAAAAATAATCTTCAAACACTATCAGCATTTATCAGAAAATGACCCAACCGAATCAATACAGAGAACGAAAGGTAGGGAGGAAGATAAACGCACGCATACAAAACGCCACAAATTACATAAAATTTGTTCAGTTGAGCGTATAGTAATTTGGCCTAGCGACCGAAATGGTCGCAAATCAATCTTCAGTCGGATTTTTAACCATATTTAGATAAAAAAGAAAATGAAGAAATGAATTCGAATAGAGAGAATGGACAATCCATTGTGATGATTATTTGACTATTTAATCTGTTGTGTCATCGAACGATGTGACCAGAAGAGAGAAAGATCGAAACAAACAAAAAAGAAAAAAAAAAAAAACAAAATGTATATATAGAAAATTATCATTCAAATTTATAAATAGAAAATAATGTTGAACCGGCCAATCTAGTCAAAATATCAATTGTCATCATCGTCATCATTATTTTTATGAACTTCTTCACGTGCGCTTCTAGTTCTGTCAGATTTACTAGTTAAACAACAACAACATGAATAACAGCAGCCAAGCAAACAATAATTTCTACACAACTCTTGCTGTCTGACAATGAAATGGCAGACATAATGAATAATTGTGAATAGCCGATGTTACAAGCGATGACACAAAAGATAATTTAATCTCAACATTTCAAATTATTTTTGTTCTTTTTTTTTTCATTTTATTTTCGTATTTTTATATTTTACTATAAATATAAAGACGAACTTGGTTGCAACGGTACGCAAACAAGCTGGTTCATAACAGTTAAGTGTGTTAAGATAATCGGTTGGATTTCTCATCATATTTCATATAGCCTTCTTTCGTTTCTTTCTTTCTTTCTTTTTTTCTATTTTCATATATTTCCTATTTCTCCCTTTCTCTCCCTCTCCCTCTCCCTCTCCCTCTCCCTCTCCCTCTCCCTCTCCCTCTCCCTCTCCCTCTCCCTCTCCCTCTCCCTCTCCCTCTCCCTCTCCCTCTCCCTCTCCCTCTCCCTCTCCCTCTCCCTCTCCCTCTCCCTCTCCCTCTCCCTCTCCCTCTCCCTCTCCCTCTCCCTCTCCCTCTCCCTCTCCCTCTCCCTCTCCCTCTCCCTCTCCCTCTCCCTCTCCCTCTCCCTCTCCCTCTCCCTCTCCCTCTCCCTCTCCCTCTCCCTCTCCCTCTCCCTCTCCCTCTCCCTCTCCCTCTCTCCTCCCTTTCTCTCCCTCTCCCTCTCTCTATAAATGTCTTACCCGCTCTTAGCCACACACACACACTTGACCATATGTTTCGTTCTAATTGCTTGTCTTTAAAAAAAAAAAATGTATGAATATTGTTTTGTTTTATCAGCAAATTCCATGAAAAAAAAAACATTTACTAATCACAGCTCTTGATTTGGAATTTGCATTTCATTTTATCTCAACAATATGATTAGCAACATCGGTATCCCGTCAACAAAATATATATTTTCACCGTATAATAGTAAATTGATTGTTCATCGATTCAATTAAAATTTCGAATGGACAGTTGATTTGAGTTAAAACTACCTAGTAATAAAAGCAATCATTTCAGTTAACTGTATTGAAAAATTGATTATTATCAACTGTGCGCATCTCAAGTGGAGTCAGTCAAACAACTGAACATTTATATGAATAAGTGTCAAGGGAATGACATAGGAAAACAAAAAGTAAAAATTCGACAGGAAAAAAGTGAAGGAAAAAAAAAAACCAACAGTCGAGGGAAAGGTCGAAGCAGAATAATTTCAGGCAAAAATCACCGAGAAAATTTAATTAGCCTAAAAATATGACCGATTTGAATATTTCAATCAAAATATTCCAATTTAGCCAATTATATACAGTTGTAGTTTTTATATACATTATTTGTAAATTTGTAATTTAGTACCGTTTATTTTACTTCACATGTTAAACAATTTCTACCGGAGTGTTTTTCATTCTCTCCTCTATCTCTTTCTCTCTTTCTCTTTTTCTCTCTCTTCCTCTATCTCTCTTTATCACTCTCTTTCTCTCTCTCTCTCTCTTTATCACTCTCTTTCTCTCTCTCTCTCTCTCTCTTTATCACTCTCTTTCTCTCTCTCTTTATCACTCTCTTTCTCTCTCTCTCTCTCTCTCTCTCTCTCTCTCGCTCTCTATCTCTCTCTCTTTCTCTTTCTCTATCTCTCTTTTCCTCTATCTTTCTCTCTATTTTGCATAACACAAATTAGACATTGAGAATACTTTTCAAAAAGCTATTTAATTGCTTTTGACAGTATCTGTCTGTAGAAAGGAGAAACAAAAGTTTGTACTCCTTTCATCACAAATTTCCAACAATAATAATGTGATGCTGGTAGAAAAATTACAGCCAACTGTTTCGTTTTGCATAATTATTATTTAAATTGTGAATAACATACATTCATATGGATTTAAAATTCCATACAAATTTAATTGAATAGAATGCATTAACATGCACATTGTTTTTTTTAACTATGAAGTGAACACACTGACACTTTAACTGAAATCTATAATATTTCTGTGCTTTTTGTTTTGCTGTATCATATATGATTGCATTGAAATTATTGGACGTCATTCAATGAAATGTGTGCCCTTGAAAGTCTACAATTCTCTGAAACTGAATATTACTGCGATGATGCTAATCATCCCTTTTTTTTTGTATTCTTTTGATATTAAAAACGGTCATTTTTTCTTTTCAATGATAGAATTTTTCAATATGTATCATATTCATAGTCATTTCTGTATGCATGAATGTCTGATGAAAAGAATGAAATTCAGTATAAGATGAAAAAATTGTTTTTTTGTAAAAAAAAAAAAAAAAAATAAGAAATAAATATAATGTTAGTTTGATATCATAAAATAGTTTATCTAACAACTAAAATTCAATATAGTCGATTATCCGAGCAAAAATGAGAAAACAATGCATTCTATTGACCACATGAACCATTCCAGTTTTCAATAATTTACTTCGTATAATAATTTTACAACGAAATGGTTTTAAATCAATTTCAAAACCGATATTTTCCAACCGATATAATAATTTGCCTAGACATTTTCGCACACAATTACAATCGATGACACACCCATTTTCTTTTTGTCACACTGCACACACACACACACACACACACACACATTTGAATGGCAACGCAAACTGCATTCAATTCGAATTTCAACATACATAAGGAGAGATAATAAAATAATGTCATAAGAGCTCATTTTGTTAAGTATTGAATAGAAGCAGCATTTTTACAGAAAGGTTCACCAAATGGTTGGGGCTAGAAATGACAATTCAATGTCACGGACAATGAGTCGCCAGTAAAATGCACTTCTTTACTCAACATTAATTTTTGATAGCCTCATTTCAATCGTAATTTCCATGCGGATAAATATTATGTGTGATGGTTTGACTCTCTCTCACTCTCTCTCTCTCTCTCTCTCTCTCTCTTTTTCTCTCTCTTTCTCTTTCTCTCTTTCTCTCTCTTTCTCTTTCTCTCTTCTCTCTCTCTCTCTCTCTCTACTGTGTGTGTGTGTCAATATATTTTTTTGTGCATGGACTCGATCTATTTGATGTCGGATATTACCGTTACAAAAACTTGTCTACTATTAGACTATTGTTATTATTGTCATACATAGATATATGTTTGTTATTTCACATAAAAAAAGAAAAACCAAGAAGATAAAGAGAAAAAAAAAAATTACATTACAAAGCCATGTAAAAGAAAATATAAAAAGAGTTAAAGAAAATGTTATGGTTTAATCGGTGTTTTTTTTTTTCTTCCTTTAACAAACGATAAACATACTTTCACTGGATTGAATTTAATTTACACCAGATTTATGTGAAGAACATAACTACATGAAACTACTTGACACTTTCATAAAAATGAGAAAAAAAAAAAATTTCTGTCATTTTTCGCCCATAGTTCGACCTTTATTGTGTACATTATGACAAATATACATTGAACAAATCAAGCGGCTCACTTTTCATCAAATTCATATATTTTTTGTTGTTTTTGTTTTCTTCATTTCTGTGTCAACAAAATAAATGTTGAGGTACTGCGTGTGAAAAACTAAAATCGTATGTGAGCGTTAAGTTTGTTTCAATTTGAAATTGTCTACCAAATCAAATTGTGTATTTGATTTAAATATATGCGCTTTCTTTTGCGTCGATGATTGCTATGGCCCTAAATAGATGAAGAAACAAAATCGAAACAAATGATAGCAACACAAAATACGAATACAAATTTGGATATTTAATCAAAATTGGTCAAAAAAAAAAGAAAAAAAAAACAATAATAATACAAAATTCGTGATCCATTTTGGGCATTTACATCATTACGACGACATTGAATTTCACATAATCACATTTCTCATGCTCATAAATGCTTTATTATTTAATTGGAATGAAGAGAAAGAGAAGTAGCTAAAGCAATATATTGAATGATGATGTTCTTTCCAAAAATGGAGTAAAAACGTTAATATGTTGTTAGTTATGTGATTGATGGTCAATAGTCGAGTAAATTTTTTTTTCTTTTCTTTTCTTTTAAGCAATAAATGTCCATAATACGATAGCCACAATATCATTTTGCAAACTTCTGTGCAATGGATTACGTACAGCTTTCATGAGATTATTCTTTTTCAATATGTAAATGAAAACGATTTTTTTCTCTTCTTCTTCTTCTTCATAAATGATTTTATGGATGAAACAAAATGCCTTTCGAAAATAAAACAAAACAAAAAAAAAAAAAAAAAACACCAGCGAAAAACCGAATATTTATAAGGTGTAAGCGTGCTAAACGTCTTCACGTGCGTAACAAATGAAATAACTAAATAAATGATGATCCAATGTTATAATGATCATTTTAAGTAAATTTGAGCGTTAAAGTCGATAATCAGCATTTCTTAAATTGATCATTTTCTATGACCATTTGTCGTATCGATTGCTAATCGTAAGAAAAAGAGTTATGACATCATCATTGATATTGCCTTGTGATGGCCAAGTTGAAAAAACAACAAATTGAGTTAAAATGCACAAAATATTTATTGTGTTGAAATATGTCAAAATATGTCAAAATAGCTATAATAATATATCAATCCGTCTGAATAAAATGGCAATGCATTGAATAGTATGAGCCGAGAAATGAAAACGCAGCTAGAAAACCTTAGATTATAAATGTCCACCTACTGCAAATATTCATATCTTTTTTTTTTATCTCTCTATCTCTCTCTCTCTTTCTCTCTCTTTCTCTCTCTTTCTTCTCTATCTCTCTCTCAATCTCTCTCTCTTTCTCTGTCTCTCTCTCTCTGCCTCCCTCTCTCTTTCTCTCTTTCTCTCTTTCTATCTTTCTCTATCTCTCTCTATCTATCTGTCTCTCTCTGTCTCTGTCTCTTTCTCTCTTTCTCTCTTTCTCTCTTTCTCTCTCTCTCTCTCTCTCTCTCTCTCTCTCTCTCTCTCTCTCTCTCTCTCTCTCTCTCTCTCTCTCTCTGACTCTCTCTCTCTCTATCTCTCTTTCATTCATCTATTTAAATTTAAGTATAATATTCAAGTATAAGTTTATTGTTTGGCGTTAATTCTGTGTCAGGGAAAATGATCAGAAATTCCAAGGTTTTGATAATAAATACATAAATTGCAGGTATTATAAATGAATTATATGTTACTGAACTTACGTGGAATAGATATCCTTTGATTTTTGTGGTGAAATCTTTAAGGAACACCATGTTCATGACATTTATATTGTCCAACATGTGAACGCTTTAAATGTAAAAAAAAAAACTTCTGCTTATTCCCACTTTGTTCGTTTTTATTATTCGGTCTAGATATAGCCTCAATGGGTTTGAAATCGATACGATTTTCAACCGTTTTTTTATTTTTAAATAAACATTTGAAAATTTATCGTTTCCACGCTATTTTGTAATGTTTTTTCTTTGTTTTGTTTTTCAACACTTAACATTTGAAATGTTTTTATATTTTAAAAAGTTTTATACTTTCAATCATAGTCATAAACATATTTTGATTTTAAATTAAAACTTTTAATCATCGTTTTGTTTTAAATTTGTTCGAAGAGTTGCCACGCACTGTGAATACATCTGGATTAAACAATAACAACAAAAAAAAAAACCGTTAAATTTAAACGCATAGAAACAAAGAATGAAAAAAGAACACGTGTTGACATATTTGTGTCACAGTTGCTAATTAACATTTATTATTGAAGAATAATAATGGACCCCGACCAAAACAGACAAATTGATGAAATAATCCGTACGAGGAATTTGGGGATTAAATAAATCGGTTGCATCAAACTAGAAGTATGCCAATCAAAATCCCGTATTGTTTTACATTTCTGGTTTCATTTTTTTTTTTTTTCTATTTTCAACTCACACAATACAAGCACTAGATGAAACTCACACAATACAAGTACTAGATGAAACTCACACAATACAAGCACTAGATGAAACTCACACAATACAAGCACTAGATGAAATTCATACAATTAGCACAAAACTACATTCACACATAAATTTGTTCATTTTCCACATTTACACAAATACAAACAACCGAGCGCATTACAAAAGCTAAAAACTAAATGCTTCTCCAACTAGATTCAAAATCATTTTTCTGAAAATCAAAGTCACCAAAAATGCCAACAAAATCGCAAACTTCTGGAAACAAAATAGAAAACTGGAAAAAACAAAAAACAAAACACAGCAAAAGAGAACGAAGATAACGATGTATAACGAAAAAGATGTGGCAAAGAAAATTCTAGCGCCATCAATTTATGGCTATGAATAGCTTTATCACAGAGAATAGCTCTATCATACAGAATAGCTTTATCGCATACAATGGCTCTATAGAATATTTGAAAAAAGAATGACCGAATGAAACAAAAAAGAATGTGCAAACATCGCAAAGAAAAAAAAACAAAAAAAAAAAATATGTTAACAAAAATGTAAAAAGAACTTGAGAAAACCGGTGAAATTTCGAATTCGCACAAAAATAAACCACGAAAAAACAAACGGTAATGGAAAGAACGATGAAAATATAATCAGCAAAGAACTGGCTGCTACTTGAGCGCATGTGACGATATTTCGTGTTTTTTTTTTTTTTTTGCTTTTTCTAAATGGAGATTTAGTCTTCAAGTTGTTGAGTTGTGTTTTTTTGTCATTTGCAAGATACTTGTTTAGTTCTGTCTCCGGTTTGTCCTCACATCGTTTTCGATGTATATTTTGATTCAAATCCAATGCTGTACAAAGAACATGCTATGATTCAAACGGAACGTTGAATAGATTAAATGATGACGTATGCTTTATTGTGCATACACAAAACACATCCGGCTATATATGTACGATGTAATTTGAGTTGAAAAGCAATAGAAAATGATATTTGAGCTGCTCGTGTACGCATAACAATTCGTTTAAAAAGGATGTTTTTTCTTCTACATTTTATGTTCTTCTCTTTCTCTTTCTCTTTCTCTCTCTCTCTCTCTCTCCCTCTCCCTCTCTCTTTCTCTCTTTCTCTTTCTCTCTCTTCTTTCTCTCTCTCCTTCTCTTGCTCTTTCTCTCTCTCTCTCTCTCTCTCTCTCTCTCTCTCTTTCTCTCTTCTGTCTCTCTCTTTCTCTCTCTCTCTCTCTCACTCTCTTGCTCTTTCACACTCTCATGATAAGGCTCTCTTCAGCCGTAAATTATTCGTAAAAACGTAAGTGAAACGATTTAAATTCCGATGATTGCCTTGGAAAAGTACGTATTCTATTTAATTTAATTGAAATTTCATGGTGTGTCTGTGTGTTGACGAGTGCGTGCACAGACAGCCAATGCATTGATGAGCATTATGATACAAACATGACAAGAAGAAGAAAAAAAAAACTACAAATGAAATGAAATGTGTTGACGGGCCAAAAGCTATTTTACACTTTAAGTGTTTTAAACGCCATGCTGATTAATGTCTGATGTTTATATTCACCGGAAAATAACAATTTTTTTTTTTATATTCTATCCATAGAAGAAGATTGAAATATTTAAGAAGTTTTTGTGAAGATTGAAACATTGAAATTGACCGCAACATGATGACAACAACAACAATTCCAAAATAAAATCATTGAATTAAAATGCAACAAAGATGTAAACAACTCAAAACAAATCACATTCAAAGTGGAAAATTTATTCGACAAATCGTGTCGTTAAACTAAAAATTATTGGAATCATGAAGTTTCACTGCTACGTCAGCATTTATGGAAGGATGAACAAAATATAATTCTGGTCAACGGTTGTTGGTTTTTTTTTTTCGGTTTGATTTGGTTTGGTTTGAAAAGAGACACAAAAGTTCACTAAACTATCACACAGTTGTTGAGCACACATATATGTTAAGTGTGAGAACGTGTTTTATTTTTTTCTCTCTTCATAGCTCGTTTCACTCTTTTCTCTCTGTTTATTCTTTTTTTTTCTCTCTCTCTCTCTCTCTCTCTCTCTCTCTCTCTCTCTCTCTCTATCTCTGTGTCCATTAGAATGTTGCGGCGATGCCAACCGATGAGGTGCTGTCGGTTTTATTGCTTCTCCTTTGATTTTACGTTGACGAAAATTGTAGTAAATTTTAATTCACGTATATCAAGATTATGATCCCTTGGGTTCTTTATTATTCGGCATATGTATATGGTCATGCATGTTGAATGGCCCGAGGTATGGATAAGTGAACTGAATATTGTGAATAAGTGTCGATGAAACAATTTAAATTTTTTTATATTTTTTTTTTTTTTTTTTTTTGTATTTTTTTTTTCGCGTACAGCATGAACTGAAAGTAATCAACATCCATTTGAACGTGTTGAACTTAATTTTTCAACTAACTTTTAAAGATTAAGTCAGTTTGTCGGTACTACAAATATACGCTTAACAACGTTGAAATCTGAAATCCGAAAAGTAGTAAAAAAAAAAAAAATACAGGGAGGGAGAGAGGAGTGAAATACGAAAGAAATGGAACATTTGAAAAAATCGAAAAAATTTTTTAGAAAGAAATATAAGAGAAATGAACGAGAAAAAAAAAACATGACAAAAATGATACAGTCAAAGTAGCACACCAAGATAACCCTCTGTTTCACTGAACAAACCCAGTGGCAAATTCTTTTGAAAGTTGTTACATTACGTGACAAAATGATTGTTGATGACTGGAAGTTCATCTGATATAATAAAAAAAAAAAAATGAAAAGAAAAGCTCTTAATAGCATTGACACCTTTAACAATTTACTTCATTGGCTTTTCATAGCTAGTTGAGAAATATGCTCACCAAATAAATAAACAAACAAAAAACTACTCATTACATAATGAAATCGAATGTTCCGAACCAAATTTTGATCAGCTTAACAAAATTAAACAGAACGATTTAACTACACAGTATATGAAAATGGAGAGTAATTTTCCAAAACTAACCATACAACAAATGATTTAACAATAGAATTGAATGAAAAAAGAAGAAAAGAAAAAAAAAAGAAAAGGAACGAAATCTGAAAATCGATTTTCCTTGGATTTTAGTTTCACCATAATTTTTACGCGCGCATATACACATCGAAATCACTCTAGAAATGGTAATCTGGTTTGATGCAATCGTGAATTTTTTTGTTTTGTTTTTTTTCTTGAGAATGTAATAATTTTGGTTGAAATATTAAATCATATTTGTATAAGTATTGTTTAGATGAAAATGGTGTTTGGTTGGAAGTAATATTTCGCAATTGAAAAAACCAAAAAAAAAAAAAAAGAAAAAAAAAATCGCACGCACGCATATACACAGGTGTATTAGGTGCGAAATATAATGAAAATGATTATTATATAGAAATGACCATGGAAAACCCATATAGATCGATTATCAATTGATTATTGCAAGATCTTCACTATTACAGTAATATAAAATAAGTGCTTAAAGGTGCCATTACAATGATGATGATGGTTAATTTATTGCCTTGAAACAATGCAATCTGATTGACGTGACTAAATCGCATACGTTAAGTTATTGTTTTCAAATTGATGTTGAAATATTTAATTGCATATCTTTACGGAAAATCATGAAATAATAAATAATGTGCTACTTTTTTTGTACATTTTCAAAAAAAAAACCATGAAATATTTTCCGAAAGTCATGAGATAACTATCGATTTCTGTAGGGATAAAACGTTTTTTTTTTTTTTTTCACTCGAATTTATGTGTATAGAGTTTTGTATGCAAAGTGGTTTATTTAACCAATATATTTCAAGTGTAGCATAATTATTGTGGGAAGATGGCATTTAATTCAAATTATCTTATGTAATGAGATGAGCCGCAATAATATTTAACAAAATTGCCGGAATCACCAGCAGTGATTTTTTTTTTTTTTTTTACAATTGTCCGACTGACGATTTAATTGCCATTGCGTTGAGAGTAAATTAAAATGTATCTAAATATTTTATGGAATAATATGATATTGCAATGATCATTGCTTTGAGCGACACACATTTTCTTTGAAAATCAAAATTATATTAATGTTTTGTCGACACAAAATAATAGAATCGATTCGATAACCAACCGAGTATATTTTTTTTATTATGCGGATATGTTTGCTGCGTAAAAATGTGTAAACGAGAGTGAAATCAACGTAATGACAAACACATCTTCAATGCATTAAATTATCCATTATAAAATTAAGTGAATGGATTACAGGAATATCATCGACATGCCAAAAATAAAATGTAAAAAATAACAAAAGGGGGAAAAAACCAATTTATAGGAATTAAAAAAAAAAAAAAAGCAATTAACTACGTCCATTTTTATTTATAGCTAAAAAACTCTGTATAATTGATATGCAGTCAACGTATATGGCAACGTTGAACGAGCGACAAGTTGAAAGACAACAACAGCAAACAGCAACAATAACAAAAATTATGTTCAGTCATTTTCTATGTAATCTCTGTGTCTCGCAAAAATAAGAAAAAAAAAAAAAAACGACAATAACCATTTACGAAACCGAAACAAATATGTGCTCAGCTTTCAAGTAAAATGATGTACGCATTTATACCCGATTTAGTTGCATCGCATCATTCATCCTACCATTCCATTTGACATACATAAATTAGTGGCATCAGTCGGTTGTCGTTGGTTTTTCGTTTTTCGTTCAGTCCTCTCTGTCTTCTTTTCAATCTCTCTCTCTCTCTCTCTCTCTCTCTCTCTCTCTCTCTCTATCTCTCTTTTTTTCTTAACTCAATCAAATGCTGACAATCTTTCAATTCCTTTTTTCATCTCACTCTTGTGATTTTCATCATCCTGACACAAAAAAATTAAGCATTACAATATATTATTACTGAATACAATACGTCAGTCCTTTTCGTTTGTAAATTGTTTTCTTGAACAAGGTCAAGTATTGAATGAACGTGCAGATTTTCAAAGTGATCTGTCTAAATTAAAATCAGCAAAACGTTGTGAATATATTAGCGAAACATCTAAAAAAAAAAAAAGAACACACACACACACACACAAGAAACCAAACCAAAAACAACAACAACAACGAAAAAATTCGCTCACATGGCAGCATTGCTGATATCGAGTACAATACCTTAACAAAGACCGGAGGCAAATACACAGCATGATCGAATGACAAGAAGAAAAAAAAAAGAGCAGTATTTGATGACGAACAAGAACAAGTAAAGTATATAAACAAGCGGAAGACAGCAGGATAAACTTGACATTCGAATACCCTTCGGAGCAAATGTAAAAATCACTCGCGTATGTTGTTTGCATCCATCGGACCATGTGCGCCGTTGTTTTCTCTCTTCTCTCTGTTGAAATGGTGCACAATGCACATAGTACATAAATAATCAATAGTGGAACTAAAAATACTTATTTTTTTTTTTTTTTCATTTCATTCACCATTCCATTCTGAGTTAATGATTCTAAATCACTCAAATCAATCACTTATTCAATTAACCTCGTTGTTTTAATTACAATAACACGATTGGCAACAATATCGAGAAAAAAAACAAAATAAAAGCCCCAAGTTTTTCGTTGATATTGCATCGCATTGTATGCTGTGTTAGCATTTGAATAAAGTTGAAAGAATTATTAAAACTAAACCGAAGAGACATTAGATAAATAGAGAGCGAGAGCGAGAACGGAAGACAAAGAGAAATAGATAGCGAGAGTGAGACCGAAAGACAAAGAGAGAAAGAAAGAAAGAGAGAGAGAGAGAGAGAGAGAGAGAGAGAGAGAGAGAGAGAGAGAGAGAAAGAGAAAGGGAACAACTAAAGTGTTGAAGATTGAAATTTTTGCCAAATTTACCAATCGCAATCAACAGAATGAAATGCCATTTATTTACAAGGAAACTGCTGCAAAAATTATGGTCAACTATTTAGATGAAAGTAAAGTGATTCGAAACGGGAATTTCAATAGATAAAATGAAAAATGCATGAAAATAAAATAGTTTCGAAAGTTCTTGATTCTCAAAAGGAAAACTTTAAATTTGTGAAACTTTTTTCCACTTGTGCTATTTTAAGATTTCACAAAATAAAAACTTATTGATCATTTTAGTTTATATCCAACTTCCCTTAGTCTCTCGCTATGCATTTTTTTTTCTTTCGATGTCTTGTTTTTCTGGTCTTTTGCGTCGCGTGATAATTTTGTAAACCAAATATACAGACGACGTGACAACAATATATTCAACAATGTCTTGCGTGAAGAAAAGGAAAAAAAAATGGAAGAAAAAACAATCAGTCTGTTTTGAATGCATCTTAAGCAACTTGAACTGCTTCTTTTTGAAATAACTTAAGCAGTTGCTTTAGAATTCTTAAAGAGAAAAACAAAAAAAAAAAAAAAAAAAATTCAGCAACAAAACTATTTTTAGCATAGGAAAATGTCTTGCAACAAACCGACTATAATATGCTGTGTATTTTGTTATGTTTATGTATCCAAAAGTCAATGCAATCACAACCTACCTCAATATATAAAACAATGAAAATAAAACCATTCAGAAATAATCAACAAGAGCAAAATCCCTTGCAACGCAAAAGAAAATGAAATAAAAAAAAAAAAAATCGGATAAAATTATGTCTACATATTCATCGTACGATTTAAAGTGAAATTTCTCAATTAAGTCAGTTGCAATAATGTGTCACATTGAACAAATAAAACAAACGATAATTCATCATTTCATGAAATTCAATAGAGAAACAGTAAAGTTTAAAACAGTTGATAAATAATAATGTTTACACAGTGTACACCACCGATTGTGTGTTTATTTCTTTGAATTTTTTTTTTTTCATTTCGATTGTTTATGGCATATCGCATTTATCTCAATTCACATAACACCAACACACATCACAATTTTTTTATTCATTTCTTCTTATTTATTTATTTTTTTTTTTTTTTTTGTTTTTATAGTCAGTGAACGAGAGCTGAGAAAAAAAAAATAAAATTGATTTCTCTCTCAAATCCCGTGCAATGAAATTCTCATCAACTTTTATGATGAATATAAACCGTTTTGTAATCGTAATGTTTTAGATTTCGATTAGCTTGGATTAAAACAAATCGTCGTTTTGAATGCAAACATAAAATTGTCTTTAGTTTGAAATGGATTAACGTCAACACTAAGCATACGGCGTAGTAGGCAATAATTATAATTCTATTTTTTTCTTTTAACATTCGTGGTGGAACGGCGTTTTTTTTTTTTTTTTTTGTTTTTTTTTAATTTTCTTTCTCTCTGTTATTGTTTTTTTTTAACAAAAATGATTCTTATTTGCTTTCACGTGGTTATGAGTTTGTCAACGCACGATAGCCAAACACAAATCGACTTTGACGCACTTAATGCTGTATATATCTTTTAATATAAACTGAGTTTATTTCCAACAAAATAGATCCGCGTACACATCACACGCTGCAAACAATTCAAGGCAACAAACCAAACTAAATCAAACTCTCGACACTTATTAAAAGTTTTCGTGCTTTCAATTTTTTCTTCTTTTTTTTTTTTTTTGTTGCTTTCTTCTTCTTCTTCTTCGTTTTTCGTGTATGTTTTGTGCTAAACATTGTGTGCTTCATAAGCAATGTGCAAAAAGCTAAACAAAATATACAGAAAATACGAACAAAAGAGAAGCAACAACAACAGTAAAAACAAAGGCAATAGCAACAACAACAACAACAACGGCGACAGTGACAGCAATCGTAACAACAGCAATACCAATAGCAAAAAGAGCGAGAGAGAGAGAGAGAGGCAACAAGTGAGTAAAAGAGATCAACAACGAAAAAGTAGCAACAAAAACATAAGCTAAACACCAGCAATATCGAAAAATAGTAATAACAACACACTCACGAATAACAACAACAACAATAACAACAACAACAACAACAACAACAACCACAACAACAACAATAACAACAAGACCAACAAAAGCCATACAATGATGTGTGGACAATAAGAGTGGTAATAAATAGTATGGACTTAGATTGTGTTGTATCGAACGTGTGTACGCATCTTACAATTTATCAGAGAAAATAAGCGCGCATGTGAATGTGAATAAATGGTTGAGCTCAGGTCAGACAGTGAAAATAGCGTGTGCGCTCGCGCATCGAGGGAGGGGGGGATTACCGGTGTATAAAATGTACATCGTGTCGAACCGGTGGCGCATTTTATGGAATCAACTGTTGCATTTGCAGCCATATATTTGAATGTAAATGTATGTATGTGTTGGAATATTTGAGTGTATTTAAATTACATACGCACATTAAATATACAATTCGCTGAATGCAGAGGTGGGAAATTTGTCTGGCATTTTTATGAACATTAAATGAAAGAAAAAAAAAAAAAAACAAACAAATCGGTTGAATCTCATCGATATACAAATCAAAAAGAAAAAAGCATAAATAAAATGAAATGGAATGATAAAGAGTGGGAATTTTATGCGATGAATCGCACAATAATTGCTGCTTTGAACTTTGCTACATAAATTGACACTTTCACGCAAGGGGAAATATCACGTTGAAACATAAAAATAATCGCAAATATGTATCGATATAAGTTTTCCCCTAGCCTAGGCTTTGACTTATTGGTAAAAAGAAAATTTTCCTAGAATTAGCCATATCGAATCATATTGAATTGCTTTAGCATATGACGATAATTCAACTGTGCGAATTTTTTCGTTATTTTTTTTCTCCTTTTTTTTTTGTCACAAAATGCTTCAAGTCGACAAGTGGCCGAGAGAAATATTTAAAAGTAATTTTCAAGTGTCTAGAAGCTGAAATGTCTGCGTGATGTTTGATACTTGGAAGCAAAGTATTAATTTTCACTTTAAAAACACAAAAATAGAATATATAAAAATAAAATTTTGTGTGTTGATTTTGTTGTGTTTGTTTGTTTTGCGTTTCGATCGCGTCGTCAGCCCAGCATTTTGAAAATTCCACATTGATCTTTTTTTTTTTGTTTTTTTTTTTTTTGCTGCTCTTTTTGTTTCGATTTTTTTATTTTCTACTTTTCGGGTTGATTATAAAAATCACTTGAGTTGATGTTAATAAAATCGGCCGAAACAATTATCGCCAATGTGAAAATAATGTATAATTGACCGTTAGCCATATTTTTGATTGCGGATATATTAGAAATCTACAATCCAATTAACTGTTTTGTCTAGAAATGCAATGAAAATATACTGTAAAGAAGAAGAAGAAGGAGAAGGAGAAATAGCCCATTTTTTTTTTTTTTTTTCAAATGGAATACAATCATATGTAACGCACGTGTTAGACGATCAATTGCTACTACTACTTTGTACGTATGCCAAGCATTACACTCATCATTCTATTTGCACAAATATACGTTCACATGAATCAATGAATATTGAAGTTGTTTAATATATTTTTCATTATCGTCTATTGACTGGGTAAATTATTTGCTTGACCGAGAATCATAAATTGAAACAATCGCTTTTCCCCCCCAAACATGGGGATTATAATTGATGGATGGATTTAATAGCGTAAATCTTCAGTTTTATACATTTATAAGCCATTTATTGAGCATTTGTGGATAACATTTTGAATAGAGTTTCTGTGCAAGAAAACTTCTGTGAACAATTTTCATGTCAGTAGCCAACTTTGTACATATTCTATGGAGCCAATTTAAGTATGGAATATACCTCATTTATTCAATTTGAGTTGAAACAAAACAAAAAAAAAAAAAAAAGAAAAAAACCATCAATTGTGTTAAAAAGAAAAAGTGTTAATTTTCGTCGAAAATGTTGAAGTAAAAAGAGTCGATAAAATGGCAAATTACTCAATATTTGATACTAAAATTAGATGCCAGAGAATAGACAAAGAGAGAGAAAGAGAGAGAGAGAGAGAGAGAGAGAGAGAGAGAGAGAGAAAGAGGGAGAAGGAGAGAGAGAGAGAGAGAGAGAGTGACTTTGCAAAGGGAGATAGAGAATTAGCAGATGCTATTGACGCGATATTATTCATCCAGCGTCACCATCCGAATAGGAAATAATTTTTGCTAATGCGACTTTCATGTAGCATCTTGTAATCGAGTATTATTTTTTTTTTTCTCATTCTCTGTCGTCGTTCAATTTCCTTTCGCTATAAAATGTACGCTGTGTGAATCTTTTGGCTGTGGGTCGTTCGTTGTGAAAACATTTACTATAAATCTAGCAATGAATCTTTTCAGGCAATTTGATGAATTTACCAAGCCAATTATCAATGGCAATGTAATTTTGAATTTCAATCGATTGTCTTTATGAACGAGAAAAAAAACAATAAATACTACGAGCTCTTGTATAACTTGATTCTTATTCGTAGCTTTTTTTTTTTCTCTTCAGTTTACAATTGCCATGTACTTTTTTTCCATTTTATGATGAAAAATTCTCTTTAAATGATTATTGATGGTTTATTAAATGGGCATTTGAAAAAAATAAAATGAATTTTTGTGAAACCAAAAAGAACTTTGAAAAATAAAAACGAATTTTGAAAAAAAACAAAAACGAATTTTGAAAAAAAAACAAAAATGAATTTTGAATGAAAAAATACGTAATTTCAAAAAAGCAAAATGAATTTGAAATAAGACTTGCATCATTTATCAATAAGTAATTAATTGTTTAATCAAAAATAATCAAAATTACGGAAATGTTTAGCATTTTCATTCACTGTCTGACAACTTGTGTATAATAAACATTGTAATTGAATTGATGGCACCGGTTTCTATCAATGTAATCAATGTAAATTGTTTGCTGTATAAATAAAATCATTTATGAAAATCGGAGTGAGAGAGAGAGAGAGAAAAAAAAATCGAAACAAAATGAGACACTTTGAAATAGAGAGTGAAAAAAACACTTTAAAATAGTGTGATGGATCGTTAACCGAAGACGTAAATGCAAATAGAAAATTACGAGATGAAAAAAAAAATAAAAAAATAAACATCAAGTAGATGAGAATTGAAAGACTCTGAGAGGATGTGTATTGAAATAAAATCGCGTTCAAATATGCAATATCGAATGAACTGAATAGCGAATGAACCCAAGAATGGAAAGGAACCGAAAGATATAATCGAGAAAAAGGCAGCGAGCGAGAGAGAGAGAAAGATAGAAAGAGAGAGATCGAGAGAGAGAGAGAGAGAGAGAGAGAGAGAGAGAGAGAGAGAAAGAGAGAGAGAGAGCGATGAAGAATAAAACTGTTAAAAAACCTGGCCATATCGACCGTGTACACTTGCACTTTCGATCATTTTCATTTCATTCGAAAAATTGTATACTAAAGGCAATCAGTAATCATGGCAATTAAAGCAAACAAGATATATAAATTATAATAAGATGCAACCGATTTACAAACGAAAGTGAACTAAAGATCTATCAAAAACCATTTGAAATGAAGTACTATACGCTGTTGTAAATGGCAAAATCATTGAACATTGGAAAAATCGCACGAGTTCAATAAAATTGTGATTTAAATTTCAACCGAATTGAGTGCGCGCGCGCGCTTTACAATGCACACAAATTTCAGGTTATTCAAATGAGTCGTTTTCATTTTAAAATGGATAATTGAACGATAGAGTGTGAAAGTGCATTTTAACAGAATGCTTAAAGTGCAATGGCACATGCTGAGGCTTGACTTTTGTAATAAAGGGATAAATAATCTTGTGAATAATTTTCATCTGGTTACTGTAGCTCCATTTGTTGCAGTTTAATTTGTTTTCATTAAAATCAATTCAACGATATAAACATTGGGACGAAAATCATGTGGCAAAAAGAAAACCATTTTTTTTTTTTTTAAGTTTTTTTTTCGCATAAGTAAACTTTCGCAGAATCATTACATTGGATCTTAAACAGTGAATCTTTTTCATTTGATCTTTCATAGTAAATCGTTTACCATGAATCATTTATTGTAAGTAATAAACGTGATAACAACAACAACAAAATACTATTCAGCTAATCACAAAACAGAGATCATAAAAACAGCCACACAATAATCATTGTAACAACAAAAAGTAGTTTGCAAAACTTTACATTTTATCCATGTGATTAGCGTCAATATTATTTGTCCATGTCTTGATAGTATTTGAAATGTTGTTTATAGTGCTTCCTCGTCCAGAAATGGTGAAATTTGACAAACTGGAAAACATGAAACAGCATATAAAACCCGTACATTGCATTCATGCAAACTATTTGATGAATAGTTGCGCTTTTCATTTTCTTTGTCTTTTTCTTCTTTTTCTTCTTCATATTCTTTTTCATTTTCGTCTAAATATATAAATTAGGATGCAACCAACATGAAATATACTTATTTTGTTTGTAATATTATATAGCACAATGCAAATGAAAAGATAAACAAACAAAAAGCAACGAATGAAGACAACAAAAATCCAAACGCCATGGCATTCTCTCTGTTAAGAGAAAATGGTTTTTCTTTTGAAATTTGTTTATATAACCGTCGAAAAAGAAAAGCCATATGACTACAATATTGATGTTGTTGTCGTCACCATCGGTAAATTCGATTGATTCAATGAAGAAAAGTTTAATCTAGTCTTAAGCATAAGTTGGCTTCATGTATTTTGGATTAATAGCATTGAATGATGATTACTGTAACTATACTGTGGACATCTGTGGTAAATCGATGTGATTGTTTGAAAATTAAATCTGCCAAGAAAATACATTCAAATCAAATATATTGCCAATTGCAATTTCATTTCATTTCGATCATCCACATTATGTATATGGCTCTCAAGTACATAACGGTCACTTATTATCAGCCAATTAAAACGTAAAGAAGTAAAAAAAAAAAACAGCCAACATTTCGATTGATCCGTTAAGGAATTTTACAAATGGGTCAATGAAATTTTACCGTTTTACCATTGTTTGTTGTGTACATACAAACATTAAATGGCTCTCAATGAAGAACCTTCTATGGAAACATGTTTAGCTCAATGGAAATTGCGCAGAACATTTTCTCATTGGCAAAATGAAGAAAAAAAAAAAAAAAAAAAAAAAATTCGAGGACAAAAATATCAAACAAATTCACATTGAATTCATTACATTTAAAGATAGAAATCATTTGTAACGATAGTGTCACACATATTCATAATGAATCAATGAAATACAATTATTTATGGAATAAAACATGATATTTTGACAGTTTTATCAGTTTAATTTTTATTTAAAAAACATCCGTTAAAATTTTATGCATGTATCTATCTGTACATGACATGTTACCAAATGATATGATAACAATTACCTTATCAATCAACCAACCAACCAACCTGTATGAGAATTTGTTACGTTCCATTTCCATTGCGTACAAACCAATAATGTTTTATATTTATAGTGTGACATTATAAGCATTTTTTTTTTTTTTTTACAAAAACTAACTATTTTCAAATATAGGACAGCAACATATTGATGTATAAATGGAATCAACACTTGAAAATTGAAGAAACAAAGGAAAAAAGAAAAAAAACAAACGAAAACCGAAAATGAATGATTTCATCTATGAATTCTTAACAATTCGTTAATAACGAACAATGGCCTGGCAGAAAAATTTCACTTTTTTTTTTTTCTTTCTTCATTTCTGCTGTGTTGTGTACAAAGAATAATTGCACAATGGCAACAAAATGAACGGCATAAAGATGATTTGTGAATGAATGACTCATTGAATACTCGACATAATTTCTCATATACAAAATCAAGTGACATGAATGGCAATATTTATAAGAAATATTATAAACATCAATCGCATATATGGCAATACGCCACCTATGATGCTTTAATAGAAAAACTAACCTGTTTGAATCGAATAAGATATATTTATGAATTCTCATGTTTCATATTTTGATTCATGTTAGATGGCGCCAATATAATTAACTCAAAAAAGTAATCCATGATTTTGTCTCAAGATGCATTTGTTATTCACAAGTAATTAACTGTCTGAAGCAATGTATTTTAATTTGAGGAAAATGAATGAGAGAAGAAAAAAGTGTGAGAGATACCCTTTGTGACCCTATGAAAACAGGGAGAGAGAGAGAGAGAGAGAGAGAGAGAGAGAGAGAGAGAAGAATGAGAGAGAATGAGGGAGAGAGAGAGGGAGAGGGGGAGAGGGAGACAGAGAGAGAGCGGGAGAGGGAGATAGACAGAGAGAGAGAGAGAGGGAAAGGAAGAGAGAGTGAGAGAGGGAAAGAGAAAGGGAGAGAGAGAGAGAGAGAGAGAGAGAGAGAGAGAGATGGGAGAGATGGGAGAGATGGGAGAGATGGGAGAGAGATTGTTAGAAATATAGAAAGCGAGAAAAAAAACGAGTGAGAGATGGAGGGCTGAGGAGATGGAAGTGAAGAAAAAAACATTACCGAATGAGAGAGCACGGAAGATGGTGAAAAATCAAGAGTAAAAGAGAAAGAGAAGATTCCCATAGAACAACATCATTTGTGATCAGTCATAGGTGTATTTTTAGTGACTTGAATAAAAAAAAAAAGTTTCTCCCTTTTGAACAACAATTGTGTCACATTCACAACATTAGTCGTTGATAAAATTATTATCGAACGTGTATTTCAATTGAATTTTCCGCCTGGAGAACAATGAAATGACTACCGTGCATTGAATCGAAAGAAGAAAACAAAACAACAACAAAAAATGGAAAATTAAATTAAGAGAGCCATTAAATGAAATGCAGCATCAGAGTATTTTGCCAGAGAAATGTTTTTCCCATTTTTTGAAAAATCACCTTTATAAAATATGTGTGTTGCGTTGCACAATATTAACATTTTGCAAGAAAAAAAAAGAGGCGACATAATTTGAATGTGAATATGCGCAGTGTGTTATTGTTGTTGTTGCTCATCTGCATTTGGGTTTGCTTTAAAAATTGCTTTCATTTTTAGGGTTATAAACATTGTTTGCTATTGCCATCAAAGAATCATATTAAACAGTTAACTGAAAGAAAAAATCCGGCACAATCTGCTATTCACATTTTGTGTGAGCTAAACAACGGTTGTTATTTTTTGGTTTATTCATAGACTGCATTATGCTATATAACGTTGATTTAATTTTTCACATATAAATGCACATGATTGAGTAATGAGTATATCCATAATATAGCAAATATAATGTGCATATATTGTATTCATCATATGCATATGACACAATATAACAATTAAGCACAAATGTACACACAAATTTATCGAATGGGGAGACATAGTGCATTCAAGCACTAAAAATTGACTTAAAACTTATTGATTACATGTACTTATTGTATGATGAAATTAGAAACATAATAGAAAATCAACAACATTTCTATTTTATCTCATATCTAAATGACTAAAGCAAATGATGAATATTTACCTGATAATAGGAATCCGCCATTTTGATGTCCTTCAAGTGATAGAAATTGATAAATTCCTTTTCACTGATATGTGTCTCTGACTCACGACCGATTGATTATTTTGTGAGGGGAATTTCTTCAATATGCCTATTTATCGTCCTTTCCTTGTATATTCTTATTATTTTCTATTATTTCTGATTTTCTCTGAATTTCTTTATCTTCTTCTTTTGGTTTTTTTTTTTTCTTTTTTGTCTTTCTGTGCGTTGATATTTATTGAGCGCGAATATAATTGAAGCAATTTTTTCTAAAAAAAAAAAAACGGTTTTTTTTTTTCAGCGGTTTATATGATTACTCTCTTTTTTTTTTCTTTTCTTCCTCTGTATATATTTTTGTCTTCTTAACTTTTGACTCTTTCGCGAGCCTGTTAAGTCACACACGCACGACGAAAGATGATCACCATTAACACGGAATGAATGTAAGAAAGAGTGAAAGAGATCGCGCGCGCGAATGTATGTATATATAAGAATGAGAGAGATATGGCAAGATAGAGAACAATCACTACAGGTACATACTATATGACGGGAAAGAAAGAAATAATTCGCGTTACGACAAAGAAATATACACAAAAAGCACCAACTCATACGCACAGAGATAGTCAAACTCTCTCAATGATATGACTAATAATAACGATGATGGTGACAAAAATAACAACAACAATTACATTGTCACTGTCACCATCGTCGTTGTCATCTTCATCGTTTCCATTGCCGTTGTCGTCTTAGTCGTTGTACAAGTCGTCTTCATTATTCTATCTCGTTTCCACTTAATTCATAAAATAAGCGAATTTCATGCGAAATTATCTTCTTTTTCATTTCAATCTATATTAAGCAAGCATTCTTCTTTGAATGTATATTTGTGTAAAAATGATGATATTGAACTTAAACCGATCGAAATATACAATTCTTCGAAATGTATTCATTTTTTGTTTTTTTTTTTTTTTTTTTTTTTTTTGTTTCTTTGGAAAAGGCAAATTCTAGTTGTATTGAAAGATGAAGAATTTTATTGTTTTTAATTATTAAAGAAGCCAAACAAAATCAGTTCATTAGAATGATTGTGAATATTTATTTTGATTCTTATTCAATGCATCAATTGAATGAGCAAAAAAATTGCGATTAACTGAAGTTTTGAATGAAATAAAAAAAAAAAAACAAAAAAAAAGCCCAGACGAACGATCAAAAATGTCGTGCAATGAAAATTGAAATGCATCAGGCTATCCAACACAGTGTAATGGGTGTATGCGAGCAAATTATTTTATGTTGTTGTTTTTTTCTGTTCATTCTCTCTCTCTCTCTCTCTGTCTCTGTCTCTGTCTCTGTCTCTCTCTTTTGTATTTATAATTTCTCCAATTGTGTACAAGCTATACACCATTCACACACATTTTCTTTAGTGTTTTTTTTTTTCTGTTTGTTTCGTATTCTCTTGTAACAAATACTTTTTTTTTCCATACTTTATTCTGTTTCAGTATTTGCTCTTTTTTTTACATTTTATATTTTTCAGTTCACTATTCATCTGCATCGCACCGATCACTTTAGTTTAGATATGTTTGAGTTTGTACACGTATGTGTTAGCGTATAAATATATTGCTTCTTGAACTGATGAACACATAAAGTATGCAATAAAATGAAACGAAATGAAAAAGAAAAATGAACAAGATAGAACACACACACACATACACACAGTGAGAGAGAATAAACTGATTTTTCAGTTTAATTGTTTCGTTTGATATTTATTTCCTATTTGGATCCAGTGTGGAAAAACGTGTGTGTGTGTGTGTGTGTGTGTGTTTTTATATTCAGCACATTTTTTTCATTCCATTTTAGCGGAATAATTTTTTAACATCGATCAGATTTGTTTATATTCGATCATTTGCCGAAAAAAATTCCAAATTTACGTCGATCAAACTAATGACACCGTTGAAGCATAAAGAAGGGAAAAATCTTATTTTTTTTTTTGCTTTTCTCATTAACATTTTGAACCATTGATTGTTCGATTTCATGCACTAGTTCCGTTTCTTCATCAAACAACATCATTACTTATAATATTATTTTGGATTTGCCGATGATTTGACCGAAATTATTCATTTTTCTCCTTTTTTTTTATCGTTCATCCCACTCTTTCTTTCTTTCTCTCTCTTTTTCTCTCTCTCGCTCTCTTTCTTTCTTTCTCTCTTTTTCTCTCTCTCTCTCTTCCTTTCTCTCTCTCTCTTTCCTTTCTCTCTCTCTCTCTCTCTCTCTCTCTCTCTCTCTATCTTTCTCTCTTTCTATAATATAGATCTTTCCGTTTAACGATGATAACTTTATTCGCGTAATTTCACCGACACGATGAACGAACCAAAAAAAAAAAAAAAGGAACTATCAACAACAAAATATATCAAATGAATTGACTATTGTATTCAGTTCGATCATAGGTCATTGAAATTAAACATTATATCAGAAATTGTTGCCACATACCACAACGAGGAGGAATGAAAAAAAAAAAAAAAACAACAAAAACAACTAAACAACACTGACACCCGATTCAGGTTCTACTTTTCAAAGTTTTTTTCTTCTTTATTTGTTTAAACAAAATCAAAAACAATCAACAATTACGTGAAATAATAATTCTAATTGTCTCAATCAAATCAAAACGGAAAAGAACACAAAAAAAAAAATATAATAAGAACCTATCGAACACAAAACAGTTTCACACACGGCGACATATTGAAATTCCTGTGCATGTAATTGTCTTTCTCGCACTGTTTCTCATTTCATTCCATTTCGTTTCATGTGCGGGGCCACTACCATACACACACACACACACACACACATACACACACACACATACATACATACATACATACTTGTCAGTTGCTTTGGTATTACCAGCAGTAAAAATTCTTTGTATTGCTCAATCTTGTTTGATTCTGTATGTGTATTCGGTTTTATTTTCATTACAAATTCTTGATTCATGAAGATGATTCCATTTGTATGTTTGCAACTAAACTCATATTTTAATGTGTGATGTATATGAAAATTGTTCTCTTTTCGAAACAAAAAAAAATACAATTTTTGATGAAATTCCATCCCCTAATGTGATTCAAATTTGATGAAATTTTCATTCTAAACAAATCTCTGTATTTCAAAAAAAAAAAAAAAAAAAAATCTCTGTATTTTTTTTTCTTTGGCGGTTTTTGATGTTAATAGTGAACCAACCATTTATCATTCGAAATAAACCTTACAAATGATTTTCATGCCCACAAGAAGAAGAAGAAAAAAAAAAAAAAACCAATGAAAATCGACGTTGACTTTTGGGCGAGATGGAAACATGTTATTCATTCACATTCACTTTTTACTTATCAGATGTAGTTTTAGCTGATTTTTATTGTCTTTCATGGTAATAATCATGAAATAATTCGAAAATTATGCTCAATGGCACATTTGCAAAACGCAAAAAATGTTATTTTTATGGATTTTTGGTAATTTTATAG
>JAQOWM010000058.1:77500-87500 GCA_029041755.1 Resseliella maxima | reverse complement strand
GCGAAAGCAAACGATATTGAATATTGTTGACATTTAAAGAATCTACTCAAAATATTTTCTCATCTCATAATTCTTCTTTCAATATTCTCCATTTCAAAGATTCTCATGCTCTGTTCAAGTATAAATTTGAATATTTATTTCCAGCGCACATCAAAAGATAACTTTGTGTTCAAAAAACACAGCAAAAAGAAAAAAAAAAAAAAAAAATTCAGAGAGAACTTTTTGTTTCATCGAGAGTTTGTGGACTTTTTGCATTAAAAATACCGAATTCGGTTTTCGTGAAAACGAATAAGTGATTGAAAGAGTGTAAAATCTACACTTTTAACGTCCTTTTACTTTATGAATGAGAATTGGAAGTGTAGGTGAAATTAACGAACCATAATCGTCGGTTTCATCTCGAACTTTTTTTTTTTTTTTTTTTTTCTTTCTTTATTCTCTAAATACTGATATCGTCCTAATGACATGAATCATCTTTTCACGATAATTGTTTTCTATTCAAACGTGATCATTGGGATCCATGGTTGTTAGGTAGCTCAAAAATTGTGTGATAAATTATCCCGAATGACTGTGATGAGACGGGTGGGTGAACCCATTCAAAAATCCAAAAATCCAAAATTTATGTTAGTCTTTCTAATTCATATGTATCATCAGTCCAATAATAGCAGAGATTTTTGGCTTCTGTGCATCGCTCGGAGTGATGAATACCTATCATTGAACACATTTTTTTTTTTTTTTTTTTTTCTTTTTAATTTATTCTAAACGGTATTTTTGCAGGCTGTCCGCTACATAATCACATAAATCATTCGCATGGGGGTTTTTTTTTCTTCTTTCTCTTCTTGTCGCTTGTTGTTATTGTGCATTTCAACGAATCAGTAAAATGATTTGTAGTCACACGAAATTGAATCAATTCAATGTTTTGAAATGAATGTTTTGAATTTGTCACGTTTCGTCAAAATTATTTATTGCAGCGAAAATAAATTTGGTCAATTTTGTAATCGCTTTAATAAATGAATTTGGTTAATTTTTGTATTTGATATATTCTCATCGATAATGATTATTGCATTGATTTGATTTTATTTTCATATTCATTATAATTGAATATTTTCAGTATATTTTAGCAAATGTCTGTTTAATAAATGAAAGAAGGAGAAAAAAAAAACAGCAACAAAAACCATTCCATTTTTTTTATCACCATGAGAAAACAATAACAATAACAATTTGTATTTTGTCTGTGGAATGGAAATAAAAATGACCATTTTCATGTGAACCGTAGAGGAGAAAAAAAAAACACACACCAATTCATATAATAATATTCAGATTGATGTTTTGGTCAAAAATCATGGTTTCATTTGCACATTGCTTGTTATTTTTTTTTTTTTTTTTTTTGTTGCCATTTTTCCACGTAGACATTCAATCATAGACAATCCAATGAAACTCGTGGGCAAAATCGTATTGAAAACAATTATAACAATAAATACGAGGGATTTAATGTTCACACACGTTCACAATGAATAGCATTTGCTTGTTTAGTTATTGTTGTTTATTGTTACTACTGCAACACATTCTTTTACCGATTTCAACAGATTTATTTCTCCAATGACCGTTTTGTTATTCGTCAAACGTATATATGCCAAAGATTATTGGAAATAAATTCAAATGCTTGAATCAAATATTATGCGAAGCATTAAATAATATTATACGAAGCTGTGCGATTTTGTTTCTTCTTTTTTTGCTTTTTCTTTTTTTTTTTTTTTTTTTTTTTTTATTCAATGTGAATTTGTATATCTGTGCATGCGGTCCATAGAGAGAAAAATAAAACCAAACGTTTCTTTTACGAGTGAATATTTCGAGGTTTAGATTTCGATATCGGACACTATTCAAGTTCATTTTAGTGGAAGAATAATGAAGCCGACACGTGCTGCACCAACAATATGCTGCTTATTTAGAATCTTGTTTTCAATTGGCACTCTGTTTTCATCGTTGATATTTTTCTATCGTTTATTCGCCCTCGTTCTTTTTACTCACTTCTGATCGCCCTTGATCTCTCTCTCTCTCTCTCTCTCTCTCTCTCTCTCTCTCTCTCTCTCTCTCTCTCTCTCTGTCTCTCTCTTTCAGTCACTTCCACGTTCTCCCTCTCAGTCACTTCAGTACTTATCCTGTATTAATGTACTTCCGTAATGACGAGAACACCTTTCACGTGCTTGCATTGGGTGATGCATTTTGACAGTACAAGCATATATGTCTCTATTATAAAATAGTTTACACATTTAATCGTAATGTTTTTTTTTTTTTTTTTTTTTTTATTTCTTTCACTCTTGTGATTATTTGCTGGTCCCTACGATGAAAAAACAAACTCATCATGTTCAATTGAAATGTATTTTAGGGTAAAAAATTTGTTTACAAACCACTTGAAAAACTAACAAACAACCATGACGGTGTAAATAATACACGAGGCCGACAAGTCAACATATTACCCCATAAACATGTCTAGCTAAATGAATGAAATGCAAAATATCCATTGTACATTAAATTTTTGTTAGTGATTTTACTGATTATATCAACATTGCATTTAGAATTTGTTCTATAGTTTGGCTCTCATCGAATAATTTTTTTTAACACTCTATCTCATTCAATTTTTCCATTCCTCTTCATCTCTAATGTATCCCTTATCTTGCTATCTATCTTTCATGATCTGGTGCAGTTTTCATTGTACAATGAGACAACTTAATCAGATAATGTAATTATTGTTTTGATGAAAAAGCCAAAAGTAAAGAGTTTTATTGAGGTTTTAATTTCGATGGTAAATAATCTGCTTTTGTTTATGAACGTGTGCACTAACTGAAAAAAGATCACACGCTGCATATTTTCACTTCACGTGCTTTATGAATTCATCTCCCGATTTGATTTGATTGATTTTAGTACTGTATACCAATACCCACCGATGTGAAACGATTGAATCCAAACGGTTCAAATGAAAGGAAAGAAAAAAAAAAATTATGAGAAAAAAAATAAAATAAGAGAAAAAAAAGGAATAATTCCATAAAAAAAATGCAAATGAATAAAAAAAAAAAAAAAAGAATTGCGTTTGAAACAAAACCCATAGATAAAGAACGATAGATAGATCATGAATGTACAAGGCATTAAGAAATTCGAATCGATGAGAATATTTGATTTTCAACATCATTATCTCTGATCGATACACAAACTCTATCTAAATAGTTTGCACACGAATTCATTTATTTAATTTGAAAAAGGTGGAGAAATTGCAGTAAAATAATGATACTGGGCGTTAAATCCACACAGAATCATAATTGTTTATTAAATCAATTGCAATTTGAATTTTGAATCATTGAACAACCAAAAAAGAAAAAAAAAAACAAAAAAAGCAAAAATAGCAATAATAACTTTTTTTTATGGAATCGATAGTCCAGATCCATGCTTGAGAGAAAAAAAAAACAATAAACGGTATCTCTAGGGATGTAATAAAAAACCAAGTTAACTTCTACTCTTTTAGCAGTAAATGATTTTTATTGTATTTCCCTAAATCTATTTATCCATTGATAGGGAGTGCGTTACGTGTATGGTTCTGTTCATTGTTATTTTTTTTCATGCGAATATATGTGTTTTTTTTTTCTCTTCTCCATACATCAATTGCGGACAACGTGAATGCTCTTAAAATTGAATAAATTGTGAGTACGATTGCTGGTACAAGTACGAGAACGAGTGTGTGTGTGTGTGTGTGTGTGTGTGTGTGTGTGTGTGTGTGTGTGTGTTTTGTGTGTGTGTGTGTGTGTGTGTGTGTGTGAACGGTGTGTGGTGTCATGTAACGTCATCTCATTAATGCAAATATTACCGTATGCGCATTGTTTGATTTTTCAATAAGTCACGTGTCAGATCTTGCCATTACAATGCCAGCACAGTCAAGCAAACGAATTAATTTGTTAACTCGAGAAAAGTTGAATAAATGTGAACTAGCAAAAGAGAGAGAGAGATTTAGAGAGAGGGAGTGAGAGAGAAAGATTTGGTGCACGTAGATTGGGTTTAAAAATGCGTGTGTTTTTTAAGAGGATTTGCTCTATTTACCATCATTATGTGAGTGGGAAAAAAAGCCAACGAATGAAGAAAAATCAACCAACATCAGCGGCAGAACCAACAAAAAAAAAACACACACACACACACATTGAGGTATTGAGAACAATCCAGCAAACACACTGATAATATCATTTGTAAAGATATCACGACGAATAGAATGAAGAGAAAAAAAAAAACGAAAAAAAAAAATATATATACGAACGAATTATGAAAAGGTATCGCAATAGCAGTAACAATCAGCTACTGAATAAAGAGCAAAAATAACGAAGCTTATATTGAGACGAACGGCATGCTATTAACAGTCGCATGGATATAATATTTCCATGTTTTGTATTTTCGACTTGTGTTTCAAAGAGCACTTTTTATTTGCTGCTTGGTTGTTGTATTTTTTTTCTTCTTTTTTTTTCACTTCTTTATATATGTCTGTTTATTTTTTTTCGAATTGAATCCATTATTTACTTGAAATATGTTTGGCTGTGTATGTGTGTGTGTGTGTGTATTTTTCTTCAATATAGCTTGAGAGCGCTCATGGAACAGAAATCTTTTGTAATATTCGATAAACGTGTGCCACGGATGGAGTTTTCATAAAGGTGGGTTGTTTACTTGTTCTGATTCAATACTATATGATACGTCCTTAATGTTCATGAATTTCTATTTTTTTTTTTTTTTTTTTTTTTTTTCAACAGTTTGCTTATACGATACATTAGGCTAGTGAGTAAATATTCTGGAGAATGAGGGACTGATGAATGAGTGAATATGAAGTAGATTATTGAGACAGAACTTTCTCAGAGAAAGAGAGATTGAAGAGAGAGGAGAGAGGAGAGAGGAGAGAGAAGAAAGAAGAGAGAAGAGAGAAGAGAGAAGAGAGAAGAGAGAAGAGAGAAGAGAGAAGAGAGAAGAGAGAAGAGAGAAGAGAAAAGAGAGAAGAGAGAAGAGACAGAAGAGAGAAGAGTGAAGAGAGAAAAGAGGAGAGAGAGATGGAGATATGGAGAAAATGAAATGAATAGCCTTAAAAATATAGAAAGAAAAAGAGACTAAAAGAGAATAGATTTAAAAAAATTGCGCGCCTAACATAGTCAATCAATAGAAACCGAATCAAAAATACACAATCAAAAAATCTCAACGCAATTTGGCATTTGATTTTACGGTAAATTGTTCAGCCTTTCACTAAACTTGTGCCAAATTTCTCATAATCTTATAAACACAAAAGAAATGAATTGTAAACGACTTATTTCAATATAAGTATACAAATTTGCAACCAAGGACATAAGCTGTTACATTAGGAATTTCACCAATTAATTGAATTTTAAGCGAATGAGCTTAAAGCAAATTGTTTGTACTAATTTTGACAATAAAAAGAAAAGTTTACACTTTAGCGGTATGGTATGGTTTGGCATTTCAATACCATTGAAACAGTCGTAAATGTGTGTGAATTTGTTCTCAAAGCATTGCGAAGAAGTTCGACATGCTAACATTTCGATTCTTTGAAAGCAAATTTCAATTCTTTGAAAGCATGTAATTTTGCAAATAAAGCGAAATTTTACTCGTGTGAATGTCGAACAATTGCACTGTATTGGTATAAAGAGCAAAAATGATTTGCATCAATGTAAAGACCAAAAAATCGTGCCGCTAAAATGCCAAGATTCTCTTCGGTACTGATGCCTCCATCTTGATATTCTGTATGGTTTTTAACAATGATGGAAGGTTAGCCATCAATTTTGCCATTTTTTTTTTCCACTTGTAGTTGCTCAGAGATTCTCGCAAAAGTTTCGTTTTTTCTCTCTACTGTTTGTTTATTTGTTTTTCAGTTAATTTCTCCTTTTTATTTTATTTGAAAAATCTTCCATTTTACATGACTTATCTTTGTTAATACCTTTAATCTTTCGTCCGACGCATTTGGATTATTTTACATAACATCTTCATTTTCACATTGATCCAATCGAACTTTGACAAATGAAATGGAATATCCTCCGGAAATGTGGTATCAGATCAAAATCATGCAATCAATAATGAAAACATTTTCAAATAAAATCCATCGTACACATTTGGGACAATTCTTTTCTTTTTTTTTTGCATATTGCAATATTCATCTTTGCACAACAAATAACGAATCGTATGGAGAAAAAAAAATGCATAATGTTGTTTTCTTTTACTCGGCGAAACTGAAAAGAACGATGCACAACGAAAGAGCGGTCGCTTTAGTGTTAAGCAAGAGATGTCCAGTGATGGAAAGGAAGTCATGATGAATACGAAACAGACGAAAAAAAAAATACACAGTGCTAATGACTTAGCGAATGAGCCAAGTGCTGTTGAAATGCACCAAGAAAAAAAAAACACAGAAACAAATGACAGCAACAAACGTTGGAATTAAAACGGAATGCAAGCGAACAGATATGTGTGTAATCTGAGGATATTGAATGTGCAACAGCAGCAGATATGCCTGAGATTACGATTCATCACGGACGTTTGGGCATTATTTCTGTGTTTGCCAAATAAATTCGTACGGATATGAAAACGTCAACCGAATCAGCAACAGCAAAACTACAAAAAGAAAAAAGAAAATATAAAACAACAACAGCGACAAAAATAAGCGAGAAATATGATTATATATACATTCTTGTATAATGTAATATGCTAGCGCATTTGCAACAATTTTACGTGAAACTGTCTACTTAGTGATTGTGTGTGTGCGGCCGTTGTATGATACACACATTTAACCGACAGCAACGGTGAAATATATTTGCACTTTTCAAAAAAGGTCGCCATTTGATTGCCCCATGTAGAACTGATTTTACTGATGCACATGTCAAAATCCAACAAAATTATCATTAAAAATTTGTTTTTATAATGTCATATTCCAGTTTTACTGTAACTTTGACAATCGTTCTCTCTCTCTCTCTTTGTTTTTTTTTGCGTTGAAACATTGCAATTCTCTCTGGTTTAAAAAACATTTCATGATTTTGTATATGAATGAATTTCATTCCACACCGAGAGCAAAGCAACGAAAAAAAAAAGAAAAAAAAAACAGGGAAAAAACTATGGACGAAACACGTTCAAGACCATGCTCCTTATAAGGTGACGCATTTGATGAGAAATCGCAAAACATCATAAAAACTGAAAGACAAAAAGTACGAAAAGAAATGTACGAAAAATAAAAACTGAAACTGAAATGCAAACTGTGATACAAAACTCAAATGACAACAAAAAAAAAAAAAAAAAAAAAAAAAAAAACCAGCACCTGAATGAAAATCTTCAGGTGAAATCTCTTCCAAAAATAGCGACTTTTGAATTCTCTGAAACAAAGTAGCACACACACACACACCACACGAACAAAAGCAAACTGCATCGTTGACAGTGGAGTAAAATAATTGAATTATGGCTCCATCAAAACATACACACAGATCTATACATTACATGCATAAATGACAATGTGTTTTATACATTTCTCTCTCCCTTGCTCTCTCTTTCTCTCTCTTTCTCTCTCTTTCTCTCTCTTCTCTCTCTCTCTCTCTCTCTCTCTTTCTCTCTCTCGAAACAACATTGATCTAATAAAATTGTATAATCGCCCACGTCTATTGCATTTCTTTCGCTTGTTCTCCTCAGGCGTGTACACCTTGTCTTCTTTGTACGAGCATCAAACCACTTCGTATCATTTCAAACTGTATCATAACATTCATCTGTTCGTAAATTGTTGTAACCGGCGAGAGGACAGAGTAAAAGAGATTTCTTGTGATAATTTCATTGCACCAAACACACTCACCGATACACACACACACACACACACACACACACACACACACAAAAAACAGCATTTAGTTCATTCGTTGAGAACGACCCAAAATGCATTTTATTTCTTCACATTATGCGTGTGCGTGTTTGTGTGTTGTTTTTATTATCATGCTTCCATTTCTAATCTATAAATGTCTTATCTAAAATAATTTCTGGACTCTGGTTCTGGCACTTCTTGAGTAATATATTTTGTTACAATTTTCACATCTATTTTAAATGTCCATGAATCGATGAGAATGTTTTCACATTAAAAATTTTGAAACGAATATTCAATGCAATATAAATCGAAACATTATTTTTGGAATTTGAATTGTTGTGTGAACATTTTGTGCTTGTATTTTACTAAAATTTAATCAAATAATTTTAGTGAAAATTTGATGAAATTTTTCGCTTTAAATGCACAATGTTCTATGTTCGAAATAAATTGAAAAACAACTTTCCAAACCATCTTCAATTTTATTTTTAATCAAAAATATTGCCTATTTATGTAACTTTGGATGCAATCAATACATATTGTGACAATTTCTGGAAAACAAGTTTAATTTAGTGGAACATATTTTTCAACATTGCACATTTTATATTCATTTATTTAAAATTGTATTTTTATCCTTTGCGTTTCATTTTGTACATGTTAACTTAATTTAATTTCAGTTTGTTCGTTTAATTTTGTTGTTGCACCGTTAACCATTACATTGATTATAATCTCAATGCATAATTCATTGCCAATGTGTGTTTTTTGTTTAAAAAAATTCCGTTTGGTCGCGAGTGAGCGCAACAAACTTAAATACGCTCTTGACATACACTGAACATTAGCTGATAAAAACCTTTCTGGCTTTTGGTCTAAGTACGTATTTCTATCTATCTATCTCTGTTGAAATGGAAAATTTATTGAGGTTGATGTTTTGGATATTCGATTTTGTTGTTAATATTCAATATCGTAGTATCTTCTTTATTTCTTCATTTTCTCTTGATATTCTCTCATGGGTATTTAAGTAGCATAAAAATGCGAACAGAGAAAAGCCCACAACAAATCATCCACTTAATAGAGTTGTAGTCAAGTGTTTAGTTAAAAAGATAGGCACAATGAGCATATATTTTTTGTTTTGGTCTTCTTTTTTTTTTGCCGCTGTTTCCATGTGCAACTGCATTTCATCCATTTGGGAAAAAAGAGTGGCCAATCAAATTTGTTAACTAACTTCTCAAAATGAGAGCCACAACTTTGAATTAAGAACTTTAAATTTAGTGCCACAATTTGATATGGATCAACAAGGAGAGAGGACGAGAGGAAGAAATAGGGAGAAAGAGAAAGAGAAAAGAAAGAGAGAAAGAGAAAGAGAGAGGAAAGAGAAAGAGAGAAAGAGAAAAAAAAGAAAGAACAACAAACTAAAATACACTAAATTCGAATTTTATTTAATAAATCAATAATGTTGTGGACACATTAATTTTACGAAAAAACATTAAATGTCTCATTTAGACAAAGTCAAAGCCAATTTGAAGGAGACAATAAAATCAAAAATCACTTGCAATCGAATATCCATGTTATGTTTGCACCTAAAAGTCCCTATAAAGGTTTTCCAATGTTGACGGAATATCCATACTAGTAGCATAATATACGGCCATTGAACATTTTGATAAATTGAAAAGAGAAAATAAAAAAAAAAAATGCGCGTATCATGTGAAACATTTAAAATCTTTCACCAGGATCGGTCCATAAACGGCCGAGATAAACAAATGTGAAATGCATTTTTTGAATCTTTGATTTCAAACAAGCAAAGCTTGCTTGAGACCGAAATCGAAACTGAATTTAGATTTTCGAGTAAAACTTTTTTGAATATTTATCATATAAGACCCATCGATTTACCTGTTTTCTTGAGTTTTCATTCTCTCTCTCTCTCGCCCTCTCTCTCTCCTCTCTCTCTCTCTCTCTCTTTCTCTCTAACTTCGTTTTACTTATATTTTTTCTGCTTCATCTTTAATCCGAAGTATGAACCGAATGTCGATATATTATTCGACATGTCATTTTATGTTAACGTGCTTGTGAATTGAAGAGAGAAAAGTGAAAAAAAAAGAAGAGAAAAGAGGAGAAAAAACATTAATGTCACATCTAAACACAAGAAAA
>JAQOWM010000058.1:25000-72500 GCA_029041755.1 Resseliella maxima | reverse complement strand
TCTGCGAACATTTTTAATGAAATTAATTTTTGGGTATCGTCTTCAATCCATTGAACTAATTTTGATTGGAAAATAGTAAGTCATTTCAGCACATTTTGATGATGAATAACATGCAACCGATCTATGATTATTTATTACATTCCATCTTTATACATTGTGCAAAAATAATAAATACAGTCGGTATATGTGGCGGCAATTTGTATGTCAGATTGAAAGACACCAATAATCATCATCAACTCGAGACAAATGTGAACACATCAAATTATTTCTTTTTTTTGTGTCTTCTGCGATGTGCAATTTTTTTTCGCATTTTACGATGCATAATTGGATTACAAAGTCTAATAAGATGATATTTGAATTAAACAACCCATTATTTTGGGCAAAAATATTCGACTTTATTCATTCTTTTCAATGTTTATCAGTAAATATGAATTCGTACATTTATCATCATCACGAAAACGGAAAACAAATTATCAATAACAACCTGCACAGTTCGAGAATGGCATTTTAAGACGCTGTATCAAATGACCAAGGACATTCAGTTTTTCTGTAAATTTTTTTCCATTGTTATAAAGAAAGTGGCAATAATATTGGCATGAGAACTGAAGATGAGAGAGAGAGAGAGAGAGAGAGGGTATAAATAAGAAAAGGCGCGAAGAGAGAGAGAGAGAGAGAGAGAGAGAGAGAGAGAAAGAGAAAGAGAGAGCATAAGACACACAGAGACAGAGAAAGAGAGGAACAGCAAGAACAACGTAAAGACCAAGAGAGGGAGACAAAGGGAAAAAGAAAGAAAGAGAGAGAGAGAGAGAGAGGAAGAGAAAAAAACAACAAAAGAAAAAGTGAAACAAAAAATAATAGATGCTTATTACTGCGTTGGCGTTCGAATTGCTACTCTTTCGTTATTTTTAATAAATAAGCTGAAATTATGGTGGCCCAACTGCATTGTATCGATCGTATCGTTTCAAACAAACAACAACAACAACAACAACAATAAAAAGAGCATCTCAAACACGTACAACGTATTCATCGAAATTATACATCTCAATCTATAATTTGCAATGATATTGAGAATTAAATAAGCGCAAGATATTATTCTTTGTTGCGTAAAATGAATGCGTTTGCAAACATTGAATGAATATAGCGTAGATTTGTAATATAACGTTGTATCAAAAGAAAAACATCATTTCGAATCGCAATCACAAAAATTCGATTTTTTTGTTTTTTTTTTTTTTTTTTTTTTTTTGTCTCTTTCTCGATATTTTTGTTTTGGTCAATAAAGAAAGAAGAACGAATCAATTCTTTTGTTCTTGTTTTCAAGTTGCACTTGTATCGTTTTTAAATCGAGTTGTTTCTCTCAACATTTGGCACATCATTATTGCTTTGGGCAGTTGCAAGTTATCTGAAAATCATTTTTGATTTTTGTTCCATTCTTTTGATTTGCGCCCCAAAAACACAATGCAACTTAATGTTGTAAGCACGACACATCGTGCACATGGATAAAGCATATACGAAAATGCACGGAACAAAAATTCGCGTGTTCTCAAAAGAGAGCAAGAGATAGCGAGAGGGAGAGAAAGAGAGAGAGGGAGAGCAAGAGAGAGAGCGAGAGGGAGAGAGAGAGAGAGAGAAAAAGAGAGAAAGAGAAAGCAAACGAGAGAGGGAGAAAAAGGATTGGCTATGTGATCGAATGTCCGCGATCGATGTTAAAAAGAAAACCAAAAACCGACCATAACGCCCAATATTGAAACAATGCGTTCAATTGACCTTCGAATTTTTATGTACGTAATACGTAAGCCGCAATTGATTTCGTCTTACAAAATCGTCGCATTTAATCTTCACACTATTGCTTCTTTTAAAGAACAATGAATCCTTTAATCCACATGTTTCGAATCTTTGAATTGGCAAACAAACACCCCGACACTATTGAACAGTGATCGAATCTGTCTCATTCGAATTCAAATTCAATGCATTTTGCACTTTGAATGCATTGTACCATCATACATACAATGTGAATTGAGCTTGTTCGAATGCCGCAGGAACACCATCAATTTTATAAATACCAATGAATTGTGTTTATACGCTGAATGTAAGTTCGTACACAACTATTTCTTTGTTTCAAAATGTTAATGAACGATTTTCAATATGCAAAATGATTTTGATTGTATTTTCATTGTGGTTTGAATTTAACAAAAAAAAAAAAAAAAAAAAAAAAAACTAAAAATCGACTTATGGTTTGTATAAGCATACGGCATTACACGTGATATGTATATACTACTTTCTACAGAGTGCGCTTGAATTCATTGCATTTGTTGATAATTGAAACGAATACAAACGCATCTCAACTGCATATAAGATAAAAACATGAATTGAGGTGCGCATGATTTGATTTGCTTATTTGCACGACATTCATATTCACACAGATTTAACATCCGTGTGGACAGGGAAAAGCAGATAGAGAGAGCGACATAGAGAGAGAGAGAGAGAGAGAGAGAGAGAGAGAGAGAGAGAGAAAGAGAGAGAGAGAAGGAGAGAGAGAGAGAAAAGACAGAAAAAAGAGGAAAAGGAAGAAAGAAAAGCGAAAAAAAAAAATGTTCAAAACCATCAGACTGCTTGTCTTCATCACCGCAATAGTATTTTCATTTTCATTGCCACAAAGCGAAATGCGTTCCATTCAGATATTTCATTTTAAAACTCATTATTAATTTATCATGTCATTCACATCTTATTGACTTTGATTTTTATTATATCCGATTGTCATAGTTTCATTGACACAACGATTTACCTTTTTTTTTTCCACCATTGACACAACGGCTTGTCTTTATTCATACCATTGTATATTTGTTAATTCAAATGAAACGAAACGAAACGAAATAAAATGAACGAAACGGAACCGAAATACGAAACGTAACGAAATGAATTGACCTGCTTAATTGAAATGTATTTTCAATAAAAATGAACGAATACGTTCTTGATACTGAACGATCATATTTAGAAGAAAAGAAAAAAAAATATGTCACAAGAGTCTATAGTGACAAGACTCAAGATTTCACTGAAATCAATCGATTTAATCTCATTTTTTCTTACCATTTTTAAGTTTGAGCATGTAATATTTTCAATTTCCGATGTTTTTTATCCATGACATTTGCTTTAATAAATAATTCCCGAATGAATGCAATTTCTGACCAAAAGAATATCGATGAATCGTCTGAAGATATATCTCGTGTGAAATAGTTGTATTCCATGGCATGAATTTCAAACTTTGACTTATGATTAATTTCAAAGTGTGAATATATTTTCATTTGATATCCAAGCAATTGATTATGTAACAGCTGTTACATGGTTGAAAATTTAATGAAATGACCATAATACAACCATCATCATTTTTGTTATCACAACAAATGTGTGTTTATCATTGTGATTCTTGGCAAGTAGTTAACATTTCATTTCTCCTGAAAATTTTCGTTAAATTTCGATAATACACATAAGCCACACATATCCATGTATATTATATATAGTGATCTCTTTCGTGTTAATGCATTTGTGGTATTCCTACTGTAGGTAGGTACGTTGTCTTTTTCACTTATGCGCCACCCATTGTATACGCCTTTTTTTTTATAATTTTATATACTTGAATCGCATCGTATCGGCATAGCGACGCGGTCGTTTCGATTTGGTGAACCTCTTTATATTCAAGCTATATATTTGCGCAAGATGCGTATGTAAACAATAAACCGGCAACTGAGACTTTTTGCCCGGGCGTGCAACGTGCGACCACTGATTGTTTTTTTTTTTCTTCATCTTCTGCGTTCGCTTCTTTTTCCACTTCTTCTGGTGATTTCGCGTTTTCTCAAATATTTCATCATTTCAATTGCAATGCAATGTATGTGCTTAAAATCTATTTCAATGTGTTTACAGTTTTGAACTTTGAATCATGCCGTTTTAGAAATAAGATCCGATATGTTACGGTTT
Source organism: Resseliella maxima (assembly GCA_029041755.1). NCBI lineage: Eukaryota > Metazoa > Arthropoda > Insecta > Diptera > Cecidomyiidae > Resseliella > Resseliella maxima. The sequence goes on along the minus strand of JAQOWM010000058.1, from coordinate 68,531 downwards.
ACTTGTTGGTAATAAAGCGGGAACGAGAGAGATAGAGAATGAGAGAGAGATAGACAGAGATAGAGAGAGAGAGAGAGAGAGAGAGAGAGAGAGAGAGAGAAATTGAGAAAGATTCGAGACAGACTAGAAGCAAGTGTCAGAGCAAGAACAGAAGAACATGAGAAAAGACGAACGGAGGCGAGAGAGCGAGAGAGAGAGCGAGAAAAGACATAAGCGATTCCAAGACAGAAATAAAGTACAGAAGCATAGTTAATATTTTGTTTCATGCTCTTCTCTATTGTCGAACTAAGAAAATCGTTCATTATGCACACAAACATATTGATTCTAAGCTTGAATTATTCACTGATTATGTTCCATTTATTGGTGTTGCTTTCATCGCGCTATTGTTGCGTTTTTATTTGCTACAGCTTCTCCTGCTGCTGCTTTAACAATAATTCTATAACATTTGATTGAATGAGATAGAGAATGAATTGCTTATGTATCGCATTTATCGTGTAAAGAAGTGTGTGTCTCGTCGGTTTCATCACTATTTCTTCATTTTATTCGTTCGTTTATACTTCTCGCTCTCTTCCGTATTTTTCTGGTGCTGTGGCCGGTTTGATACGTGTGCTTTCATGCATGTGTGCTTGCCTGGTGCTCTCGCTCTCGCTCTTTCTATCTTTCTCCCTCTCTCTTACACTCTCTCTCTCCCTCTCTTCCTCTTACTCACTCTTACTCTGGCTGTGCATGTATGTATATGTATTCACATATAGATTACAACGTTTCGTGCATCGGCAAACTCCGTCATTTGTCTATGTTTTAGTAATTTCGTATATGCTTGTTAAGGGGTTCCAAGTCGACTAAGTAAAATATTAATCCACAGTATTGTTGAACATTAATGCGTTGTTTGATGCGCATGCGTTCGGTTCGTTGTAAAGAGTACGCACGCGATTATTGAAATACTAAAATAAAAACATATTCAAATGAATATTACGTACGACATTCGATTTCGAAAAATACAAAAATTCTCATTTTCATTTATGTGCAACTAAAACACTACGGAACACAAAGCGAAACGAAAACAAAGAATTTTATTTATATAAATACAAGTAAATACGAATAAAAAAAATAAAAAAAATAAAAAGCCGAAGAAGAAAAGAAAAGAAAAAAAAAAAAATAGAATAAATTATTAAATCAAAGATATTCAGTAGAATTTGATAAATGTGTCAAGTGACTAGTGTTTGAATTGATTTTTTGTGTGTAAGGTTCACGATTACAATTGTTCTTCCTTAATGTGTTTTCTACATTTATTTATTCAAAGGACTGAAGATGTATAGCAATTTACAATTAACTCAACAACATTGATTCTCGTCATATATAAGAATTTTTTGTTGTTGTTGCTTCTTAATGCCTCTTTTTTGTTACATTTGCGCTTGTTGCATATTGATAACATTGCGCTAAACCTCTAATTTCATTTACATCGATAAGATGATAAAACAAACAATTGCAAGTATATGTTTACATAATTAGAATAATCGCTATTGAGTTTTTGCCAGTGCATGATAAATACTTTGACAAATAAATTATTTTGAAATACCAACAAATGACCGATTTGAAATCATAATCATCGACTAGCGCCATATTCAAAAGCTCTAATCAAATCAAGCGATTTGTTCCTTCGTTTTTTTCTTCTTTTTCTGTATTAATCAATAACAATTAACATAAAACTACAAATAAATGATTTAATTCGATCAACAAATTGACATAAGAAATAGAGAGACAGAGGGAAAGAGGAATAGAGAGACAGAGAGACAGAGAGAGACAGAGAGAGACAGAGAGATACAGAGAAAGAGAGACAGACAGAGAAAGAGAGACAGACAGAGAAAGAGAGACAGACAGAGAAAGAGAGAGAGAGAAAGAGAAAAAGAGAGCAAGAGAGCGAGAACGAGAACAAGAACGAGAAAAAGCGGACAATTATTCTTCGTTGAGAAATTTATTTCAAAGTGTTATTGTGCATTATATACTGAGAAAGTGGACATTGTGCTTTGTAAATTGTATATTACGAATGTGAAGTGTACAACATTTTATAAACTGTGGAAATGAATTTCTAAGACAAACGATAAGTGTATCAAAACTGAGCAAAAAGTTTTTCTTTTCCCCATCTTAACTCCAAATAAATCTTCAAATTTGCCATAAGAGCCAAAAGTGAATTAAAGACGAAGGACGAAAAAAAAAAACAAACAAACTTAAACGAACCATATTTCAAATCAAAAAGATCGCTTCACATTAGCAATCGAACATTTGTGTTTTCGCGTGTGAATCCCGTTCCAGTGGCTCACAAGAATCTGATCAATTTCGAAGGATCACGGTTTCGTGACCCGTTGCCAAGTATTGGTGAAGAGGTATCAGAGAAGCACATGGGCGTGTGTACTGAAGAGCGCCCTGTGATGCATTGGGTGAGTAAACATTCTGAAATGGTTCATTCGAACCAAACGAAAAAAATTGGTTGCACATGCGACGGCAATGTAATAGCGCTATGTATCGCTGTGTATGTTTTGTAATTTTTACCGGTTACATTCCACAACACTCGGACATACTTCTAACCAATCAAAAATAAAAAAAAAAAATAAAAAAATGAAAAAGAAACATTTATAGAAATGAAACGAATTAATCTCTTCATGTGATTTTTCTATTAACAATATTAACCACGGTTTATGGTTGTGTTAAAAATCAAAATTTATTTTGGCTTTTGGATTAAATGAAAGAAATTTTGCGATAAACAAAACAAACATTAACTGAGTCCAATTGTCCAGAAAAAAATCCAAAAACAAAAAAGAAAATCATTTGTGTTTTTTTTAAAACTTTTTGTGGGGAATTTGAATTGTGTGTGTGTCTATCACTCCTCGTTTTCTGACTTCCTTTATCCGTGCCGATATAAGTTCCTGTGTTAGATTTCCTTTGTTATGTTATTTTCGTCATCGTTCATTTTATTATTTATTTACATTTTTTTTTTCTTTTTTTTTTTTTTTTGAAAATCAAACATTGTGCAATATGTAAATTCGCATCGAATTTATTGCTTCACAAATTATCCCAGTTTGTATATGATTGAACGCTGCATTAATCACATTTGTATCGGTTGCATTTTAGGTAAATCAAGCAGCAATAATTTGATTTTTTGTGCCGGTTGATGCATTTGATTTGGTGTGCAAGTTGATGTCGCATAGCCCTATTTTTACCTAATCATACCAGTTTCATTTTCTTTCAATGCTCAATGTTATCCAACACATTTTGTATAAATAGAACAACATGCTGATTTGTAAAAAAAACAAAATGCAATGAACAACTATTTGTTTGTAAGTCGAATGTAATGGTGATTAAAAAGAATTATCATTGTTTTGAGGCACTGAAAGTGTTTTTTTTTAGTTTTTACTTGGTTGTGTTAATTCAACGTGTGCGTAATGAATAAAAAAAAAAAAAAAAAACCAACCAACAGCGGATATTTTTTTTTTGGGTTCGGTTGCCTTGTTCAAGAGTTAGTTTTATCATAATTGTAACACGTCTATGCCATGCTATGCGTAGTTTATGTACTTCATATTTAATGTGTCTGTCATTTTGTGTGTTGTTTTTCGTTAATTTTTTTTTTTTTCAATTAAAACATTATCTTCAGCAATTTTTATGTTTTTTTTTTTTTTTGCGCATTTCATGGCCTTATCGTTGCTACCATTGTTGATGGCTGATGATCTGTAATCATCATACAGTCCCATACACAGCCAGATACGTGTTAATGCGATCTATTTTACGCACCTGAAACGCACGCGTCGAAATAGCCAGAGTTCAGTTACACTCATCGTTGGTTATGATGTGCGTTGTTTCATTTAATTTTTTTTTTTTATTTTTCATATTTCGTTTTTTTTTTTTCTTCTTTCAATTTTCATTTTGAGCTTTCTCAATGTTTTAATACACATCTGTATTGTAAGTCATTTTTCTTCGGTGTGTATATTTTTCTGTTCCTCTTCTTTTGTTTCATAATTGATATGAGTAATTATAATCGCAATTTTCTGCTTGTGTATTTTTCATTTGCTTGGCTACTTTACCATTGCGTAGCTGTTGTTGTTGTTATTATTGTTTTGTGTGTATTTGTGCTGTTGTTTTTTGCTCGTATTGCATTTTTGCTGCCCTCCCCATCCCATTCAAATCGGAAATAAATGAAAAATAAAAACGCTAAATGCATTGCAATGGAAACAAAAAACAAATATTCCAAAGACCATTCTGAGTAGAGTCAGATCCATAATTTGCGTTTTCACATTCGTTTTTGTTGTTCATTTTTTTTTTCTTTTTTGTTTTTGTTTTTGTTTTTATCATGTCGATGTTCTGCGCAATTTCACCTATTTCAAGTGAAGCATTCGAAGAATGTTAAGAATGTAATTTTTCCAGTAAAAATTAATTATCAGTGTTGAGAATTTCGCTATTACATTTTGATTCGATGTGTGTCCACCATTTCGCGCGCTTACTCTTTTGATATGGAACAAATCGCATTTTAAACATTTATCATTAACTAAGAAGAAGTTGGTGATGTTGAAGAACAACAACAAAAAAAAAAAAAAAAAAGAAAAAAAAAACTGGAAACTTCAGTGCAATAGCATTCATGAATGTGATTCATGTATATTTCAGCGCCAAATGCTGTTTCTTTGCCTGCCAATTCCATTACCTTATTATTATTAATGTATGTAAAAATGTTTCGATGAGAGAGCAAAAAAAAAAAAAAAAAAAAATATGTAACTTCTTCTTGAAACAAAACAACAACAATCATTCTTGTGCTCGCGTTTATCTCGTCTCTCCTTCAAAGTTGTAACAATGAAAAGGAAATAATATGTAAAGTGTACACACAGTATTTGTATATGCACTAGTTTTTTCTTCTTCTTCTTCTTCTTTTTCGTTTCTGTTGCCATTCTGTGTATTTCTTTGCTTCTTGAACTATGTTCTATGTTTGTGGTGTTTTCATACGTTTTATTAGCAATAAATTATTTAAGTGTTTAGCAATTGTTTTTTTTTTTGCATGAAGTGCAACCGCAACTCAATTATTTATGTTGTTCTTGCCGCTTAATTTTTTTTTTCTACGTTTCATTGTGTTTTCTTCTCTCGCTTGCCTTCAACATATGTTTTTGTACGCGTTTTTTGTTTTTATTTCGTTTGTTTTGCGATCGCGTCAATTTTAAGCAACACAATTATGACGAGCCCGAGCATAAAACGTGTAACTTTTTTTATACATGTAACGATAGCAAAAAAGAGAGAGAACGAGAGAGAAAAAGGGAGAGAAATAGAAATAGAAAGAGAAAGAGAGAGAGAGAGAGAGAGAGAGAGAGAGAGAGAGGAGATAAAGAGAGAGAGCGAGAAAGAGAGAGCGAGAAAGAGAGAGCGAGAAAGAGAGAGAGAGTGAGAAGGAGGAAGAAAGAAGGAGGAAGAGAGAAGGAGGAAGAGAGAAGGAGGAAGAGAGAAGGAGGAAGATAGAGGAAGATAGAATGAAATTGTGTGAAAGCGAGAAAGACAATGTGATCCGAAATATATGAAAGACCAAGAGAGAAAATGTAAGAGCAAGCAAGAGCAAAAGGAAGAGCGACAGAGAAAAAAAGATCAAGAGAAAGGAAGAGCGATAAAGAAAAGGCGATAGAGAGTAAGAGTTAGTGAGAGAGAAAAAGTTGAAGAGAGCCAGAGTAAAAAAAAACAAAGAAAACGTACAACAAGAAACAAAAAAAAAAAAAAAAAAAAACTATATCAGCAAAACTTCACATATATTGCCAATCATTTCGATTACAAAGCGTTAAAAATGTAAATCTGTCATGCAAAGTTAAATTATAAATAAGTATGTACAAGCGTACATACACAAACATCAACACTTATTGAGAGCAACATCGCGAGAGAATATGTTGTTCGATGAAAATAAAGTGGTACGCATGGTAATTTTTCGTTGGTAAAATGCATTTCACGGAGAGAAAATTTCGATTTTAACATAAACATAATGATTATTTAAGCATTTTTTTTTTTTTTTTTTTTTTTTTCGTTTTCGTTTCATTTCCTTCATTGTCATTGACATGACTGCTATATGTTGATTAGGATGTTTCACCGTAACATAAATTACAATGAAAATATTCAAATTGCAATCGATATCGCTATGTTGATGATTAGTCTGAAGTTGACATTCAGTGTCATTGGTCAGAGTGAGAGAGGAAAAAACGTGTGTAATGTGCATCTATTTGGTCGAATAATTCGAACAAGAAACAGTGCCAAAAATTGTAACACTTGTATTATCGGTTCGGACACACAATTTTTTTTCTCAGCACGTTTTTACTTTTTTTTTCCTTTTTTTTTCGTTTTTTTTTTTTCTTTCGCTTCTTCTGCTTTGTATATTTAGAGTCATTTTTTGCTCATTTCAATAGGTCAGACAAGCGCAATAAAAAACACATTAGAAGCGAGCAACACACATTTTGACTCCTAAATTGATTTTCTGTCTAAACAAAAATCTCTTTTAATTTACTTGAATATAACATATATGATTATCATTTTTGCGATTGGCCAAAATTCGTGAATTTTGTATAAAAATTCTTTTTGATAAGTGCTACATTTATCGCTGACTTGTTGTGATTAAAATTAAAACAACAACAAATGTGTCGCATCCGTTGTGAAAAATGTACTTCGTGACACTGGCATTTTTCTAAATATATAATATTGAAAAAAAAAGAAAAAAAAAAAAAAAATACGTTGAAATCGCAAAATGAAAATAAAGAACGACGATATGTGTGTCTGGAATGAATGAGCCGACTCATTCAACGATGTTATACACAAAAAATTTGACAAGAAAGAATGTATTTTTTTTTTTTTTTTTTTTTTTTTTTGTTCTTAATCTCAAGTCGTTTGTTGTTATACATATTCATGAGAATATCGTTCGTTGTTTCATGTACATTTTCATATTGATCACATCATTAAATCGTAAACCAATCGACTTTAACTTTTTCTCAATTAAAAATCGATTTCATAATCACAGTCACATTATACATTAATTAATTAATTATTCTAAATTAACAATTTAGAAAATATTTATTGAGTCAAAATAAATAGTAAGAAAATTGTGCTGATTCACAATTTAACACATTTTATGAACAGTTGATCCATTTGCCATTAATGAACCCAATTTATAATATACTAAGTCATTTTAATTAATTTGTTAAGATTTTAATTTAATTACGCAGAATGTATCATTTTCGCGAATAGATTTTACATTTATTCATTGCATCGATCGGATCCCACTTTTAATTTGAGTTAAATGAGGATTGAAAAGTAACAATTATTCAATTATTATCAGGAATCGATCTTCGATCCATTTCACAATAAATTAATTATTTCACAATTCAGGCCATTTCAATAAATTGATGTTTGATCGAGAATCTCATTTTTCATATTATAAACATTTCCATGTTTTTATTTATTTACTATAAAATATTGTCACTGTTTTGATTTTGCAATTAAATGATTGTTTTGATTAAGTTCAAGCGCCTTTAATCACAACATTCACTGTGCTAATTCTATGTTATGACAAGAGATAATACGATTTTATACTCATCGTCATCTCAATCAGCCTCTGTCGTCATTTTTGCAAATATTCTTTTGCAAATAGTTAAAGAAATTCGACAAACAATGACAATATTCAAAGAGCTACAACAAAAAGGTCAGACTGAATGAGCTGCACTGTAAGGTGAAAGGTTTTTAACTCAGTTACACTTTTGACTTCATTTGTTCTGATTCGTTTATTTTTTTTTTCTGACGGATTGTAATTATCACGTAATCATGAATGTTTAACAATTTCCTTATTTGGTTCTTATTTTTGTTTTTATTAGAATTGAAAGAAATATAGGCAAAATGTATGTGCATTTATTTGTTGCTAATTGTAAATGACCCGTTCAGAGTCCGTATAACGACGCATTGAAATTCCAATTGATGTTATTCTGACGAGTCATTTCCTATAATAATGATTTTGGCGAGAGACTACTATAAGGGAGTGAGAATGAGAGAGAGAGAGAGAGAGTGTGAGAGAGGATGAGAGTGAGTGAGTGAGTGAGTGAGTGAGTGAGTGAGTGAGAGAGAGTGAGTGTGTGAGAGAGAGTGAGTGTGTGAGAGAGAGTGAGTGTGTGAGAGAGAGAAAGAGAGAAAAGAGAGAGAGAGAGAGAGAGAGAGAGAGAGAGAGAGAGAGAGAGAGAGAGAGAGAGAGAAAGAGAGAGAAAGAGAGGGAGAGAGAAAGAGAGAGAGAGAGAGAAAAAGAGAGAGAAAGAGAGGGAGAGTGCATAGACGATGGATTTATATGTTGTCGAACATATCGTAAATTCATATTTATTGTTTGCGGTTGTTTATTTTTGGGGCAATAATAAAGTTGTTGGCTGGTATGATCGACGCGAATGGATGAACAGTAAATAAAAAACCGAAGAAAAGAATCTATTGATGACATGACGTCATCGACGATGAGACTATTGATAATCTTTCGTTAAAATATAACCACTTAAATTTGAAACGAATAAATTATCTCGTTTTGACGACCTTTTGAGGTCGATCAAAAGTCCAGGCAAAATGAAAACGCGCGCACTTGTCGCACAACATATAAAATCTCTTGTTACATCTTCTTTCGATGTTTTGTGTGAGTATGGTTTTTTTTTCATTTCGTTTTTTTCTCTGTTTAAACAAATGTACGAGATGAGGAGAAACCGTTAACTAACACACTGTTACTTCGTGCACTGGTCTCAATATGCATATATTTACTTTTCTTTTACTGTCTGACCATTTTTCTGATGATGTATAATGAAACAATTACGAAATAAAGAGCCAAACTCTGTGCATAAATATGCACCAGTCGCATCGAATTGAAATCTCTCTCTCTTTCCCTCTCTCTCCCTCTTTCTGTTTCTCTCGCCCTCTTTCTCCTTTTCTCGCCCTCTCCCGCCTTCTTTGGCCTTCTCTGTGTATTCAAAGAAAAAAAAAAAAAAGAAAAAAAGCGATCTGTTGCCCAAGCATTATGAGAAATAAACGAAAAATCGGTAAAGAAAAAGTCATGTCAAAAGGTTGGCAACAGCAAAAGATCCATACACTAAGCACTGATCAAGCATGCTCTTGTCTTCATTTCAAAGTTCTCTTTTTTTCACACTGAGTGTGCCATGCCAAAAAAAAAAAAAAAAAAATGAATGAACTGTAATGGCTTTAATATTCAATAAGAAAAATGATTTCGCAATGAAATAGCCGGATTCAGAGCATGATATTTGTCGAAGTTGCAATTGAACAAATGTTTTATGAGAGAGAACTTATTCAAAAATACACGAAATTACGAAAAAATAACCGCGATTGAGAATTAAAGAGAGAAAGATAGAGAGGGCGAGGAACAGACAGAAAAAAAAAACTGCACATAATAAACTAAAGATTCATCATTGTCAGATAAGAAATGTAAGCAGCATCATGCGATTTGTACACTCACATTGATGAAAGTTGATGTGTAACGCCGCGATCGGCCAATTCATGCACAGTTGTTGGCACCATGATCATAGATTGACCATTCGATGTTTTTCACTCTAGTCTGAATCTTTCTCTTTCTCTCTCTCTCTCTCTCTCCCTTCATGTGTTTGTGTATTTTTGTCTCTATCTCTTTTTGGCTCACACTCTTTCTCTGTTAACATTTAGTCTTATCTTTGTCATCATCGTTGATTCGCCTCCATCTGTGTTCAACCGGTACGAAATTACAAAAAAAGAACTTATGATGAGGCAATATAAGAAAGACTTGTTTGTATTGATATTGATATGATTTTTCTTAGACTGAAGTCATTTCTCAACTCAGTCAGTAGAGAGTTAAAATTAGGTGGTCTGTGTATTGACTTAAAATCCGAGCAAAAGCATCAATTGACTCAGGTAACTGAGGGGTTTTTTTTTTCGTTTTATTGTTTTTTTTTTTTTTTTTTTTTTTTTTTTATTTTGCGCTCTATTCACGTGCATCATCCACAACGATGATTGAATTAGAATCGCATGGCGTTGGTTTCCTCTTTTATTTAATGCCATTTTGGTCATCGGTACTAAATAAATTTACACATTTTATGTTATATTTTGTTTGGTCGAATGAGCTTTGTTATGGCAGGCAGTGATCTTTTTATTTTTGTCATATAAACTTTTACGATCGTCACATGTACAATATGTAAATATATATCACATTTATTATTACTACGATCCGTGTCCATTTGCTCTTTTTCATTTGTGCATCTTTCTCTCCATCTTCATCTCTGTCTCTTTCTCTCTCACTCTCCGTTCCTGTCTCTCTCACTTTCCGTTCCTGTCTCTCTCACTCTCCGTTTCTCTCTCTCTCTCCACTCTTCGGTCCTCTTTCTCACTCTCCGTTGCTCTCTCTCTCTCTCTCTACTTTCCGTTCCTCTTTCTCACTCTCACTCTTTATCATTACTTTATTCGCAATTCCATTTTGTCCCTTTCTCTCCTTTTTTTATTGTGGTTATTGTGGTTGTTTTGTCTGAAATGTCCATAACTTGTCACAGTGCGCGGCACGGTTCGGTTGTATTTATATTTGAAATGCTAAAATTAATATTTATTACATCGATCTACACACATTTTATTTAAATATTTATTTTATGTTAATGCCACATTAAAAAATATTTAGATGGTTTTTCTTGTTAATCGTTTTTTAATGATAATTTTTTGACTGCCGAACTGGGCGCTCAAGAGTTGATATTGAGTGTTTTTGTGTTTGCGCCATTGCTTAATTTTATCATTGAAACTTTTGTCTTTCTTTTTTTTTGTCTCTTTTTTTCAATATATTATTGTTGTTGTTGTTCAAAAATCGCTCTGTGTAGGCAATGGTAATGGAAGCCGAAGAGAAGAAAAATGGTGCCTGAGAATCACCACACTAACGGATCGAAATGCGCGCTCATTATCTATGATACATTGATAAATGGTGTAAAACTGATTTGCATACGAAAATGCTCTAGCATTATTAAAACTTGTGGCCCATATTTGTGCCAGTGTTTGTATTTTTTTTTTTTTTTTCTTCTTCATCTCCTTCTTCTAATTCCATCCTTCTCTTGATCGTTGTGTTTTTGAAAATTGACCGCGTGATAAAAAAGAAATTAATAAAACAAATTGTGTTCACTTTGCATGTTATATTTCAATTAGCTAGAAAGAGTTCGGTATCCGATTTGTCTTTTTATATCTTTTGTTATTTGATTGTTTACAATCGGCCCATTCTATTAGGTGTTATTGTCTATGATATGCACAGAGGTTTGTTGTGGTAGAGAACAAAACATCGTTGTTCAATATATAACAGGAATAATAACAACAAATGAAAAAGAAAAAAAAAAAAAAAAAACAAAGTCACGCACACATGCCAATTGGATGAAAATTAATCAAATAAACAAAAGAAACCAACGAAATTAGAAACAAGCGACGGTCATGTAATAAATTATCGATGTGAAGAGATAAACCTTTCATCAACCACACTTCTTTTTTTTTAATAACAATATTGAGCAGATGAATGTGGTTGCGCGTATATTTGCTGAATCTTGGCAGTTTCCAATGTACATTTCATCATATTTCTGTTGTTTTTTTTCTTTTGTTAATTTGTTTCATTTTTTTTTTTCATCCAAATTTTTCCACCCACAAATTACCACATAATTAATTCCACAGCACCAACAGATAAATAATAAAAACAACAACAACAACAACAACAACAACAACAACATAGAAAATTGAAAAGCTAATATTCTGTTACAAATTACTTTCGTTACGATATAGTTATGTGCGATGGGTGTTAACACATCAAGTGGCTACCCACTAAATGTGGCCAACTGTATAATAAATCTTTTGGCACAAATGAATAAAATGAGATGCATAAATATTTTTCATAAATTGTTCTAATATTTGACTTTCCCTGGGAAAAATAATTGAATTTTTCTTTTCTTTTTCTTTTTTCTTTTTTTTCTTTTTTTTTTTTTTGTTGTTTTTCCGTTCGAAATCATTAACGATGATTTTAAACAATGCAAAAATTTTTTTAGTCAATTCATATTCAAATGGACTCATTGGATATTTTTTTTTATGATTGCGGAAGAATTAATTAAAGAATTTTACCATTTTAAAGATTACATAATGTTCATAATTCGTTTGATTTCCATTTGAAAAAGAAAAGAAGTTAAAAGTTTCGACTTAAATTTGAATCTTACCATTTTGACTTAAAAGTCAATGGAAAATGTTTGAATATCATTTGCACATCATTTTGAAACACCAACAACAGAAAAGAAAGAAAAAACAAAATTGTTGTAATTTGTTGAGATTCAGTGAATTTTATAATGCACATCAAATCAGCACATTTGTATATAAATGACATATGTCTGTTATACGTTTGATTTTGTGTGCTGTTTCAACACAATATTCCAATGACAAATGGATGCATTTCAATGGCTGTCTATTTAAATTGTAAATCAAATTGTTCACATTATTAAAGTCAATATTGATTTGGATGACAATCGTCGTTTTCCAAAAAAAAACGTGAATTCCTTTCATTCATAAAAACATGCATGTTTCACACTCAATAATTAATTTTTTTTTTTTTTTTTTTTTTTTTTTCGAATTGAATGAAACAATTAAAGAAAAAAAAAACGAAACACTCATTTCTGTCAATAATTTATTTAATATATCGCAATGAATAATTTATTAAACAAGCATTAATTGTATTAAAAAAAAATTAATTAATTTTTATTACTTTAACGAAACGATTAAATAAATACAAAACTGCGTTTATAATCAATTTAGTTATTTTTCATTGCATTCATACACTCAATCACAGACATAATCCATTAATGTATTTCAATCACAAAATCCAATCAATTTTGAATCGAAAGAACATTATTTGATATTTCAAAAAACATTCGGATCTCAACATATTAAATGCATTTCGGCTCTTTTCTATTCGAAGAGCAGAAAAAAAAAAATAATTCCAATTTGCAACAATGGAATGTCAATCAATGGGAAAATTAGAATGAATGAGAAAACAAAAAATGTTTATCATTAACGTCAAAGATACAACGAATTTCTATTAATCGAAACGATTTTGTCGCATTGAAATCCATTTATGGTTGTGGATTTGGTTGACTGGCTAGTGTTATTGCATTGATTAGACAACATTTCATAGAAGCCAATTGATGAGGTGACACTACATTTTATTGAACACCTCTACTGGGGCTAATTATAAAAAAAGAATATGTTGAATGGTTGATAAATTGACAATCGTTTATTCGAATTGATTTGATTTGAATTTTTTTTTCCACGATTTTTTTTTTCGTCTTTTTTCCATTTTTTTCGTCTTTTTTCCATTTTTTTCGTCTTTTTTCCATTTTTTTCGTCTTTTTTCCATTTTTTTCTTTATTCAATTTTTTTTCTTCTTTCTACTTTTCATCGTTTTTTTTTCTTCATTCGTTTGACAAAAATGATTGAAAGGCCAATTTACATATCGAAAATTCCAATAGTTGGCAATTAATTGACAATTTAACGTATTTTTTCTTCTTTTAATCGAATAATTTGTCGACTCTGTATAATTTGAATTTATCAATCAAAAATCGTTGGTTTTAATATGTATGCAGCATCATATATAAACCAAATTTTTGCTAATTTTACTATTAGATTAATGTGTTTGTTTTTTCCTTCGCTTTCTTGAATAGATAAAGAGTGTGTGTGTGTGTTGATTTCAATTTTAAGGCCAGATTTACTTTCGAAGTTGTATAAATAGTGTTGTGTATGGTTTAGCAAGCAAGCAAGCAACAAAATTTTTTTTTTTTTTTTTTTCAAATGAACAAGTGCAATAAACCAAATCGAATGATAAAAAGTTGAATAGCGAATATACAGGCGAATGGAAAATGGCATACAGACGGTGGCATTTGCATGAGCGTTAAAATTGGAAATGTGCATTTCGACCTTTTTTGTTCTCTTATCGCTAAGTTTGTTGTGTGTGTGTGTTTTTTTTTTTTCTTTCTTGCGAATTATCCGTGAACGAAAATGGGAAAAGGCGAAAAGCGCGAATGCATGTTTTTTTTTCCTTCTTCTTTGATGCAAATAAAGAAAGAATTAAAAATTGCTAAAACATTACAAAAAAAGGAAAAAAAAGAAATCCATAAACATTGGCAAAGTTGCTTTGGCTATTGAATCGCATCACATTGCATCGTATTTTCCTAAAAAGTTCAATGACCTAAATATATAAAAAAAAAAATAATAAAAACAATTAAAAACACATTTATGTCTTTTGCAAAGCAAATTACAACATGAAATAGCCCAGCAAATTTCAATATTTAATCGCTCCAATACGAATTGAAATTAAACAAAACATTGAATGTAGTGAAATGTGAATGGCAAATGCCAAAAATAATAAAAACAACAACATTCGGCTCATATAATGAGACGTTATCACTTGAGCTTAAACCCCATTTGAATTTGGTTGTTCCACCCAAAAACATACTGAAACACACAAGCCAAAAAATGGTTGGTTAGAAAATGCACCGCGCGCTCTTGGCTATTTTAATTTTCACTCAAATGCACGAATTTACATACAATTAAAAACAGGCAAATGCTTTTTCTTTCGATTTTATTGCAGTTGCACAATTCAAATTCGTTTTTAGATGTGTTTTTTTGTTTTGTTTTTTTTCTTTGCATTCGTTGTTTATCGAACTTTCAAGATTTGCCCGGTTTAATTTTGTTTTTTTCTTTTACGCGCTCATATACTGATGTCTGTATTCTGTGCTACTCTGGTGTATGAGCTATTTTTTTCTGTTTGATTTTTTGTCGGTAAAAAAAAAAAACAAGTTTACAAATCACATTTATTCAGTACGCGGTAGCGTAAAATAGAATATAACTACATTATCATACGTTATATTGGGTCTCGAGAACTCATTTCGTTTGTTGTGTATTTGTTTAAAAACCGGTAGCAAATAAATCAATCAAAGGAAGTTCGTGAGCCAATACAACACTGGTTTTGCCTTGATGTCTTCGTTTATTTGGTTTTGTTGGTATATTGGCTGCTGTTGTTGCTGGTTCATTTTTTTTCCACTCTTTCTCTTTCTCTCTTTCTCTCTCTCTCTCTCTCTCTCTCTCTTTCTATCTCTCTATCTATCTATCTATCTATCTCTCAATCGCTCTATCTCTCTATCTTTCTATCTCTCTATCTCTCTACATCTCTATCTCTCAATCGCTCTATCTCTCTATCTCTCTATCTCTCTCGTCTTGTCTTCGTTCAATATCATTCATACAAACGCAATCATCGCGCAATACAATTTACACAAGTGATAAGAAATGTATACAAAAACAGAGTCTTTTTTTTCTTAACTCTGTTGCAATCCGATCACACACACCGACAAACTTGACAATCCAGAAGCTCGATTTTTCGATTAAGACGAAAAGATCATGATGCGACAATTATGGTTTGACTAATTCTACTAATCGATTGGTAATTAACACATTTTTACCTTTTATCTAACATTGTCAAACATTCAATTGACATCAAATCTTGATGACACGCGCTATTGATACGACTGACGTCATCTAAATGATAATTGTTAACCATTGCAAACATCAATTATGGTGGATATACGAAGAAATAACTAAAAAAAAAAAAATATCATTGATTCAATTGATATGTTTTCATATGAAGGGAAGAAAAAAGATATCAACGAAATTTTTCGATCTTGTACTTGAAATAGTAACATGGAAATTGAGTGAGAGAATGAAAGACATAGAAAGAGTGGAAAGACCGGTATGAAATGTGCGGGTTAAAGAGAGATCGATAGATAGACAGAGAGAGACAGAGAGAGAGAGAGAGAGAGAGAGAGGAAGAGAGAGATAGAGAGAGACCAAACTAAAAACTTGAACTTTTCACATGAATGCAATTGACAATAAGTTGTATTATTAAGTGTTTACAATTGACATTGTTAGTTGTTTTCGCTTCCAATTTGGCCATTTAATATGAAATAGTAGTTTTTTGTGTCGTGGTTAAAGAATATGCCGGTAAAAATGACAAATAAAGTGGCAACAGTAAAGCATAAAGCACAATTCGGAAGGTTTTTAAACCGTAATGAAAGTGAAAAAGAAGGAGGAATAGATAAAGAGAGAGAGAGAGAGAGATAGAGAGAGAGAGATAGAGAGAAAGAGATAGAGAGAAAGAGAGAGAAAGAGAAAGAGAGAGAGAGAGAGAGAGAGAAAGAGAGAGAAGTAAAACTGAAACAAATGAGCAGACAAACAGCAAAATTTAACAATATAAACAAAAGAGCAGCATGGCGGGTGCATAAATGTCAAGGACAATTAATTTATACACACACACACACACAAGGAGCGAATAATTTATTGCTATTTTATGTTTAACTCGGTGCTCAGATAAAAGCACGATATAATACAAGGCGCAGATTGTCATTGTTTCAGCAAAACTATATAAATTGAAACGGTGAATGAGCAGCAAATCACCGATTTTCAATAAAACAATAAAAACAAAACAAAAAAAAAAAGTAAAAGCAAACTACAACCTTAACAATCACTAAATAGATTTTTGTTGTTAGTTTTGTTTGTTGATTTTGTCGAAAAAACATTTAAAATTTTGTTTGATTTAACATTATGTGTTGCGACGAGTGTCACATAATAACGATAAAATGGTGATGACTAAGAAACGATGAGGTGCAACTTGAGCAACATAGTGTGCAATGAACAAGAATACTATTATCATCGCGTACTCGATACAATTGGCAAAAGGCCATAGAAGGCTAGAAGGGCAAACATATACAATTGACTCGTTTTACACTAGCCAGTCATAAGTCATACAATGTGGTATTTACAGCCACATCCATACCTCGCGCAACCGATCACAAAAGCCAACAAACAAGTAACAATTAACATACATTACCTTTTTTCTTCTTTTTTTTTTTTTTTTTTTTTTTTTTTTTTTGAACATCGACCGAAGTCAAGTTTTAAATGCATTTCATAAACGAATAAAAACAACACACCACTGAAGGAAACTACTGAAACGCTTCTGTGGTTGTTGGACGGTATAGTTAATTTGAATTTTGCATGGAAACTGTGTCGCCATAGTCCATACGGGCGATTTTGACATTGTAAATGTGTTGTTGTTTTTTTCACTCTTTTCTGTTGGCGGCTGTTTTTTCTTTTCCATTGCATTTTTGTACTATGAGTATATCGCTGTCTTTTTAGCACGAACACGTCACACCTATTGTGCATAAATATCCATATGCACAATTGCATATATTTGGTGTACGATAGTCAGTCACTCGATCATTGATTATGATTTTATATTTTCTAAATTTTTTCATTCAACTCATATAACTAATAAAAAACACAAAATTACGAATACAACTGAAGGAGAATTGAAACAAAAAAAAAAAGAAAAAAACTCAAATTCTTTTCAAGTAAAAATAAATGTAAACAAACATTTGATGCTAACCTGAAAGGTGTTGTTTTCATTTTCTCTTACATTTGATGACATTCCGTTCGTGATCCATTAATAATGGTACATTTGCTACTGAATACAATTCAAGACAAAATGCAAACGCTCTTCGATTTGATCAATTAACTGATTTAACACAATTCTGATAAGCATTATGTAAACAAGCAACTTAGTTTGTGACTCGAAGTTTGAGGCAACGTCATTTGAAAAAAAAAAAAAAAAAATTGATGTATGATTATCGTGTCTTGGCGCCTCGACATAAATCATACAACCTTTCCTCTGCTTTTCATATGATTTGCACGTTCTTGCTCTAAAGATTTCAAAATCTTTCTTTTCTCTCACATTTCTTTCTTTTTCTATCTCTTCTTCTCTCTATCTCTCAATCTCTCTATCTCTCTCTATCTCTCTCTATCTCTCTCTATCTCTCTCTATCTCTCTCCCTATCTCTCTCTCTATCTCTCTTTATCTCTCTCTTTATCTCTCTCTATCTCCCATTTTCTTTCCATTTCCTTTTTTTCTCACAATTTCTATTCTTATGCTATTTCGTTTCATTTCTCTGGTTCCTTTGCCTTCCTGCTCTTCCTTTTTTTTCGCCTTATCTCTGTTGTAATTGTTAAATTAATGCATCCAACATTCTCTTTAAAAAATCAGTTAATCAAATATATTGAATGATTTTCATTCACACATGAGTAGTAAAAATTTCTATTTCATTTCATTTCATTAAGAAATTGTGATTTAGAATTTTGTTGTAAGTTTTTCACTGTGTTGATTCCAAAGATTGGTTTCAATTATATGTTTGTAAGCAGTACCCTTCCCGTTCATCACACATCAAAGTAGTTACAATTCATCTTCATTAGAACCGTAAAATTCTTGAATGGTTGGATTTCGACGAAGTAGAAAAAACAAAAAAAAAAAGGAAAATAAAAAAAAAAACGCAAAACAGATTGTATTTGACGTGGTATTTTAAATTAAATTACACTTTACTATTTTAATATTTGAATACAATAAATCAAAATATTAAGTAGGCAACAATGTTTGCGCCCATAGTTCAAAATAAAAACATACGCGCGCATAAACATCGGGAATCTTGGCTCGGGAAAATGAGCATCAGAGCAAACACAGCATGTCATGTTGGCATGTATACAATAATGGCATTCTTCTTGCAATGTGCAAAACAAAAACTAAAAATCTACAATGAATGGTTACTGTTATATACCGGTTGCGGGAGCAAAATGATGCAAGCATATTGTATGTGGAGCTATTTCCACTATAGTACGCATGTGTGTACGTTTTTTTTTTTTGCTGCTGCTGCTCTTCATCATAATCATTTTTTGCTTCTTTTTTCTTTTTCGTTCATCTTTCGTTGATGAAAAGAGAGTAAGACAGGCACATTTATTTACATTTATGCATGTCTATTTATAATTATCAATGTTTATTTATTAGATTGAACTTGAAAGCTTTGATTCGAGGGCGAAACGTAACAAAACAACTTTACCAACAACAACAATAACAACAACCACAAATAATCGTAATAAATACGACGAGAAAATCGTTTGAATACTTGAAATACTCTAATTCTTAGCGTGTGTGTACAGTGCACACTTCAAAGCGTTTCTTTTTATTTAGCGCTTTCATACACTTTTTATAATAATTTTTTTTTTCATGATTGTTGGACGCGGCGGTTTCGACAATAGAACTGTTTATTTATCTGTTTTGAATGTTGTACGAATTGAAAAAAAAAACAGAGTGAGAGAAATCTCTTATTCTTGCACTGAATTTTGCCGTCTTTTTCTCTCTCT
The DNA here is from genome assembly GCA_029041755.1 of Resseliella maxima. NCBI lineage: Eukaryota > Metazoa > Arthropoda > Insecta > Diptera > Cecidomyiidae > Resseliella > Resseliella maxima. The sequence goes on along the minus strand of JAQOWM010000058.1, from coordinate 49,238 downwards.
CTCTCTCTCTCTCTCTCTCTCTCTCTCTCTCTCTCTCTCTCTTTCTCTCTCTCTCGCTCTCGGTTTAAATTCATGTTACTCTAGTTGATTGTGATCCGTTACCACATTTACGATGTGCGGCGCATAGATTGTTCTTAATTGAGTTAAGGTTACATAAATTTGTTGAACGTGTGATGAATGTATAATAAATGATCGAGACCATAATCAATTTAGACAATGTGTGAGAAAGAGTGAGAGAGAAAGAGAGAGATAGAGAGAGAGAGAGAGAGAGAGAGAGAGAGAGAGATAGAGAGAAAGAATGAGAGAAAGAGAGAGAGAGAATGAGGGAAATGAATGGAATGGAATGAAAAATCAGAGAAATAGACAAAGTGATAAAGATTGAGAGGCTGACAAACAGAGACAGAGATAGAGCAAGAGAGCAAGACCAAGAGAGACAAAGAAGATTGATTGTGTACAAAAGAGAAACAAAAGATCGATAGAGCAAAAGAAGGAAAACACGAGTAACTGCGGTAAAAATCATTGTGAAACTTGTAAATGAAACTGAAATTTTCGTATATTTTTCTCAACGTTGACGGCTTTGTTTGCCAAATACAACCGTATTACAAGCACGTTCAATGCAATTGCATCAGGCGAATTTAAAAAAGTAAAAAAAAAAAAAAAAAACAGAATTAACCATCACGCAAAGTAACTCAACGACTTTTTGTTATTTTCTTGAAATCAGTGATTGTTCATGCTAAAATCATGAATGCATTAAATCGATCGACCTCCATGATAACATGTGTAGATTGTGTAACATTTACTCAAAAAATCAATCAAATCCATCAAATTTGCGCATTTCATTTTGATAATTTGTCAATGTCTTAAACGTAAAAACTAAAAATTGAAATTTAAAATTAAAATTTTCTGCCGCAAAAACTTGAAAATTCATTTGATTTCATTTTTTTTTTTTGACAGTTCAAACGTGCATTCTCTTTGTTCCTGACATTCATCAAATTTGCATTAAAATTGCATGTTAGTTAGCAATTAAAAATTTTCTTGTCTATTTTGCATCAGAATATTCTTTGTTTATAAATTGTGCGTATTTGTATATCATTTCATTTCAATAATTTCGAATAACAACAATTCGGAAGTATGCATAAAATTGGATGTAATTATCATTGAAAAATTCAGCGCCAGCAAATGACCAAAATAAAATTGCAATGATTGACGTTGAAATCATTTAACATTTGTTATGCAATTATAGTGAGCTCATAACGGAAACGCGTTTTAGATTCATTTATTTCGTTTTTTTTTTTTGTAATGTTATTTATTCAAAATACCAAACAGTGTAAAATATACACAAATTTGTGGAAAAAACAAAAGAAAAAATTCAATGAAACATAAATATATCATTTCCCATTTATTTTTGTGAATTCATAAGTAAAATAGAAAATACCAATAACACCTAGCAGAAACAACACCAGAAGAAAATGTATGAAAACAAAATCATCTTTATTTTGCGCGCGTGCACGCTCACGTACACACAAAAATAACAACAATAACAATAAAAACAACAACGAAAAATTGCAAGAAAACAGAAAAATAACTGAAACAAGTACACACATAAAATTGACGCCCACTTATTGCATGCATAAATTATTTGTTTTTAATATGCATGTTGAAAAAATAAATAAATTTTGTTCAATGAGCTTTATTTTTTTTTTTTTTCATCATTCGATTTTAATGCCGGCATTTGAATGCGCGTTTGGTGCAGAGATAGAGTGAGAGCGAGAAGGAGAGAGATCGAGAGAGAGAGAGAGAGAGAGAGAGAGAGAGAGAGAGAGAGAGAGAGAGAGAGAGAGAGAGAGAGAGAAAGAGAGAGAAGAGAGAGAAAGAGAAAGAGAGAAAGAGAGAAAGAGAGAGAGAGAGTGTATAAGGCGCACATTTGCAAATACCAACAATTACGATTTAGCATGTACATATGTTAAAAGAGCTATCAAAATGTTGTTTTTATGCATTTTTTATACGAATGCTCAAGTCAAAATCAAATCAAAATTAACAATTGCCAATGCAAAACATAACAGAGATATTGCCATAACAACCGAATTTCATTTTATCAGAAAATGAAGATGAAAACGAAGACGAAACAGATGAATAAGAAAAAAAATGAGTAAAAACCCATGCGTACGAAAGAAATTTCAAATAAAAAAACGGTAAACCGCTTAATACATAAGACGCAAGACGCAATTTAGTCGCTTCAATAGGTTTAGAATATTTCTTTTTTTTTTTTTATGTCTGAAGAATCAAATCAACATAATGGTTAATAAAATGGTTGGCAATTTCATCAATTTTTTCCTCCAACACATTCTGTTAAATGTTTGCGATTAACATTTGAATACGCATAATCATTGGAATTTTGCATTATTTTGCATTATGCGCTTTCTAAGCTTGAGAAAAACATGAAAAAAAAAAATATAATAATTTCTGTGTTATTCCCATGTTTTGGCATAAATTAAGTGCACAATTTTATGACTATGGTCATCAATATGATTTTTGTCAAAAAAATTGTCAATTTTCTCAAGATTACAGTCATCAATTTAAAGCAAATGAGCACAAAATCGGCGGGGAGAGAAAAACAAAAAAATTCTAATTGAAACTTTTTTTTTTTCTTTCCAAATAAAAATCATCCAAATGAAAATGTAAACAATATTGATACAAACGTAGTCAACAATGAGACAACACAATCCAATACTTGTGTAAATGCAGTCAATATTGAATATTTAAAACAATTATCAGTGTCATAATGTCCTCTTAATCACAATGAATCAATGCTAATGATCGAAACATAGTAAACACAGCGTCGCTTAATTTGAAGTATAAAAAAATATACACAATTTATGAATGACGGTAATTACAGTTAAATATTTTGTGCAATGTAAATATATCACAGTCGCTAGTATTGTCGTAAAGAAAAAAAAATTGTTAAAATTGTAAACAAATGTTTTTTGTTTTTTCGTCGAATTGTCTAGGGGTTCATTGATTGACAAACAGTTTGAAATATGGCTAAATTTTTTTTTTTTCTTCTTCAAATTATATACTTGTGATACTGTTAGCATTTGTGCAGAAAGACAAAATGTAGAGATTTTCTTGTGTGTATGCGTGGAAAAACTATGGAGAATAAACTAAACAAGAAGAAACTCAAGTGCGAAATTGTGTACTAAATACAAATGGATAGAAGTATTAAGTAACAAAATCAAGGGCCGTAGGGTATGAGCATATAGTCTGTTCTCGAGTGCATCTAAATTGAATTAATTAAACATCCGCCAATGTTAACCAAGTGATAAATGCATAGATATTTAAAATCATTTATAGCAATATTAGGCATAGTTTGCATGACGCACTCATTCGATATGCAATTGCATTGAATTCGCAGACAGTAAAAAGTTGTTGTTTGTTTTTTGTTTTTTTTTTTTTCGTTTTTATTTTAGTTTCATTAGCGATAAGTCAACGTAGTTTTCGATGCAAATAATTGCTATACGGAAAATCAGTTTTGCCAGCTAAACATGTCGAATGATTGAAATTCTTTATGTGGTAAGCAATTAAAAGTGTCAAGTGGAGTTACAGTCGCTGTTTTTGTCAAATGTGTTTGTTTGTTTGGTTTTTTGTTTTTTCGTTTGTTCGTTCGTTTGTTTTATTTTTTTGTTTATTTGTTTGTTAATGCTTCTTGATCATGTCTGCCAAGAGCAGATAAAGAATTACAGAGATTGTTCAAAGGGATTCAACACAGATTGTACTACATCCTCATATACTCATGTGTAATGCCCATAAATTGTCGCGCTATTTGTCAGATGCGCATTTTCATTTGCATTGCATATCAACCATAAGTAAACATATGAACATCTGGGGATCTGGATTTAACCAAATTCAACTATTTCTATCTCTTGCTCTTTTTCTCTCTCACTCACTCACTCTCTCTCTCTCTCTCTCTCTCTCACTCTCTCGCGCTCTCTCTCTCTCTCGCTCTCTCTCCCTCTCTCTCTCTCTCTCTCTCTCTCTTTCGCTCTCTCTCTATATCTCTCGCTCTCTCTCTTTCTTTCTTTCTTTCTTTCTCTCATTCATTTCTTTTTTTGTTGCAAATTTTCGAAAAACAAGTGTCATGCGATTTTTCCCCTCTCAGTCGTCACCAATTTCAAAATCAAACGACAAAAAAAAATTGCCACCAATTAATCTAGTTCAAAGGGCATAGCGCTTTGACAATACGACAAATTCAACACGAGCCACTTTAAATCGCAACAAAAACAATGAAAGATATGATGAGTTGGCAATGACTTAACATTGTGTCATTTTATACGAGCCTGTTTCTTTTTCTTTCTCTCTCTCTCTGTCTCCCTCTCTCTCTCTCTCTCTCTCTCTCTCTCTCTCTCTCTCTCTCTCTCACTCACATCATCACTCACTCGTTCGGTGTCTGTGTTAATATTTGCCCCATTCCATTTTCATGCTCATGTCGTTTATTTTTCGGATTTTTTGTGTGTTTGGCTTTTATCGATCGTGTTTGCATACAAAATGTTAAAACTTCAAGAACTGTAATATAAGATTATTCGATAAAAGACATCAATTTTTTCTCTCATGTTGTACAAAAAAGAAAAAAAAAAAGAAATAAAAATTGCATCTTCTTGCATCAACTACTCATTTAACATTGCACATCGTTTTGATTTAGATTAAGTGCTTTTATCCTTATATCCCAGTTCATGCTAATAATAAATCAACGACATTTTTATGCGCTTATATTACTCGGGAAAAGAGAAACGAACTCAACGAATTATGCGAACGAGGAAAATTTATTTAACCCAAAGGATTATTTGCATGAATTGCAATTGCTTTCTTGCTCTTTCTCTTTCCTTTTCCATTTTTTTTTTCACTTTTTCCCTTTATTTTCTCTTCAAAAATGCATCTCATTTGATACGAATTATTTTTGTAAACGAAAATTTTAATTTCAAGACATTTGTGGATTTCAATATTTATAGAAAATCACAAAAATTGAATTCCAATTTTTTCGTTATCAATATCAATTTTGCAAAATTTTAATGATTTTTGTATTTATCTGGTTTAATTGAAAGTTTTGTATTTATCATGTGATTGATGTGGCCAAATTACGTAAATTATTCGATTTCATTTCCATGTGAAATATTCATAGTGAAAAATTCCCATTGCGGCACAATCAAGTTAACACCGGAACAAAGATTTCACATATGCAAAAAGGAACAAGATGATTTGTTTTTTTCTTTCTTTATGTTAAATACATAAAATTGAAATGAATTCAAAATGAATAGATGCAGGACAACATGATATGTAAATTAAGAATAAAATTGATAGACTTATACGAAAGGATATTTAGCCTTTGCTTTTGAATATTTTTTTCTTTTGGATTTTATGGAATCAAGTCGAGCAGCAGTTTGAGCACGACGTGGCCCAGCAAACAGTTCATTACGTGAAATGATAATGACGACGACAACGACAATAACAACAGCAATGTACAACAATAAAAACAGCTATTCTTGCAGAAAATCTGGAAATAAAGAGAAGAGCACGAGTAAGGGCAATATTAAGAGTAAGTGCAAGATCAAGAAAGACAAAAAGAATATGAAAAAGACCAAGAAAGACAGAGGAGAAAGATAGAGAAAGAGAGAAAAAAGAGAGAGAGAAAAAGAGCGAGAGAGAGAAAGAGTGAGAAAGAGAAAGAGAGAGAAAGAGAGAGAAAGAAAGAGAAAGAAAGAGAGAGAGAAAGAGAGAGAGAGAGAGAGAGAGAGAGAGAGAGAGAGAGTGGCAGAAAGCGGCGCATATATACACGCACGTTTACGATGTACGCGCGCGCGCGCGCTTGAGTCGGTCGGTTTTGGGCTGTCGTTGCAACACATTCAGCAAGTGAAGGAAGATTTATTGATGCAATTTTAAATTAATTGTATGCTCTTGCATACATTTGTTTATTTATTTTTACACATTACCCATGTACTTCATAAATAATTTCCATTTGTTTTTGTTTTTGTTTTCGCTGAGCCTGTGCTTCTTCTTCTGGTTTAGTTGTTCTTCTTCTTGTTGTTGTTATTCTATGTCGTCGTTGTTGTCGTCGTCTTCGTTGTCGATGTTATGTTGTTGCTGCTGCTCGTTTTTATTCTCGCCACAGGTTTTTGTGATTCTTGACATAAACTCTTTGCCCTGCACTAAAAATTGAAATTGGAATTTTGAATTTCATCTTATACATTTGATAGCATTTCGGATTGTATTTCGATAAGCGATTGCATCTTTTTTTTTCTTTTCATTTTTATCGAGCTACTTTCAATCGATACATCATTTCAATACATTTCAATTCAAATGAAATTACAAATCTTACTTATAGTTGACTGTTCGTTCACAATTATCATACCGGACAGATGTTCAGGACTTGAATGTCTTGTGATTATATGCTCACCAATGGAAGAAAACTTTGAAAAAACGCAAAAAAAAAAAAAAACAGAAAAAAAGACGAAAAAGCAGAAATGGAAAGAAACACTACAGCATTAACGTAATTTGAAAATGACACTGACCACTGTTATCATCATCATGAACATTCAAAATGATGTGTTCCATTTGATATGCATTGGCACAGTCACACACACATATGCACAAACATCACTCAATAATAATATATGTTGCAAATTGCCCGGCCAGACGGTTTGGTTGATTTCACCGCTTTGCACTTGTACGGTCTCTCTCTCTCTCTCTCTCTGTCTCTGTCTCTGTCTCTGTCTCTCTCTCTCTCTCTCTCTCTCTCTCTCTCTCTCTCTCTCTCTCTCTCTCTCTCTCTCTCTCTCTCTCTCTCTCTCTCGCTCTCTCTCGGTCTCTCTCTCTACACATCCATACACTGTAAATCGTCTTCATCATTCATCAACGATCGATGCATTGAAATTTGAAATGAACTGATCTAACATTCATGAGAGTCACTTTTTTCGCATTACAAAATATGAAAAAATGAAAAACAAAAAATAAAAAAAAATCAATAATAATTGAAATATGATTTTTTTTTTCATCGATATTTCAAGCTGTGATTATTAATCACTGATTACAATACTTTTTGCATGAATATGAATTGCGATCAGTTATAGTGTACGGAAAAGTAATCATGAATTCCAAATGATAAATGACCACAAAAAGTGTCTATATTTACGATTTCATTTCATTTTCTTGTGTTGTCCTTTTGACTGGTTTTTCTTCAGTTCGAATTCAAGGTTCATTCCGTTTTTATCTCTTTTTCTGGTTAGAAAGAGTTCATGTTCAATTTGCTTTTTTGCTGCACATAAGAATTTTTTTGTTTTTTTTTTTCTTCTTGTTTTTTGGAACGAACGAAATGTTTGACCGTTAGTAAGGTTCTTTTTTTTCTCGGATTGATCGTCATTTCATCCATTTGCCTTTTGAATATATTTATTGACACGGTAAATGGCATGTGAGACTGAATTTGCTTTGGCAATTTCTTACTGTTATTGATTGTCTCAAATTCGTCATCCAATGGATGAATAAAAATGCGAATGTTTTTTTTTTTTTACTTTTTTCTGTTGGTTGTCTCAAATTGAGACTCTCAATGAAGATTATACCAAATGGAATGGGATGACCAATACACATACGCTCATGTGGGAGATCATTCAAGCGGCGTTTCATCAATGACACCAAATTTGCACAGATCATTTTCAACACGAAGCATTCAGCATGTTTCACATAAATAAAAGAGCACCCACAGCAATAATCATACCTGAATCAAAACTAAAAACTCACTGTGTTGTTGTTGTTATTGTTGTTGTTGTTGTTGTTGGTGGTGCCGGGGCTTTTTTTTTCCATTCGCTCTCTGCTCACAGTGCAAAATTTCGTCGGAACGATCACTGTGTGCACAACACGAGAAACGTAATTTTTTGTTTTATATCATTTTTCGTTTCTCTCTCATAATATTGCGCTGGTGGTTTTTTTTTTCTGTTTTTGTTTTGTTTTGTTCATAAAATTTTTCGTTGTTGTTATTTTGCTCTTCATAGTTTTCTGCAAGAGTATTGAGTAGTCGGTGCATGCGGCTGTTACTATTTTTATTTTTTTTTTTTTTTTTTTATTTTTCATTTCTCTCTCACTCTATCATCTTTTCGCTCGCTTTATTGGCAGTGCTGCCCTGTAATTATATGTTGAATTGGCGAAATAAAACAAAAATGATACACCTAAAGGGTAATAATCATATAATACAAATAATATGATACCAAACTGAGAAATAACAAATCCGTGAGCCATCCAATGCAATTCCCGAAGAGAAAGGAAAAGATGAAGAAAGAAAAGTCTGAAATGCAAAGGAGAAAAGATAGAGACAGAGACAGAAAGAAAGAGAGAGAGGGAGAGAGTGAGAGAGTGAGGGAGAGAGAAAGAGAGAGAGAGAGAAAGACAGAGAGAGAGAGAGAGAGAGAGAGAGAGCGAGGGACAGAATGAGAGCAAGAGAAAGAAAGAGAGAGAGAGAGAGAGAGAGAGAGAGAGAGAGAGAGAGAGAGAGAGAGAAAGAGAGAGTGAGAGGGAGTGAAAGAGAAAAGTAGCCAGCAAGCACATACACAACAGGACCCAAACGCAACGTATTCAATGGTATGGATATAGCCATTGAATGCAATCAAATGGGAATCGGCACTAACAATGATACCAGAAACAAAACAAAATAACATCAACAAAAGCAAAATCAAAAACAGAAAAATATGATGCAGAAAATCACCTCACACGAAAGAGAGTGTGTGCGCGAGCACGAACAAAAATTACACTCACAATGCGAATGAAGTAGATAAGACACTAGCTTTACAGTCTTGTTTGATATTTCGACTTTTTTAATATCATTCGTTTTCATTTCGTTTGGAGAGTGCTTTTTTTCTCTTCTTCACTTTTTTTTTGTTGCTTTGTTTTGGATTTTTTTTTATTATTGCTTCAGTTGCAATTGCCGCCGTTGTTTTAGCTTTTTTTTTTTTTGCTGCGGTCGTCTTTTTGTCCATCACTTTCTTGCCCATTTACGATCTTCTTCTGCGATCTTTGTCTCGTTTCGTTTTCAATTCTTTTCTGTTCTTCAGATACATTTTTTTTTTCGGTTCTGTGATTACCTTTTTTATTATTGATTCATTTAAAAATGCATATAAAGTTGATATTCTGCCCGAAGTCTCCTTCAAGAAAATTAAAATAATATTATGCACTTTTATTGTGCAATTCGATCTTTTTTTTTTCCTCCACATTTTTGCAAACATTTTTTTTTATCGCTGTTCTTTAAATGGTCAAATCAATGCTGCCAAACGCATACATATCCGGTTCAAAGACGATTTTAATGTTTGGATACAGAATGCACATGTTTGTGTGCGGATTTTTTTTTTTTTTTTTTTTCTTGAATACATTTTTATCATTTATAATCCATTTTAAATCTTGGTTTACGACTGAATTTCAGTTATTAAAATTGATTGAAAAAAAAAATACTGAAGAATTAGAACAAATAAATCCAAAATTGCATCATAAAATTACTGAAAAAATGTAAAAAAAAAAAATCGAAGAAAATTGTAAAAAAAATTGAAGAAAATTTTAAAAAAATCGAAGAAAATTGTAAAAAAACTAATTTTCGAACAATTCTAAAAAAAAAGTTCGAAAAATGTAATCTTTGAAAAGAAAGAATCGCAAAGAATTTTAAAAAATCAAAAATGTGCTAAGAAATGAATAAAATCTAAGCAAAAAGTGATTCAAGAACCTTAAATAATCGACCTGAATCTGAATCCCAGTCAAAACGACAACAATACATCAAAATCGAATCTCACAGACACACCAGAAAAGCGATTTCTGACTATTAATACGGATTGTTATAGCGAAAAGTTCGTTAATCGCCAAAAGCGCTATGGAACAAAGTCAGATTTTTAAATTGCATACTCCAAGCTAATATTTGTGGCTGTTTTTGCTACTGTTTAATAATGTGTTGTTGGTGCAACCATTGAATGGCACGAAATAAATATGAATAAAAAAAAAAAACAACAACATACAGAGAAAAAACGATGGTATAAAATGCAGCATTGTGATTTCAATGTGATTTGATATGATTTTTTTTTTTTTTTTTTTTTTGTTTTTTGGTTTGAAAAGTATGATTGATCGTGGCATCGGTAACAGTAGAAAGAGAGCTTCACATCAACAATAACAATACAAATATATGTGCACCTTCTGACATTCAAAAATGATAGTGGAAATGTTCAAGGTATGAGCTACTGTATAGCGGCTAAATAACGGGAAGTGTCGAAAACCAAATAACACAACGTGAATATATGGTTTTCGAAATGAGTTAAGAGAAAAAGAAAAAAAAAAAATTAACAACAACGAAGCCCAAATGATAAAATCGCATGGTTCGTGCAAGACATTTCTCACAAAACTTGGATGAAAGACGAAATCTGAATGAGGCCTCAAAAGTAACAAATTATTAACCATTGCGATTTGGTATTTGTTGTGAAGTGATCTGTATCATTTTGATTTGAAAAATGTGTGTTGTTAAATTTCTGCCGGAAAGGATATAATGACACGGTATTTATGTCGAAATAGTCTATTTAGAATATAACGATTGAGTGGTGACTGGTGCGGTGTGTGCTGTGTTTTCGACTAAATGCCGTTATTTCAAATTTTAACAATATGTTGGATGTGATTTTGTTTTTTTTTTTTTTTCTCTCATTTAAAATGCCTATAATCAGCTCATTTTAAATACAGTTACACTTGTACAAAACAAAATCCGACGGAACAAGACATACTTTTGTGTGCTATTCACTGAAAAATTCCGCTACATTCAGTTTACCCGTTATTTACCAAAGGAAATTATTTCGAATTTCCACTCACTTTGGTCACATTTTTCAATGAAAAATTTCAACAAATTTTTACGGTTTTAATTGATTTTCTCATATAATGTATGGAACAAAATTCAATGAAATGTATTAAGACAAATTTGAAGACAAAATTTTAAATTTAAATAAGTTACTGGTCTGAGAAGTATGAATATTTCTGCAGAATTGGAAATTAACCATTTTTGGCAATTCAATACAAATTTTTATTGCATTACTGTACACAATGCAAACGAATGACCGATTGGGGCTGATTCTTCTCTAATTGAAAGATACTAAGCAAAATGAATAATCTCTATGGAGAAAGAAAGAAAGAAAGAAAGAAAGAAAGAAAGAGAGAGAGGGAGATAGATAGGGAGAGAGAGTGAGAGAGCGAGAGAGAGAGAGAGTGAGAGAGCGAGAGAGAGAGAGAGAGAGAGAGAGTGAGAGAGCGAGAGAGAGAGAGAGAGGTGAGAGAGCGAGAGAGAGAGAGAGAGGTGAGAGAGCGAGAGAGAGAGGTGAGAGAGCGAGAGAGAGAGAGAGAGAGAGAGGCAGGAGAGAGAGGGAGAGATAGAGCGATAAAGCGAAATGAAATAGAAAAATTTTAAATCGAGATTATTCCCTTGAACTCAAAAGGTGTGTGTGTGTGTTTTTTTTTTTTTTTTTCGCTGCAAATATTGTGCCTGCTGGTTTAACGAAACTAATTTGATTTGGTGTATTTTTGGCTAGACAACTGTTTTTGTCTTTTGCCACGGTTTATTCTTTTATTTTCTTGTATTTTTGCGCGATAAATTCGTCATTCACCAACACATGTGAACGATGCATGTAGACACAAAATGCGAAATAGCACTAGGAAAATGTAACAGAATCTGGCAGCCAAGACATAACTGAACTCTGAAGACGCATAAATGAAATGATGAATAAAAAATATTTATTTTTAATGACAAGTCTTGTTTTCGTTTCATGCCGTCGAATTCGTTCGTATTTTTCTTATTTTTTATTTTTTTTTTTATCTTCTTCTTCATCTTTTCATTTCATTTTAAGCAAAAAGCAAAAAAAAAAGAGAATAATCTAATAAGCTTACGTCGCTGAATTAAAACTCAAGTGAATTGTTGATGCAGATGATGCGTATTTATTTATAAGCAATTTTGAACATAAATCAAATTATGCGGCATTCATACACTCACACATAATCATTTTACATTGCACACAAATCATGTTCATGACACAATTATGTCTGAACGACATTTCATCTATTTCGAAATAGGCAATAATCTCATGCACATTTCGTTAAATTTACTTCATTCTCAATGTATCTTTATATCATTTTCGTTCATTCTCTGTGCGTTTTTCGAAACATGAGAAATTGTTCTCCAATCTTAATATTTTGTTACATTATGATCAAAAAGATACCAAATATTCTATATGCATATGCATATGCATTCGCAGTCTATGTTTCATTTCTATATTTGTTAATTTTCCCTTAATAATTTAATCCACATTAAATTGCTCTAAATTTACCATAAATAATTGCAGTTATATGTTTATTGTTATTTTTACAGCAGCAGAGCGCAAGATTTCTGGGTCCATCGCGAGAACGAAGTCCCACATTGCCAAACTCATTGGCTGGACAATGTATTTCAGCAAATAATAATCATCCATTACATCGGCCGTGTGCATCATGCTCAACCGATTTATGTGAACATCATGCAAGCAAATCTTTCAGGTCGAGTCCCATATTCAATGAATCTTGTCGAAGGTAATTTAGTTTAGTTTCTCTATTTTTTTTTTTTTCTTCTACCATATTTCTTCCAATTTTTTTTTTTTTTCGTTTTTTTTTTTTCAAAAATTGTTTGACAATTATTGCAAAGACTAGTAACGAAATGGTAAATGGTATATGGTGTTGCTGTTGAAAGAAGCCAAACGATCAAAAAAAACACTTTTGCTCTTTCAAGTTGTTCATTTGTACGCATCTACATACACTCATTGCAATAAAGTTTAATTAGCTTAAATTCGGTACGGTTTTGGTAGATTAGCAATAAAAAGCAACAAATTGAGTGAAAAGCATCAAATGCTATAACAATTTAATGCATTTTGCCTATCAACACCTCATTTGAGCTAATTTCATATGAAGAAATGTTTGAATTTACAAAAACAAAAAAAAAAAAAACAAAAAAAACAGCAAGAAATTAACATCAATCACGTTACAAGCAATTATGTAGCCGTTGATTTCAATGCATAATTTTTCGATAAATTCAGTTGAAAGATTTGAGCGAACATTCAACAAAATTTTTGTAAATCCAAAGAAACTTTTAGAAAAAAAAAAAAAAAATTGAAAAATTCAATGTTCAAATGTTCATTAAAATTATGGTTTAATTGTCTCTATTTAACGATTATTTTGAATAGTTATGAAACGGCAGATCGATCGATATTTGATGAATCAGGTATTGGATATACAGATGCACACATTGAAAATCGGATAGAATGTGGCGAATTGGTGAATAGTGGAAAAACGTATGTTCAAATGAAATCGGAACCAACCGGCGGTGCAAGTAGTCCAGAATCAGCAGAACTTTGCAGTGGACCAGACGATTGTGCTGGATGCGGCCGATTAATACAGGTATCTACAATTTACATTTTAATCACAATTATATTTCGACATTTTAAAGAGAGAAAATTACAAAAAAAAAAAGACCTTCTTTCATATGACCGTCAAACTAAAAATCGATTCTAATCTTGTTTTTGCGTACGCGTTTTTTTTTCTTTTTCTTTTTCTTTTTTCACTGTCATACAATTAGGATCGCTTTTATCTATCAGCTGTTGAGAAGCGATGGCATGCCGCTTGTTTACAATGTAATGTATGCCAGCAACTACTTGAAGGTGAAACGTCATGTTTTGCACGTGGTGGAAATATTTATTGCAAATCAGACTACTACAGGTATGAATTGTAGCCATTATACAATTAATTTCATTTCATTGTTTTGTGTGATTTGGTCATGTTGCTCTCTTTTTACTTGTCGCTCGACAAAAAAAAAAAAAAAAAAGAAACACACAGAGCAGACAGAAAGAGAAAGAGAAAAAAATATATGAAAAGAGAAAAACAAAGAAAAATGGAAAAATAAAAGCAAAAACATATCACACTATCAACAAACTGCGAGTAAAACAGATTCAACATAAACACACACACACAAACACACACTGCAAATCGAGTACGTGCAAAGAGAGATAAAAATCTTTCACCGCAATCGATATGCATACAGTTAAATGGTGTCAATCTAATTAACTTATAGCAAAGTTCAGTATGCACGAAAAATGTAAAAAAAAAAAAAAAAAAAACTATAACAACAACAACGTCAGCACAGAGAGAAAGACAATTTTACATGCACTTGCTCATGCAACCAGCTGTGAGATTCGTATCGTTAAAAACACAAAACAAACAACGATCGACCACAACGACAACGAACGAATGAACGACCAAACGAACGAACGAACGAATAAAAAAAAAGAAAAAAAAAAATGTATGGCAAACCAATAATAGCAAGAAATAGATACAAAAATCATGGAGCGCGATGAAATCGCTTGCCGATAGGATCGCGTATGTTAAACAAATTGTATGCAGCACATAGAGATTAAGAGCGATCCGAGGTACTGTAATCGAGCAAAAAAAAAAAAAAAAGAAAAAAAACATCACTTTTATGAGAGTGTCGACTATGTTATATAAATCTAGCAATCGCATGCGATTCTACTCAAAGATAACCCAATGCACAGATCCAATGCTCGAGTTTGTAGTAATGAATGAGGTAGAATAGATTGAGATAATGATTGAGACAAAGATAGTAAAAAGAAGAGAGACAAAGTGTGAGATAAGGAATGGAAAATAAGACAGAATGAGAAGAGGATAGAGTGTGAATAGAATGGAGAGGGAGAGAGAGAAAGACAGAGAAATAGAAAGAGAGAGAAAGATATAGACAAACCAGAGAGAGACAAAGAGATTTAAGCACAAGAAAGGAGAAGAGAATAAAATATAGTGCAAGAGTGAGAAAAAGAAAGCAACAACAACAACAACAAAAAAAAAAAAGAAACCAATTCATTTAACATAAGCATTAAAAAGATATCGTCGACATTGCCGTGTCGATTTATCGCTATTGGTCTTATTTTATGCAATTCGTACGTAAACGTTCATGAAATGGATCTCAGCACCAAAACTCAATAGAAAATAAAAGCACTGAACTCGTTTCAACATTAACATGTCTGCTCTGCAACAAAAATGAGAGATTACTTGGTGCGCGCGGCAAACCAACACACAACGTCTCTCTCTCAATCTCTCTGTCTCTCGCTCTCTCTCAATCTCTCTCTGAAGGTTTTTTTTTTTGAACAAGAGAGTTTTCAAACTAGCAAACGATCGTGTTAAAATGGATTTTTCACAAGTAGCTGTTGCTGTTCATCGCATGTACATTGTATAAACACACCAAAAAATCATCGAGCAAGTGTATGTTGAACACTAAATAGTCTGAGGGGATTGCCACAATAATGCTGCAAAAAAATATGTCACGATATTTGCATAAATTTGCTCAATGCACTTATTCATGTTACAAGCATCACCATTTAAACAAACTTTTGTCAAACTTTTGTCAAACTTTTGTCAAACTTTTGTCATTGATAATTGATTAATTCTTCAAGCACACTTTGAACATTTCTTTCCGTAATTTAAAATATCCTTTCAAATTCAAAGTAGAATATCTAATAATATTTTCTTAACTTAAACATACCCCTTGAAACTGATGGACTTCAATTGAAATGGCAACATTGGCTGGTTTTGAAGCGAAATCGTCGCAAGTATATTTTTCGTGCTCAGCACTGTTCACTTGGTTGATGTGCCATGGCAATCGAAAAGTTATTTGCGAATGAGTGAATGAGCACACGCACATTTGTGTGCTAATATATATATATATATATGTTAGTTAGTGTTCACGATTTCCGTAATTTATCACTTGATATTTCATTTTTGGCCATTGCTGAAGCACGTTTTCCACAACATGTGCAAATGGTTTTTTGTATTTGTGCACGTTCATGTTGAAAATGTCAAAAATCAGTGCACCTGTCTGTTGAGGACACTTCAAATGTGTGTGTTTTTTTCAAATTGAATCGTTGCACAGTGGCAAAACGAAGGAAAATAAAGCGAAAAAGAAGAAGAAGAAGAAGAAGAAGAAGAAGAAGAAACGTTAAAAATATTGATTTCAACATACTCATATCGAATGCATTCGAAAATATGTTTTTCGTTTGAATTGAAATCAAAGGATTTCAACTGTTAAATTAGCGTTTGCGAGTTCAAACGTTTTTCATATTTTGATGGTAATTACAATAATTGTGTCCACAAAATTCGAAGGGACGTAAAGCTTATTAAATTTGCTAAAACGAATATTCTTACTTAACGACGTTGGAAAATGTCGTTACAAATCAATAATTCAAACAATGTCTCGAATGTGGAATAACAAATGTTCACATTCAAATTTTCAATCGTATTATTGAATTATATTTACAAAATGTAATTATGTAAATTTCATATAATTTCGACAAATTTGTTTCCATTTTGAATTTTATTTTTAATTTTATGGTAAAATACTTTAATGGAATTTATAAAACAAAATTGAAATATTTTACAAAAGAAACATAACGTTTAGCATAATTTTTCAATTTCAATATTTAAACTATTCAACTGATAGGTTGCATGTTAACTAAATTTTAAATCATTTACATTTTGCTTATTTTGGAATAAACGAAATATTTTGTCTCAAAACGTTTATCCAAAAATCAAAGAAAAAAAAAAAGAAGCTTAAAATTCAATTTGAAATGCACAACGGTTCACTAAACGCATTGCAATGAATAATGCAATAATTGTAAGTGCATTTCTATGCCAAAATGTTGCTTATTAAAGTTCTTAAAAATTCATATAATAATAGAAAGCGAGAGCAATGAGATTGAAAAGAGAACGAACAAAAAACAAAAAACACAAAAAAAAAACAACAAACGCAATGTTTGCGTGCAATTTGATTGCGGCAAATATGAAAAATCGTTTCATGTTGAATGTGCGATTGTTTTTGAGATCTACATTTTTATTGCAAATAAATCACCTTTTTTGTGATTAGATGCGTTCAAGGTATGGGTTTTGTTGTAATTAATCTTGGCGGTAGAGTGTGTCGCAAGTTCTTTCTTTCTATTTATAGTTTTTTCTTCTTCTTCTTTTTCTTCTTCTTTTTTTTTGCATTTTGTGCGTGTTTTACAACTCTTTCGCGTTTTTTGATTAGTTTTGTGAAATCTTATTCTTCCTATTGCTAACCGTTCCCGTTTAGTTTTTATCTCTCACTCTCCCCCCCCCCCCCCAATCGCTAAGCAAATCCCTTACTCTTACTCAAATGATTTCGATGTTGCGGTTGCTTTTTTCTTTCGCTTTTACATCTCCACCATTTTCGCTGCTTTTAAACAATTGTTCGTGTCTTGACATTGCAACATTGTTGAAAATATCCGTAATCAATTACCAAACAATATAATGTTTGAATGAAAGATATCCACAATAAATCATGGCCAAACAGCGTGTTGAAGAAAATTTCAAGGTAGCGAATTGTGTACAATTATGAGAATCGCACAACATCAATTCTGATCACTTTACCGGAAAATAATCGAATCGAAATGAAATGCATAATTTGAGAAAAAGTAAGTGATAGAGAAAGAGAGAAAGGGAGAAAGGGAAAAAGAGAGAAAGAGAGAAAGAGAGAAAGAGAGAGAGAAAGGGAGAAAAATACTCCAAATGCAAAGAGAAGATGAGCAAGAGAGAAAAAAAAAAATAAAGAATAGCAAGCCATGAAACAAACGAACGAACGAATGAATCTACATTTTTCCAACGTTTTTCAATTGAAAAAAAAAAAAACAAAAAAAAAGTAATTCAAAAACAATGAGATGATTGGCTGAGGCACACTTTGGAAATTATTGCATAACCTTCATTTTAATTTGAAAATGAATTGTTTTGACGTGTATCTCTTTCCTTCGCTACGCATTTGACGATTTATGCAATCCAACATATATATACTTCTGAATGCATTTTGAATGAGAATAAACACATGCATAAATACACAAAAAGCCAATTTTGCTATTTGCCAGTTTTAATTATGTTTATCATAATAAATTTCATTTTCACTAATTGATAACAAAATAACATGAATTATGTATGGCCGTGTTGTTGTTGTTGTTGTTTTCTTTTTCTCTTCCTTTTCTCATTTTGTTTCGATGCAATTGCAAAAAAAGCTTTGCTAAATAGAACAACAAGCTAACAAAACAATACGTCCAACTAATAATACAAACAAAATAACAACGAGTTGGCGTTCGTTGATTTGCAACGATGTAGAAATATTTCTATGTAATATTATAGATTATGATGTTTTATTCCGGAACATGTTATAAGTCGAACCTTGACTGCTCTTGACAACCTATCATTTCTGGGAATTGAAAAGGATTTTTTTTTTTCTTTTTTCTTCTTTTTTGTTTCGCTTTGTTTCTACACTCTTCAAAATGAAATTAGCTGAATTTATGGAAAGAAGGAATGAAAAAATATAATTTAAAAAAAAAAAGCAAACACGAGAAGGAGAATTCAAAAAAAAAAAAAAAATCGAAAAATAAAACACGAAAAAAGAAAATAAAATTCTTAAAATAAGTAGAAACATCACTTTTTTTTTTTTTTTTTGGGATGTACGAAGGAGCAATAAATTATATGGTTTTAACATTTATTTCATTTAAATCAGTACCATCTCAAAATGACATTGTCGTATAGGCGCATTTCAATGCAGACGTAAATTTAAGCCGTGTCAAATGAATGGGCAATTGCATTTGTTCTTTGCTTTTGCTTCTATATTAATACGTGTGAAGTGTATAACAATTTGAGCCCATTGCTTGCGCTTCGCTTAGCTCTCTTGTCCAAATATGTGAGCGCAAATATATATATATAAATGTTGTGTGTGCTGTGTGTGTGAGTGAGTTTGTCTCTGTGTGTGTATCGCATCGACTCTTGGCTGTTTCTCTTTTCCATTAACCTTCCGTATGTGTGCCAACAAAGATACAGAATAAAAAATTACACCAATTACTACTTCCGTTTAGACTAATTAGGAGAAGAAAAAAAACAACGAAGTATACATACCGCGCGAGCAGAGAGTGAGAAAAAAGAAAGGAAAAGAGAAAGAAATAGAAAGGAAGAGATATCAATGAATGAGACCGAGATTGTCATGGGGTTGAGAAAGAAAGAATGAGATAGAGAAGGACGAGAACAGAACAGAAAAATTGCCATATTCTATGAGAGAATGAAAGCAGAATGTCGTTTTATCTACTTGAAATTTTACGATTGAGACTTTTCTTTGGCGTTCTTTTCTTTCTCTCCCTCTCTCTCTCTCTCTCTCTCTCTCTCTCTCTTTTTCGCTCTCTCTCTCTCTCTCTCTTTCGCTCTCTCTCTCTCTCTCTCTCTTCTCTTTCGCTCTCTCTATCTATCTCTTTTCGTTCGCTTCTATTGCAACTCTCTCAAAAAACGGTTCCAAACGATGGCTCAATGATGATAATGACGATGGCGGCAGCGCCAAACAAACTTAAAGGCAATGCCGGAACGAAACAAAAACTCATGCTTCTATCTCGTTTGCAATAAAGTCTCACATTTGAATGCACCATTTCTTCAAGGTTTGAATGTGAACGTGCGCACAATTATACAGCAGCCAAACAAACATATATGTATCTTGATTCTTGATACAATATTTTTTTTTTTTTTTTTTTTTTTTTTTTTTATTTCCTCAGAGCTTCTGACATGCCATTTCCACTGGCACTGGCACTGTGGCTCCAGCAATGAGTTGCCTATACCGTTATTGAAATATCGTGTACACGCATATCTGCGTTTCTTACTATCATTTGGCGAGACAGCAAGCGATAAATGTTTCTTTTCTTTCAGACTACAAATTTTTTTTTTTCTTTCCTTTCACTGCATTCAGATTTCGAGGATTTAATGAACGAAATGAAAGAATGTAAAAAAAAATATAAAAAAAAAAAAAATGTTTAAGCAAACACAAAAATTGTATAAATATCACACGATTTAAATAGATGATGATCCACACACACACACACTCACACACATCAGATGCTTGACTGACACTACACTCACTTTTCAAGTATTTTCACAGCGTGTATTTATTTTTTTTCGCTTTTTTTGTGAAGCATATTTGACTCATCATAACTTAACGGTAAATTACTATAAAAATCGAGTTTCTTCTTTTTTCGCCTTTTGAATGATCAAAAACGATGCGATTACTATCCTATGCAAAGACCATCATGTAATTGCATTCCGGAGCGATTGAAAGGGATTTAGCAAAAGTGTATAAAAGAACTTAAACTTTTTTTTTTACGCTTATTTGATCAACATAATCAAACAACCGCAACTCACACCAAAAAAACCAACGTATGCGCAAATTGAATTCACTGTTAATGTATCACTTTGATGTAACAGCATTCATCTGATTTATATAAGTGGCGACATGAAAGAGAGAGAAAGAGAAATATATAGAGAGAGAGAGAGAGAGAGAGAGAGAGAGAGAGAGAGAGAGAGAGAGAGAGAGATAATCATTATCAAGTCCATAGAAAAGCGTTTAATCAACATTCCGTGAACAACTCTTCAGAAAAAAAAAAATGAGCTGGCACTATAAACTATCTAAAGATATCGTTACAACATTTACCGACAAAATTGACCCGAAAAAAAAAGTGATTTTCTTCAAATTCAAGTGGGATTGTTCACTAGGTGATTATTTCACGATCGGCTACCATTTCAGTTTGAAAAATGGCAACGGATCAGCCAATGATTGAAACGCATACGCATCCATTTACATTCACTTTCGTTGATTCGCTCAATTTGGCAATGCAATTGGAATTGATTTGCATAAATTACAAAGAAAAAAGAGAAAAAAAATTGTACGCTTTCATACATCATACGTGTTTGAAAGTAGCGCGATCATGATTTTTACTGGTACGTTGCCGCCGATTAAGATAGGCCATTTCTTTTGTTGCCATTTTGGTTCTCAACAAATATCAATATCGATATTATGGAGATCTTTCTCTCTATTTCTGTCTCTTTCTCTCTCACTCTCTCTCTCTCTCTCTCTCTCTCTCTCTCTTTCTCTCTGAATCTTCCTCTCTCTCTTTCTCTTTCTCTCTCTTTGTCCCTCACTCTCTCTCTCTCTCCCTTTCTGTCACCGGTTCTCGCGCTTGCTCGATCTCTGTTCATATTGCAAAAAAAAAAGCGAAATAATGGTGATGAAAGCAGAAGCAAGAGAACAAAGAACGAATGAAACAACTTTTATGCGTCTGCCGTTCTTTTGTTATATTTGCAATGTGTATTGTTGCAGTTGATGTTGTAGCGATTTATATATTGTTTTTTTTTTTTTTTTTTTTTTTTTTGTTTTGTTACTGTGCTCTCTTCTCATCTTCTTTCTTTTGTCGTGTGTATTATGTCCAATGCGTGCGTGCATTCTTCTATTTTATTCTTGTTCGTATATATTTTACGGTGCCGTGCCATGACGATATCGTTGTTGGGATATTATTTGCGCCTCTTGAAGCTACTTGAATTTTTCGTTCGACTCTTGAATTTATTATTGTTTTTTTTTTTTCTTCTTCGTCCGTGCTGGGGTTTTTATTTTGTTTTACCTTTTTGCACAATCCATTGGGCAATGCCATCAGTAGCAGTAGCAACAACAACAACAACAACAACAGCATCAACTACAGCAATTGCAGTATAAATCGAAACAGAGACAGAAATAGCATTAGAATTTAAGGCTTTGTGTATTTCAAAATTGTTGTGCTACTGCAACAGCAAAAAAAAAAAAAAAAAAAAAAAAGCAAACCTGATATTGCAATCGGCGCCATTATGGTCACTACACATTTTTCTCTTGCAGCATGTAACTCTTCTGGCTGTCTTCATGTTTCACATTCATTTTGCACCATTTTTTTTACTCTCTTCTTCTTCTTCTTCTTCTTCTTCTTCTTTTTCTTCCATTTCTTTTTCTTCCATTTGTTTTCATTCGATGTTCAACGTAAATTCAATACAATAGACATTTTCAAAAGTTGTCATTGAATAAATATTTCCTGGCTAAAGAATTTCCACTAAAATCCGATTGAAATATTCATATAATTGGCGCATAATAAGCGATTAACCAAAAATGACCACTTTTTAATTTAATTTCAGTCGATTGACGTGTTAATGAGTATTTGCATTGATGGCAGCTGTGCTGAAATGATCACATGAATAAAATACGAATGAACGGATGAAAATGAAACTGACACCAAGTGTATACTCAGTATTATTATTTCGCCCTATTTTTAATGCGTTCAATCTATTTTGTTGTTGAAAAAAAAAAAAAAAAACCAACAACTTCAATATATGCACTTGAACTCAACCATGTCACATTTAATTGTTGTTTTGTTATTTAAACAACAACAAAAATTTTCGTACACATTTTTCTGCTCATCGTTGTTGTGGTCTCTCCCGTGTTGTTTGTTTTTTTTTTTTCTTCACTTTTTCAATTTCATTTTTCTCTTTCTTTCATGCGCATTATTTGTGTAATTTTCCCCAAATGACAAGTACGATGTGGTGGCTAATTACATACACAACACCATCTGAAGTGCGAAACAAATGATAATTTTTATTTGATTAATTATAATGATCATAATGAGAATAATGACAATGAACAGCCAAAATGTATCATAAAACCATTGCAAAGCAGTTATTATAAGGAAATTTGTCACGTACCATAACCAAACAAACAAACAAACAAAAAAAAAAAACAGAAAACAAAATTATTAATAAATAAACCAACAAATTTAACTAATGTGTAATAATGGCTTGCGGTATGATATGTTTACCGTTTGATTATTTTTTTTTTTTCTCTCTCTCTATCTTCGTCTCATTGTTCACATTAATTTGGGCAACTGTTGACTTTGACGTTGTAATGAAGTTACTATAACAATATCATTTCATAATATTCGTGGGTGTATAGGAGAAAGCTAAAGTGATATAAACCAAGAGAAAGTCAGAGAGTTATAGAGAAATTAGGCGAAAGAATGAAAGAGAAAAAAATAAGAGAGAGAAAAAGAGTAAATGAGACACAGAGAGAGAGAGAGAGAAAGAGAGAGAGAGAAAGAGAGAGAGAGAAAGAGAGAGAGAAAGAGAGAGAGAGAGAGAGAGAGAAGGCATGAGGGAGAGAGAGAAAGGAAGATCGAAAGAGAAGATCGAATGAGACCTACAGAGCAACAAGATAGAGATGTCATCCTCATGAAGTTATCCACGCACGAATGCACGTTCGATTCGGATCAGAGCGCTCTCATGAGAACGACACTTGCCTTTCATACCATACGCTCGCTAATAAATAGATTATGTTGTTCAACAGAAAACTGAATTTTTGGCTATTTTTTTCCACTCCAAATTGTTTCTGTGTTGTTGTTATTTTTTATTTTTTTTATTTTCTCTCATAAGTCGAATAGTTTCAGTTCACAAAAGAAACTTAAAGAATGTAATGCATGAAAATAAAATAGTTTTCATGATTATTTTCCATAATATTCGTTCATTTGTCTGTTTGTTAATTGAATTCTTGAAATATATTTGGAGGCGGGCAGGCCAAAAAAACTAACCAATTTTTCATGACATTTATTAGTGCGCGTTAGAACCGCCTCAATGCTTAAAACAATGGCACACATAAAACAATTTCATTATTTTAGATTGTTTCCAAGGGAGATTGTTGTTGCGCGTTCTTGTTTTTTTTTTAAATATCCAAATCTCAAATCTAAATATATATGCCATAAAAGGCAATATAAACATTTCCGTTCCGGCTAACTATCAACACATCTAACTTGAAGAAAAAAGAAGAAAAAGAAGAAGAAGTAGAGAAGAAAAAAGGCAGAAATTATATGTTGAGCGCCAGAGCTCTGTTCTCATTTAGATCAAATGAGATAATTTAGATTCTTCTAATGAGCAAACGCGTGAGTTGCCAACAACAAAATAACAAATCTTGAGCATCCACTGTCGGAATAGTCTGCAAGTCAATCGATTTAAATTCTTGTTTAACATGCTTGCAACTTACACAACAGCATGTGCGTGTCAATGTGAGAAATAAAAACGACAATTTTCACATTTCTTTTGATCGTTTTTATTTTTCTCATCTCTATTCTCGCTTTCTCTCTTTCTTTCTCTTTCTCTTTCTCTTTCTTTTGCTCCCTCTCTCTCTCTCTTCTCTCTCTCGCTCTCTCTCTTCTCTCTCTCTCTCTCTCTCTCTCTCTCTCTCATTCTCTCTCATTCTCTCTCTCTCTCTCCCTCTCCCTCGCTC
>JAQOWM010000058.1:0-20000 GCA_029041755.1 Resseliella maxima | reverse complement strand
TCTAAGGCATGCTCACTTCTGTATATGCTCATACACACACAGGGCGAAAGAGAGAGAGAGAGAGAGAGAGAGAAAGAGAAAGAAAGAGAGACACACACACAGAGAGAGAGAGAGACATGCATCTCCCAGTATCGGATAAAACTTAATAAAATGTTGCGCTGCAGTTGTGCATTTTTCATATGGTAATCGTTGACTCGTAATGACCCAATGTAATATAATCACAAATCAAGTGGCTACAACAACACAATGGCAGACGAAAATTAATAAAAACTAAACACACAGAACAGAAAGAAAAAAAAAAGAAATATACACTAAATATATGTAGATGAATAAAATTAAGGGATAAACAACGAAATCTCTCTTACACACACACACACACACACACGCACAAAAGAAAAAAAGACAAAATGAATATTCAAACAGCGCATGAAAGAATGGTTGACTTTAGTTATTGAAGTTATAAACTTGTTGTTGAAATTATTTATAGCTCTATTACAAATGGTTGCTGCATGTCGATTTTGCGTTGTGTGCGTATATTGAATAGGTTAATTTCCATTTAAAATCAACAAATGAAAAACGAATCGACGACAGCGGCCGACGGTTCACATATCAATCGCCAGCTTACGGGGCCGAACAAACCAATGAACATAATAACCAAGGCCACAAAGCAGTTAGAGTTCTTTGGATTTGTTTTCTTCTTGTTTTTTTTTTTTCGTCTATGCACAGTTAACATGTACCTGCTGGTCAGGCTCCTCTTTATATCACGCGCTTGCTTGCCAGCTCTTTCTCATTCTCACCCAATGCTTTTTTGCTATTCCATGCGATCAATATAATTTTTTTTTTTTTTTTTTTTTCTTGTTTTCGTTCATCTTGTCTACATATTCCAATGTCTCCTTAATTTATATTTTCGGCCACATAGGTACTTATTTTATGTTATTCATTTCGGTTGATACAACCATAAATTATTTGTTGTCGTCCTCCTCCGAAATAAATACGTTTGGATTTGTTTTTACATTGAGTGAAAAAACTAGTGTTTTTTTTTTTTTTGTTTGTTTGTTTCTGTGAGTATTATAGTTTGTATTTATTTGTTTTAATTTTAGTTTTTTGTTTCGTTCGTTCATCTTGAAAAGTTGTGATGTGGTCGCCTTTATTTTGTATTTGTGCTTTTTATCGAAACCAACGAAAAGAGATGAAAAAAAAAACCGAACATTCGAATGAAATTTCCTTTTTTGTTATGCAGTTGATTTGGTGGCAAGCATGCACATGTGTGTGTGTGTGTGTGTGTGTATACATCAATATTGAGTTTGTTGTATATATTTTTGACTGTGAGAGAGGTTACGCGCAAACACAAATGGATGTTTATTAATTTACCATAGTTTAAGAAAATTAGTAATAAAATTAAATGACATAGAATATAACAATAAATTATTTGTTTAAGTAGACAGTGAGTGAACGAAATGAAAAATACGAATCAAATGCCAGCCACATCTTATCGTCAACGAATAAAGTAAAAAAAAAAAACAGAAACAAAAAAGAAGAACACACTATACGACCATTCAAACAGTGACAAACTAAAACAAAAATGAAGCGATCAGAACAGAATGAAAAAGATAGAGAGAACATTATCGTATCAAGTAGGAAAGAAATATATACTGAACGTTGTTGTTTTTTTTTTTTTTTTTTTTTTGTTTTGTTTTGTTTTGTTTTGTTTTTGGTGGATGCATATTAATTGAGCTAAACCGATAAGCACGATAACATATTCGGTATACCTTTTTTATTATCTTAGAACACAGAGCGCGAAGAGAAAAGAAAAAAGAAACACATTTCATGTCTTTTGTGGTCGTTGGTTTTTATCGTCGTTTCATTTTATTTATTGACATTTTCTTGTGCTTAAAATGAATACGCGGTGTTTAAATGATGTGTAAGCGATCTCTGTGTGTGAATTGATCAGTTGCAGGCAAATTCACAAAATAAGTGCGTATATGTTTGTGTGAAAGCACCGTGGAGACAGTTTTTTTTTGTTTCTTTCAATGGTCAGGCTGTTTTTGGTTTTTTTTTTTTTTTTTTTCAATTTTGTTTTCAATTTTGTATCGTATTTTTTTTGTCTTTAAGTCCCTTTCTTTCTTTTTTCATTTGACAGTTAATGTGCTGTAATAATGTCTTCTCAGAATATCAACATTTGTTTGCTGTGATATTTTTGTTGTCATATTGCTATTCACGGTAGATATAACCAAACCCATAATTCACTGGCCTTTTGTTTTCTTCTTTAATACAATTTTATTGAAAATGAATGATTAAGTCGCTCTTGTGGCTGAACGGCGTGAGAATTTTCGGATTAACGTTTTTTTTATTCCCCTCTGTGTCGGTCTTCTTGAAATTTTATCTATGTCTATGCAAATTTCGCCCAATGTCATCCTATTCAATCATTTTCTATCTCTCTGGCGCTGGCTCTTTGGCTCTTCCTTTCTTCCAATCTCACTCGCTCTTCCAGTGCAATTAAAATGGATATCTCTCTCTTCCTCTATTTCTCTTTCTCTTTCTCTTCCTCTATTTCTCTCTCTCTCTATCTATCTCTCTTTCTCTCTCTCTCCTTCTCTCTCTCTCCTTCTCTCTCTATCTTCAGTGTCATCAATTTCGCAATAAACAACAAAAGTGGTTAAGA
This sequence comes from Resseliella maxima, assembly GCA_029041755.1. Taxonomy (NCBI): domain Eukaryota; kingdom Metazoa; phylum Arthropoda; class Insecta; order Diptera; family Cecidomyiidae; genus Resseliella; species Resseliella maxima. The sequence continues at coordinate 17,338 of JAQOWM010000058.1, read as the reverse complement.
AATCTTTGCAGTGATATAGATAACCAGATCAAGAGACACATCTGTGACGCGCATTTGATAAACTGGTTGAAAATGGCTTTTGTTTTCGCTACATCATTCATACTATTCGACTCATCGCAATAATATCAAAGAAATGAATTAAAATAAAAACAGCAATTTGCTCGCCCATATAAAAATACAACCAATACATTTGAATAAAGAAAAAAAAAAAACCTGAAGCGCCGATTGAGTTTTAAAAAAAAGGAAGAGAAAAAAAAAACAACCACTTTATTTCATCATGCTCAGTTGCATCCATTATCTGAAACATATAAACTTTTGTACGCTTCAGTACAGATGGCAAATTACACACGAAAAAAAAAACCTACGAAATAATTATATTTATATGTTTAAATGTGCAACGGTACCAACAGCACCGCTCCTACAGTAGCGAAACAAAACGAATGGAAAAAAAAATTCTATATATTTGCGCAGATCAAAGCATGCAAAGATATATGTATATATGTACGGAATGATAGAATGAATTTTAACCAAACAAACCATAGAATTGAAAAGCATATATACTCTCAAAAGGAAATAAAAATAAAACATATACAGCCGCAATGCAATCGACAAATGCCCTAATGGAATTTCGCGAAATAGAAAAGAAAACGGTTCCTGGTATTATGGCATTTTGAAATGAATTGAATAGCAAAGAGGAAAACAAGCGAATATAAAACTTGCAAAGCCTCGCACATAAAGAAAGAAAGAGGGAGAGAGGAGAGATGAGAGAGAGAGAGAGAGAGAGAGAGAGAGAGAGAGAGAGGAAAGAGAGAAGGATAGAGAGAAATGATTGTTTCAAGCCAAAGCAACGGTCACACGATGAAATATTCCAAATGCAATTGCACATAGACACGAGCACGAGCGCGATAACATTTGTCCATAATTCTAGATAAATCTAAGTCCGATAAATTACAATGCTTCCAACTTGCAATGGATATTTTTTTTTCATTCATTCATTTTGCAATTCAATTTTTTTTTCTTCTCATTTTCATTCTTTCAATTTGTTTTTATTGTGTGATACTTAACAATTGACATGTTTTTTTTTTCTGAATTCATGCATTGAGTGGATAAAACAGCAACAATAATAAACAATCACAAAGCACAGTCAATTGTTATCTGATAAAATTTTCGCCTCTTGTCTAGACTTTGAGAGTATTGAAGTCATAAAAGATGTACTAGACCGTGTGACCATATATTTATAATATTTTACAATTTAGCACTTTGCCGCAATTGAGTCAAGCAAGTGCACGAGAGAATGCACCAAAAATAGAGAGAAAAAAAAAAAACTATCAAATACACACACATGCATACATACACACAAACATGCACATTCACATTGCACACACTTTGCTCAACCAACTATATATTCAACAATATTACAGAAAAATTAGTAACAGCAACTGAGCCGAGGTGATGAGCTGTATACACTAGAAAATGTGTGACCGCATCAAAAGCTTAAAAAATCTACAACTAAAACAAATACACACATTGAGTGAATGCATGAAAGAGACCAAATAGAAGAGAATGAAATGCTTTTTTTTTTAATCAAATAGAGTGAGATAGAAATAGAGAGAGAGAAGGAGAGAAAGAGAGAGAGAGAGAGTGAGAGACAGGGAGAAAGAGAGAAAGAGAAAGAGAGAGAGAGAGAGGTGAGTGAGAGACAGAGAGAAGGAGAAAGAGAGAGAGAGAGAGAGAGAGAGAGAGAGAGAGAGAGAGAGAGAGAGAGAGAGAGAGAGTGAGAGACAGAGAGAAAGGGAAAGAAAAACAAATTCTGTAATGCATACCTTTGTGCACGGCATATAATTGTATTTGCTCGCGCGTATTTTCGATGCAAAATACTCCAATTTTGCAAAAAGCATCAAGTGCGAGAAATGAGTTAACTCTGCAATTTACTGAGTTGAACATAAAAAAAAAAACTGAAAATACAAAGTCTTTTCATGAATATTCATTGGTGCAATTTGTGTCTTACTATCTTCTTTTGACATGCGGCACCTTTTCATTTAATAAGCGCTAGCTCTTATTCGCTGAATGATTATTATTATTATTATTGTTTTAGAGAGAAGAAAAAAAAAGCGTTTTTATTTTGTGCGCTTTGCGTGCTAAGTATTAAAGATCCCAACAACAATTGTTATTATATTGCAGCTGTATATGTGAGTTCGGTGTAATAGTGATCCCGATGTGTTTGTTTGTTCCTGGTCTTCAAGCATGATTGTTTATTTGAGAAGCGCACATTTTTCTCAGTAAAAACATCGCGCTTAAATTCTATTTTGCACTGCGTAGGCCGGAATTTGTAGCGTAGCGTCTTTACTGGTCATAAAAAAGTTTATATTATGTATGGTTTGCATTATACCGTATGTTGGTTATGTTGTTATGCATGGCAATTATGCGAAGCCACTTTTTCTTTTCTTTTTTTCTTCACTTCATATAAACAATTTACAAAGTTGGAAATGTGTGCTCGTCAAAATTGCTTAACCATTTTACTTCTGGAACGCGTTCGTTTTGAACGATAAGCAAAAATGCGATTTTTCTTCTTCATCTTCTTAAAATCACCCCTCATAAACATTAAACAAGGGCAGTGTTTAGTCACAAAATATTGCAATTTAAATTAGACAACAGATAAGATAATCACTTTTTATCTTATCTAAATAGATTTTTTTTTTTTTTTAAATGCCACAAATTATTTTTTTTTTTATCTCAATAATTACAGTAATGGCAATTAATTAGAATGAATGCACTTAGTGCACAATATTCTGATGAAATAAAAAAAAACACAGTTTTGATGAATAAAATTTTTTTTTTTTTTCTTATTTTTCACATCAATTTTATTCGTTCGTTTTATTAAAATTCTTTTCATTTTTATTTTTATTACAAAAATGGATTTTATTGGAATAATAATTAAATTGCTGACGTATTTAAATGCTCTCATTGGATGCTGAATAATAAATACGATGCATATTTATGCATATAATATTGTTAATATTCAAACGGTATTGATTGAAATAGTCGGATAAATATAAGCCGCAAATTATGACCGAGAATTATATGCCAAAACAGTAACAAATGGCAGATTATTATTACGTTGGTGAAAGCGGCAAATTAATTTGACAGTTTGGTAAATGGTAGAAATTTCTGAATGTAAACAATAATAAAAACCATCCCAAAGTACAATGTACACCGAGGGAATTGTTTTGTTAATGTGTCAAATCGTGCATTAAATTGACCACTTAACTGTAGATGGCTAATCAGGATTTGTGATGACAGAAATGGGCAAGGCAGATAGAGACAGTCAGAGACCGTTTGTTTAACAATTTATTTACCAAAAAAAAAAAAAAGAAATAAAAAAATATCACGAACTACAAAAATGGACAATTTTGTGGGATTATTTCTCTTTTTTTTTCTCTTTAACTCTCTTTTTCGCTATTTCTTTCTCTCTTACTTTAACACTCCCTATCTCTCGCTTTCTTTTACTCGCTTCCTCTCTTCTTCAATCGCCCCCTCCTCTTCTCAATCTAACCTTCTCTATTATTCCCTTTATCGCTGGCCCCTTCCCTCCTCTCTCCTCCTTCACTATCTCATTGTTTCAACTCTGTCGATAATATCACAACAAGATTTTTATCATTTTGGTTGCGCACCTTGTTTATAAATTCATTTAAAACTGATGCATTACACTATCACATCATTGTTTTTCATCAAGGTCATTCTTACACGAAATTCAGTTATAGTTTATCAAACATCAGCCCAAAATATGCACACACACACACTCTCTTTAACTGTGTACTTTTCCATTTATTCACACACATTCTCTTTTCGATTGTCCTTCTTTCAATTTTTAAGTGAACTAATAATTAACCAGCAATGAAGTTATCATCTTCTGCTCCTTCTTTTTATTTTTTTTTTTTTATTTTTTTCATTCAATTTAATTGCATTCACCTGACTGCGTCATGTTGTAGCACTTGAATCACTTGAATTGCATTTCAACGGACACAACAAAGCAACCGCTAAAGGAATACAAACGAAGAAAATAATAAATAAGATACAGGACAGACAGTGCTTGCACTCGATTAGAATTCTATTTACAAAATGCATTTAGAGTGAGAAGAGAGAGAGAGAGAGAGAGAGAGAGAGAGAGAGAGAGAGAGAGAGAGAGAGAGAGAGTGAGAGAGAGAGGGAGAGGGGAGAAGGTGGTAGGTAGATAAATGATCGCTTCTGTTTCATATCTGACACATATCGAGTGTAAAGAAAACATTAAGTATAACGAGTTTAAATAAACAAAGCCATCATCAACCGCGCGCGCGCAAATAATCAAAGGATGAACAGCGCATCGTTTCAAGTATTCAATTGAATCAATTTTCAATTCAATACATTACATTTTAAATTTCAATCGCATTCCATTTGAAATGTTTTTGATTTTATATGAAATGACAATTTCGAATCATTTGCAGATTTCGATGATGTCGTCCGAATTTTGGAAAATATCAACATTTACAATTTGTTGTAGCCAAATCGAATCCAATCTCTGGACAAAACTTGTTCATTTCAAGAAAAAAACATTGTCTGGTGCAACGAATTGAAATTTAGTGTCGGTTAGCGGTTAGTTTCATTGGATATGATCATTTCATAAGCCATATCAATTATTTTACAACATCAATTACATGTTGAATGAATTACAAGAAGCATTTACCGATAAAAAGAAAAAATTGTTTATATGGCATGCCATTTTACCATGAATAGATATTAAATAGCCAACAATGGTTAATCTTAAGATTAAATAGTTGTTAACAATTTTAAGATAAATTTGATTCTTTTTACATGATTTACAATGTAATTGTATCCATATTGTTTTATATTTAATTGATAGAACGTTTGTTTCATCTTCCGAAAAACTCTGAGAAATGATGATAAACAACGTATGAAACACGATATGAAAAATGCTAATCATTGATATATTGTATTATTTAAAATAATAAAAATCATAATGATTGTAAACGAAAAAAAAAAAAAAAAAAAAACAAAAACTGTTTAGTATCATGTTGTATTCGAAAATTAAATGTTTGTTACACGCGAATTTTACACAAAACAAACCGAATAGAAAATGTTTGCCGTTATCACATGATGAACACACGATTGTTCGTGCAACAAGTACATGCCAATTGCCAAGACCAATGCACACACGGCATTAAAAGAAAAAAAAAAAATCTAGATAAAAGTTGAAGAAACTAGAAAAAAGAAAAAAATTAAAAAGAAAACGAAAGAAGTCAAAATTCGTATGAAGTAGTCGCGTTTTCTGCTGCATGATAAATGAAATAAATGAAATATGCCTTGACTTTCATTGTAAAATGCTCTAAGCATTACAACGAATAGAACATTTCGCATTTTATCATTTTTTCGGTTTTTTCATGTTCAACGTGGCGAAATATTTTGATTTTGTAGAAAATACAATTTAGAAACATTACAATTTCTATCATAGAACATGCAAACGATACAGATTGATTAGAATTTTTACCTGGAATTTGGAACGCGAAATTTTTATCTGGAATTTGGAACGCGAAATTTTTACTTGGAATTTTGAAAGCTCAATTTTTACCTGGACCAGAACGCAGCAACGCGATATTAAATGAGAAAATGATGATCAAGTGACAACAAATGTTAAAAAAAAAGAGAAATATTGACTAAATTGTATGCTAGGAAATCTGTTTGTTAGGAAAATTGTTACAAGAAACGGTCAAACGTTTCCCAATTTTCACAATTATTCATTTGAACTGTGAATTAAGAAAGAATTCAAAACATTTCCTAATTTTACATAGGTTTTTATCCTAACTTACAATTCAACTGTCTGTTTTATATTTAAAAGAAAGAAGAAGCAAAAAAATGGGTACATACATTCCGGAATCATGTTGAATCACCTAAAATAATGTTGCATTATTTTCTCTAAACATGCAATGAAAATATTGAATCAACATAAATAATTATAAATGAAGTAAAATATGCTCTAACACAAATGAATCCGCACACATTGTTAACAAAGTGCAGCAGTAAAAAAAAAAAAACAACTGCACAACCACAACACCGTCAAAACATCGTATTTATCACGAACGAAAAAAAAAAAAAACGAATTATGAACGTATTGAATTGAAAATTTCTTTATTAACAGCATTGAGAATGCAAAAACAAAATCAACATTTACATTTTATATCCGTCGCGCAAGCAAATTGAGTATCCACATGCATGTTTGTCTCTCACATACACCTGTCGTTTGATTGCGCGAAAGCACACATACATTTCATTGTGTATGGCCACATACACACACACACACACACGCACACACACACGCACACGCACATAATATGTCAGACCAAACCGCCGATATTTTGGTGCGTGTGTATTGATATTTGCATCGCATTCACATCACGTTTGCATCAGCTCTTCAATGTAATTTATTTCGTTTTTATTATTTTATTACGACACAAATTAACTAATATACAAATTGAGTGCATAAAGACCAAAATTCAATGCGATAAAAAAAAATTGTGTTTGCTATAATCCTTTCACTCAATATTCATTCGCATGATAAATGGGCATAAATATCTCACTTACTTATTGCTCATTGCTCATCGCGCATCGGAAATGTTTTTTTAATCATTTTCTTCTCTTTTTTCTTTCTCTTAAGTCATTTTTAATTCTCGTTTCGTGTGTGTGCATGCGTCTCTCTCTCTCCCTCTCTCTCTCTCTCTCTCACTTTCTGTGTGTGTGTGTGTATATGTGATAATTGTAAGCAGTACGTTAAAATTAAATTTTCAGTTTTTCACAATGGCTCAATTGAAGTGTCTTTTCAAATTGAAATGCCATTCAATTGACAATTTCTTGTGAATGATATACATCAAATAAGATCCGTGTGGCTTTGTTTTCGATATCGATTTTGTCATCAACATGCAAACTATATTATCGGTTAATGAATGATCGCAAATATACAATGAATATTTAGCATATTACATTGCCATGGTAGTAAATTTTCACATCGCACAATTCGATCATTATAAATTATTGCGCGATGTAATCAAATCGCAAAGCACAAATTCAAGTGGTAGTAGCGACATGAAAATTTATTGTCACATAAAACTACATAATAAATCCGTTTTATACGTTAAACTATCTATATTTAAGACACAGCAACACGGGGACAGTCGATGACAGACCAATAAGTTGTACTTTTATTTTTTGTGCTGTTTTAAGCAGACGGGAAAATGTCACTAACGCCATTTTACGACATACTTCGTAGGAATTTTTTTTTTTTTTGGTTTTTTTTTTTTAGATTCTTAAAACCATTCTCATGCCATTAAAAACATAAATTTTCAACTAAAATATAATCGAATGAATTGCAAAACATAAAACATACTTTCAAGTAGCAAAAAATATTTTTGGAATTATATTAAATGTAATATTGGGTAGATGCGAGAACGAAATGCAAATTATGAATCAATCTCAGCGGGATGGAATTTTGGAGAGAGTGAGAAAAAATGGTGAACGATGAAAGAAAAAAGAATAGAAGAGAGCGAGACAGAAAGGACGAAAGAGAGAGAGAGAGAGAGAGAGAGAGAGAGAGAGAGAGAGAGAGAGAGAGAGAAAGAGAGAGAAAGAGAGAGAGGAAGAGGAAGAGAAAGAGATATACTGAGAGCGAGAGAGGATGCAAAAGTATCATGATGATGTCACATCTTAACGTTTGGCGTTAAACAAAAAGTGTGATTACGAAAATCGTTTCGATATTTTCCATTCGATGTGGAATTAGCAAAGAGAACATAATTTGTCAATAATACACCAGCATTGCTCACTTCAACTAAAGATGAAAAGATAGGAAAAGAGAAACAAAAAAAAAAAAATTGTTAAGCAATATAAAGCAAAATGATTGCATCATGTGATCTAGGAGCAAATTTAAAATGGACATCTTATAATCAAGCTACTTATAAATAAAGCGACGACTATGACGATTGTCGTTAACTACAATGATGATGGCTACGATGAAAATTCAAATAGTACTGAACGAAAGCAGTAGAATAGTTAAAAAGAATAAATCAATTGTTGCATCAGAGATAAACAAATACATGTATATATCAACCAGTGAAACGAATGAAAAAGAAAAAAGAAAAAAAAAAAAACGAAAAGAAAATCCATATTGAAGAGAGCAGCAAGAAAAACTCGAATTACCTCATACAGTTAGCAGTTCATGTTCAGTGACACCGTTTATTATCCACATGCTTTGGAAATCCAACTGTTATTTATGCGTGCACTTTACAAAAAATCTGATAAGAAAAAGAGATATCCGTAGCGCGCACGAAAACATAACAAACAAGAGAACAAATCAACGAAAATATCAATTCGAAGCAAAGACAAAAAAAAAGCGACAAAACGAAAAAAAAAGAAGAAGAACAGCAGCGTTATTCACGAGAACAACCAGAAAGTGAAAGACAATTACAAGCGTGCCCAATGTAAAAAAAAAGACAAACAAAAAAAAAAAAGATCCATTGCGCGACTAGAGCAAACCAGAGATGCAATAATAATTATAAAATCATATCACATTTCCAGAATGCCAAGAGAGAGAGAGATAGAGAGAAAAAGAGAGAGAGAGAGAGAGAAAGAGAAAGAGAGATACATTGGCGAATATTTCCATTTTATATGTTGGCAATGGCAACAAAAGCAATTTTCCATATTTAAATCGTGCTGCAGTTGTACATCTGTGGAGACCGAGCGAGCCATTTTCATAAATTCTGTATAACGACCGAACGATGGATGAAGCAAAATTTTTGTGTTTCATGCGCACAATACATTCATTGAATGAATTATGGTCTTATTTTCGACATTAAATCATCAAACAGATCAACCGTTGCACACATATAAACCATGTGATGCCAATGCGTAAACCAATTAGTCAAGTGTTTGTTTGTGTGTCATTCACTCTCTCTTTCTCTCTCTCTCTTTCTCTCTCTCTCTCTCTCTCTCTCTCTCTCTCTCTCTCTCTCTCTCTCTCTTTCTCTCTCTCTCTTTCTCTCTCTCTGGCCCACACTATGTGTGTGCTTTGTTGAATCATTTACCTGCAATTTGTTTCACTTGCTGCAGATTATTTTTGAATATTTATATTTGTCACATCCATGGTGAAATGCGAAGAAACGAATACAAATCAACCAACATTCATTTTGGTTTGGTTTGGTTTGGTTTGGTTTGGTTTGGTTTGGTTGTTAGTTATGCGCACTTTGCTTATCTTTTTATCAACAATATCTAAACGAATACAAATAAATTACTGGCATTATAATTAATTGCGCATTTACATATGAATTATCGGCTAAGGTAAATGCGGTCGCGCGTCAGTCCAAACGCACTTAGCCACAACACACAATCGCTCGATGAACTTTTTTTTTCCCATTAAACTAGAAGGGTGGCCAAATGGCCATACAGATTTTTATTTAAAGACAATAAATTTTGCCAGAAGCAAAGAAGAAGAAACAAACACACACACACACACACACACACACACACACTAAAATGAACGAATGAATAACCAAACAAAAAACACATACTTGTACGAAAAAGGTGACCAGAAATGCTATATATCTACTTTTTCTCATTTTGCCATTAATTTTTCTGTTTTGTTTTTGTTCCTGAATTGCGGGAAGAAGAAGGGTCGCAGTTTTGCTGCTCGAAATTCAATTTCTTTACTCTTTTCTCACATATCACCATTTTATTAGCCTTATTTTTTATGACTTTACATGTAGTTTGTCCATGCATATCAATCATTTCACATTCGATCTAATCGTTTTGTTGTTCACATTATGTGAATCACATTTCATTTTTAAAATCCAATGATTTATCACATCTTACATACATCTACATACATTTAAATCACGTTTCAAATGTAATTTTTTATTATCAAACATTTGAATTTTACATGCTCTTGTTGCTAAAAAAGTAACACAAAGCAAAAAGCAAAAAAAAAAAAAAAAAAGAAGAATTAATTCGATTCAATTCCTTGTTTGTAAAATGGGTTTTTAATTATTTTCCGGATTAAAAATGACTTAATTTAAGGTGATTTGATATGATTTAATGCGTATCTATTTGAATTGATAAAGTTCAATCGATAAGATTCAAATAAATTCCAAGAACTTGTCCTGAATTCCTTTAGATTTTGTGCTAAAGTTTATCATTTTTGTTTTTTCATTTCACACATTTCTGTCACATTTTCAACATGAAGGCTTGAGTGAGATTTCATGGCAATGATCGAAGATGCAAAAAGTGGAATTAAATATGTTGTAAAACCACAAAATATAAATGTATGTAATATATTTAGTTCCGTATTGACATTCAAAAATGTCAATTGTATGCCATTGAACAATTGTATCCGATATAAAAATTGGTTCGGCGCAAAAATTACGCTAAAACCTCATTTCGAATATTGTCATTTGATGTTTTGAGATAAAATGTGTAAAACAGCAGTAGAGAATCGATTTGGTATGCGTGTTTTCAACAAATGGATCGAAAATAGACGCACACCCGATTCATATATATGTAATGCAAAACGCAATTGAACAATACGTACATATGCATTTAAATCATATGACAAACATATAGAATGTGAAATACTGTATGGCTGTGCATTGAGAGCAAAGAAAAAAAAAAATAGGAAACAATGTCCTGCTGTGATAATATGTAGTTTGAAAATAATATGGAATATGGTTTGTTACCATTGCCGGTTTCAAATGAGTCAATTCCATGTTGCGATATTTCTTCTCATTATTATGTTTTGTGATTTTGTTTTTCCTCTCTATCGTCTTCTTTATTGTATCACTGGTTTTCATGCGGCTGGGAATGTTTATTTCTGATACTCTCAAATTCTATTTAACCAATATGCCAATTATTTTCAACATTGGTAAAATACTTTGCATTCACAATTACATTTTTCGGTAATGTTCTCATGAGTTTGATGTTGATTATCCCTCGGTTGGTTGGTTGGTTGGTTGGTTAGTTGTTTGTTTGGTTTATTGAATTCCTTTTGTTGGGTGATTGATTTTACAGCGAAACCAAAAGAAAAAAAAGAATTTTTTTTGTTTGTTTGGACTTGAAATTTACATCTGCTATTTTACTATCAAATACAAATTTGATATTCATAGTTTTATGTGTGCTCGACGATTAAATGATTGAAGAATCAATTTTGAATTATAAAGTTTTATGCGAATTGAAAGGAAGAGTGAAAGAGAGACAGGAGGAAAGAGAGAGAGAGAGAGAGAGAGAGAGAGAGAGAGAGAGAAAGAAAGAAAGAGAGCGAGAGCGAGAGCGAGAGCAAAAGAGGGAAAATAAGAATACCTTTCCGTCAGTATGAATTATGCCGAATGCAATGAACTGTGTACTGTTCCTCGAAATGTCTAAAACCAAGGTTTTTGTAACCAATCAAAGGTTATTTCAATCACTCAAAACTAAAATGATTTCAAAATTTTTTGGCTGCAATCGTACAAAACAATCACATTACTTCATACGAAATTACAATAAACATTGAAATGTTGTAGAACATGTTGCAAGGTCTCTTGTCATATTCTTGCGATATGTCAAAATGTTTAAATTTCAAAAATGTTGGATATTTATTTTCACTTCCTTCCTCAATTTTAAAAAATGTGAAATCAGATTATTGTTACGAATTCAATTTTCATATACGTGCGTCAATCTTTGTGGTTTCCTGAAGAAAGAGAAGGAACAAAAAAAAAACTGCAACATTTTTGTTTGGCATATTATAGCTTCTGTATAAATAGTCAGTTGGCATTTACAATATGCTCCTTTCACCCCTGCATCACAATGCATTCGAATGATCCGATTACGGCGATTAGGTCTTAACGCCTCTCCGAATGAATGTAACCATTGGTTGCAGATTAAACAAACGACAATGAAATGAAAAAGAGAGAGAGAGAGAGAGAGAGAGAGAGAGGCGAGAGAGAGAAAAAAACGTAGTTTGCGTGCAATATATTTCTTAGCGATGCCATTTGATGACGACGACGCCACTCGATCGTTTCACATCAAATACATTTGATCAAAAAGATCAAGAAGTGCAAGCATGCTGTTTGCCACAAAAACACTAAACAACGTTGATGAACAAAACGACAACAGCAACAGCAACAACAACAACAATATATTGGAAAGAAATATCAACAACGCCCAAGCCATTGGTAACACAGCGCCACAGAGACATACAGCACAAAATAACAATCCAATCCAAAGCAATAATAATAATAGTAATAATAATATCAGTCGAAAAAAAAAACATATGTAAACACAGCAGGAGGATATTCACATATATTTTCGTTGTTTCGTCGTCGTCGTCATCATCATCATCTTCTTCTTTCTCGTTTAGATTTTTTCTGTTTTATTGTTGTTTATACCGGGAACGATATACGACAAAATATAGTTATCGAAAAAATAAATTCATAGTGTTTTTTTTTTTTATTCTGTATAAATTTTTCATTCGATTTGAAGAGAGAGAAACAAAAAATATATTATATGTATATATATTACCACAGAGTGTAATGGCAACAATTAAAAAAAATCCCATAAAAATCACAGCGAATAGATCGAGATAATAAGAAAAAAAAAAGTCAAAAGCCGATTCGGTTTTTTTTTGTCGTCGTTTCTCTCCCGGTTTCTTTGGCGTGATTTTTTTTTTTAATGTTAAATGTGAAGATGAGAGTGGACGAGTAAGAGAGAGAGAGAAAGAGAGACAGAGAGTGAGGAAGAGAGAGAGAGAGAGAGAGAGAGAGAGAGAGAGAGAGAGAGAGAGAGAGAGAGAGAGAGAGAGAGAGAGAGGAGAGAAGGAGATAAAGAGAGAGAGAGAGAGTTGAGAGACACACACACACAGAGAGAGAGAGAGAGAGAAGGAGAGAAAGAGAAAGAGAGAGAGAGAGAGAGAGAGAGAAAGAGAGAGAAAGAGAGAGAAAGAGAAGACGATTGTGGGGAGAAACATGTGAAATAATTTTAAATTTATTAGTTTCGATATCCTATGTCAATTTTACGTCTAATTTATACTTCATACCGGTGCCCGCGTCCCGCACTCATCAAGACTATCTATATCATTCTTCTTCTTGTTGTTGTTATTGAAAATGAAAAATGTCATTTTTTTGCCAAAAAAAAAAAAAAAAAAAAAATCCGTTAAATTTTGCAATAAATTTCGAATTCAAATGTGTTGGAACAGATGACTTTTGTATTTGACATGCACAGAAAATGAGATCACGATGATATTCATTCAATTCTATCAACAAGATCGTCACAATGATTTATAGATGATGGTGCGCCATCAAAAACATTACATACAATCAAAGCATTTCTTGATGCGAATGTCTTGAATTAAATGTGTACATTTGAATATATCTGCGCGACCGATACGTACATAATACTTATATATATCTGATATAAATATACTGTTGAATATATATTTGCGCATTCAATATTATGCATATTTTGAGTAAAGCCATTTTCGATTATAGAAGCAATTCGTTTGGTTTTTACGACCGCTAAAACCATTTTTGGCGCAATGAAGAACTCATATTATATATTTATATTTTGAAATGTAAACGATGTATACACGCGCATAAATTCAACCATCTATAATTATACCACAAAATATCACCGATTAGCACTGACTTGAAATTATAGGCTTTTCGATATTTTTCTTTTTATTTTTTTATTTTTTTTTTTTTTCATTCACTCACTCGAGTTTGAATTTTACATTCATTTTGGCATTTTTTCGATAATTTTTTTTTTTTTCGTTTTTTTTTTCTTCAACTTTTCTGTTTGACTTTTATAACATTTGCTTGGTTGTGTTTGGTTGTGGCAATAATTCTCATTCAAGTCAAGAAAAACCATGGCGGAAGACGGGAAATCAAAACTACATGGATCGTAAAAATCAAATGTATTACCGAATGCGTGCATGAAAACTAATAAAATGAAAGCATTAAATCCATTTGTAAAATCTGTGCATCATCATCATCATCATCATCGTTATTCCTTCAGGAGTTTGCATTTCTTTTATTATAGCCAAGATAATAATAACAACAACAGTAAACTACAAAATGCATATAGACAAAAACAACACAACTCAATAGTTTTGTTTAATTTAATTTTTGTTTTTCTTTCAAATTATTTGTTTTAAAATGAATTTGAATTTACCAGTCACGATATTTACCTTCATTTTCTGTTTGTTTGTGTTTATGTGTGTATGTGTGCGCGTGTGTGTTTTTCTTCATTTTCGATTTGCCGTTTGTAACGAATAGAAGACATGCGTTTTTTCTGAATGGAACACGAATTGTAGACTGAATCAATTTGATTCCATCAATAATTTGTGCAATAAAAATAACAAAAACAGCAAACAATGGATCCACAGAAATTATGGAGAATAAAATCGAAACATAAATGCGCAAATCGCAAATAAACAGAGAAAGAAAAAAGTGAATTCATATCGAAATTTTATCGCAATGTTTAAAATGGAAAGAATACGAAAAAAAAAACGGAGAAAAAAATGGCAACGAAAAGAATCTATTTGCATTTTCTTTGGTTTATGTTTCGATTTTGGATGCGATTCAAATATTGTGGACGCACACACGAAAATACACCATGTAAATTTCGACTTGGCATTACTATGAAAATCAACGTAAATACAAATATTAGCGTTGCTGCATCTCAAATACTTTTTTCTCTCTCTTTCTCTCTCTCTCTCTCTCTCTCTCGCTCTCACTCTCTCTCTCTCGCTCTCACTCTCTCTCTCTCTCTCTCTCTCTCGCTTTATCTCTCTTTCTCTTTCTTTTTTTTGCTTATGCAACAACATCTTGCTTTTATCGATAACCAAACAAACATCAACGTAAACAACAAATGTTTGGACGTTGGTATCCTTCCTTGTACTCCTATTGGATATTATATTTTTGCTCAACACAGTAGTTATAAAGAAGCTATGGAATGAAATGAACAAAGCCAAGAAGAAAAAAAAAACAAACAAAAAAAAACGAAGAATCTGTTTGTATCGGGATGGAAAAAAAAAGTGCAGATAATATAAGAAACAGTCTGCGAAAACTCTCGCGCGGGCGCAAGAATGAATAAAATACTGTTGAATCGAACGGCAGATGAAATGAGAAAAACCTATCATGAATCTTTCGATGATCAGCATTGTGTTTGCCATTTCCATGAATCGGAAAGAATTTTCTCTCTCTCTCTCTCTCTCTCTCTCTCTCTCGCTCTTCTTCTCTCTCTCACACACGCTCTCTCTCTCTCTCTCTCTTTCGCCCATTCGTTCTCTCTGTCTCTATTTTCCATTCTTCCTCTCTTACTCTTTTCCTTTATCACTTCGCTGGGTCTGTCGAAGTTTTTACCACTTCCAATTTCCATACAAATCGAACATGAACTGATTGGGTGAAGATCGGGTGAATAGGATTTGCTCCACGAAATGCATTTATAGTATATGTGTGCATATTTTTTTCATCTGTTCATTCGCCGTTCACAATGATGATGCACTGAATGTGAATCGAACAGAGTACCTCTCTACAAAGAATGCAAATAAAAAAAAAAAAAAGAAAAAAAATGGAAGAGAAATGAAAACGGCAAAAAAGAACGAGTGAATGTGCTCGATGGGCTGTTGCGATTGACTTTATGCCATTGCGCGAAATTTTTGCATGAAGAGATCGTAAAATGAAATGGAAGCCAAAACATATATTTCGCAAGATATTTATCATATTCATGAGCACATGCTATTCTTATTTTCTTTTTCTTTTTCTTTTTCTTTTTTCGTGGTGTTGTTGTTTTCTTCTGTTATTTTTCTTTTTTTCTCTTTAAATTTCTACTGTGCATTTGTTTGCCCTTTTTCGCTGCAAATGCAATTCGTTGTTTTTGTCCGTGCGCACCAATCTTTTATTCTATTCCGTTGCCTGTGCTCTTCTTATTGCAACTGTGCTTCTTCTTTTATTAGTTACAATCTTTGGCGTATAATCATTGATCTCGTTGGCAATGTAGAAAAGGAAATGAATGCACATCACCGAATAAATGTAAACGGAACCAAGTAACATTTACAACGTAAAACCGAATTGAGCCACAAGAAAAATATTTCAAAATACACAATGTTCTAATATTCAAATGCAACTTTTCGCAATGTTGAACGGAAAAAAAAATGAAATGAGCGACAGATCGAATGAGCAAGAGAGTAAAAGTGAAAAAGTCAAAAAGTCATCGATTCTATTCTCAAACTTTTCAATTGAGAATCAACATCAAAAATTCAACGAAATCAAATACAATGAATTTTCAAGCATCGCAACAAATAACTAATCAGCCATTACATTTTTTGGTTCTATGAAATTCCATTTTCCTTACTATTATTTTCAATTATATATTTTTGAACCTTGGCAAACTCCAAATGGCGTTGAAATATCGGTGAGAATCTTCTTACAAAATGTTCACGTTTACAGTTGCATAATATAACAATCGATGCAGTAATTTTACAAATTTGTACGAACAAGAATTATTTTAATTATTTCAATGATTTGAATTCGGAAGCGAATGAACAAAGAGAATTATTTGAAAAAAAAAAAAAAAAAAATTAATGAATGCGTACAGATTTCATTTGAAATTATTAACAACAATTTGTTTTTAAAGAGAAGAAAGAAAGAAAGAAAAAAATTAGAATTTTAACAAGAAGCAAATGAGAAAGAAAAAGAGAAGGAGAGAGCAGAGAGAGAGAGAGAGAGAGAGAGAGAGAGAGAGAGAGAGAGAGAGAGAGAGAAACGGAATTCAGAGCAAATAAGTAAGTTTGATGATTTTCCCACTGATGTTATTATTCTTGTGAATATTCAGTTTGTGAATGTTCACGCATCGGCTCAGCAGCAGCAACAGCATCATCATCAACAAGATGAATGTGAATGAATATTAAAAGAGCCAATAATCTTGCTCACCGATTCATATTAATAATGATCATATGCGTACCACATAGTGGTGTAAATAGATATAGACAGTATCACACGCATGTACGTACACAGAGAGATAAAGAGAAAGAGAGAAAGAGAGAGAGAGAGAGAGAGCGAGAGAGAGAGAGAGAGAGATCACTTGTTCAAGTAACAACTTCTATTAGATTAATACATGAAATAAAGACAAAAGCGCGCTCTCAAAGGCTCAGATAATCGTTTCGCTACCATTGTCATCACATGTAGTTTTCACATTTCTTTCTATCTGTTTATTTCTCTCGCTCTTCTGTCATTCTCTTTCTTTCACCCTTCTCTTTCTCTCTTTCTCTTTCTCTCTC
>JAQOWM010000193.1:0-75831 GCA_029041755.1 Resseliella maxima | reverse complement strand
GTGAAATTACAATCGAACGATAATATTAAACAATTTAAATAGAATTTAATTTTGGAAACATTCGAATATTCATTCAATTTTTTTTTCTTCATATGAACGTTTGCAAAGAATAATAGAATAAGTCATTTTTGCGTGTTTCTTAATATTCGTTGTGTTTGTGGTATTGTTTTTTTTTTCTTTTTTTTGTTCATCTTTCATCATATATGTGCTAAATTCTACATTAAACCAAGCGTAAATAGAGTTATTTAACTCGTATTAGCATCATATATTTACAGAAAGTGTACGTATTAAGATTTTATTTCACGTCATTGTTCCAATCCAAACAAATTATCTAATAAAAAAAAAATTTTGTTTTGTTTTGAATTAAATTCTTTGATATCATATACAAAATAGTGCAATATCAGCTGTTCAGCAGTGATGACCGCATAAAACAAGATTTTTGTTTGATTTTTCTTATCCATTCCATTAAAATTAAGTGGGTGGTTTGATGTGATTAAATTTCATTTAATCGCATTTCACTTCCATTTGAAAGTTTCTTTTGTTCAACTGTTTTATACAGTTGTATTGAATTTCATGCGACTAACGTTGTAATGTGTGAATGGTTTACATCTCTAAGTAGACTATCACATACAATTATTTGCTTAACAACGCTATTTAATCTCAATATAATTGTTGTCGTGTCTTTTTTCCTCTCTATTTTTATAGTCTTGTGAATGTATTGAATATAAAATGTTTCCGACATCTAATTCAACGGATGCCATCAATCCAAATATTATTAATGCGGAAAATGAACGATCACCGATTGCAGGAATGCGAATTTTTCGACGATTTGGCGCATTAGTTGGTAATAATTCTACAAGTTCCAGTTCAGTATCAGATGGATATGTGGAATTTGGCATTTCGGATACAGAACGATCTGGTCGAACATTGGGCACATTTGCTGGTGTTTTTAGTCCAGTTGCACTTTCCATGTTCAGTGCATTGCTATTCATTCGAGTTGGTATGTGATTTAAATTTTAATATTAAAAGTGTTAAGTTGGGAAGGAATAAAAGTTTCTAAGAAAAAGATTTTTAAGAAAAGTTTCTAAGAAAAGAATTTTTCAACAAAAAAACAATTGGATTAAAGAGGAAAACATTTAAAACAAAATTCGATTTTTTTTTTTTCGAAGTAAATTCTTCAATTTCCTACAGAATTCATTTGTTGAATTGTGTGGATTTGCGTGAAATTGTGTGAATTTGTTTGGAATTACTGTGGAGATAATACTTACTGTGAGTGTGAACAAAACAGTATCATCGTTGTAGCCGTGTATATTCCATGATCTTAGAACATGTCATTCCAAACTCCGCCGTAACACCATTCCATAGCGATGAAACGTCGGATTTACGCGCCCAAGCTACGTTATGCAAACTACATGACGTAGCCTACTACGTGCCCTAACGTGTTTGTATGGACGTTTCATCGCTATGTACCATTCATCTCCACATAATTCCCCAAATGTATGAATAATATATGGGTTCTTTGAAGAAATAAATTCCCTTGATAAAGTTATCATCAATGAAAACTAACTTTGATATTAAACTAACTTTGTTTCAACAAGATTCTTGTAATCTTGTGTTTTTCCAACAAAATAAATATTTTGTCAAATATTCAATTTCCAAAAAACACATTCGAAAGCAATTGTTTATTTAATTTAATTTGATTACAGGCTTTTTAGTTGGAAATGCTGGATTGTATGTGGTGTTGATGCAGTTTGTAATCGCATATGCGATATTATTGTTCACAGTTTCTTCTGTGTGTGCAATTTCAACAAATGGAGCTGTTGAAGGGGGCGGTGTTTACTGTAAGTCAATGTTTACATATACACACAACTACATAGATTATATGCAAAAAAAAGTTTCATTATTAGATATGATGTAACACAATAAGTTAAACTATGACTAATCGATTGTTGAAACCCGAAATTTGTTTACAAATTTACAGTTATGATAAGCCGAACATTGGGCCCGGAATTTGGTGGTGCAATTGGAACATTGTTCTTTTTTGCAAATATAGTTGGAAGTGCCTTAGCAATAAGTGGTTGCGTAGAAGGAATTGTTGAAAATCTTGGACCTGGTGGCTATTATGGTGGAGAAGAGGGAATTATTAATGATGGCGAATGGTGGAGATTCCTTTACTGTACACTTGTTAACACACTCATGCTTATTGTATGTTTAGTTGGTGCATCACTCTTTGCTAAAACGAATGTACTAATTCTGGGCATTGTTGTTAGCTGTTTGATATCAACATTTATCAGTTTTCTGCTAAAAGATCCAACTGAGGTAATCATTTGCAATGAACAAACACCTTTTTTATAAGATTTTCGCCAATTTTTAAACTTTTTTTTCTTATGAGTATTTGAGAAAAAAAAAAATTTTTTAAATTGTTTTTAAATTGTTTTTAAATTATTGCAATAAATCGATAATAACATTTTAATTAGATTTCGACAAGAATTGATGGCCCCAATAAAACGCAAATCATCAAAAATTACACATACACTGGCCTTAGTACTGACACATTTCAACACAATCTTTACGAGCAATATGGTGATGATTACACAGCTGGCGATAGTCATGTGACATTTGCAATAGTATTTGGTGTTTTATTCTCCGGTGTCACTGGTAAATATTTCATATTTTTTTTTTAAAAATTATTAATTATTCATTTGTCAATATTTCAATTTAACAGGCATAATGGCTGGTGCAAATATGAGTGGTGAATTAAAGAGCCCAAGTCGAAGTATACCAGTTGGAACAATGTCAGCCGTTGCATTTACATTCATTTCATATATTATATTATCATTTTTTATTGCTGCAACATCAACTGCTGATTTATTAAAGCATAATTATTTATTTCTAATGCCAATCAATTTATGGCCATACTTGGTTGCCATTGGAATTTTATTGGCAACATTCTCAACTGCATTAAGTAATTTGATTGGTTCAAGTCGTGTATTAGAAGCAATGGCTCGTGATCGTGTTTATGGACGAATTTTGGATTTTGTTTCACGTGGAACATTTCGAAATAATCCAATTATAGCAGTATTTATCAGTTGGATTCTTGTTGAATGTATTCTTCTAATTGGATCATTGAATTTAATTGCCCAAATCAATTCCGTTCTATTTCTATTATCATATATGGCAACAAATTTAGCATGTTTAGGCATTGAAATTGCTGGTGCACCAAATTTCCGTCCAACATTTAAGTATTTTACATGGCATACGTGCACCATTGGTTTATTGGGCACACTTATTATGATGTTTGTGATTAATTTCATTTATGCATCAATTTCAATAATTTTATGCTTAATTTTAATCATTTGTCTACACATCTTTTCACCAATATCACAAAAAACTGATACAGGATCAATTTCACAAGCCCTAATGTTCCATCAAGTGCGAAAATATTTATTAATGTTAGATTCACGTAAAGATCATGTGAAATTTTGGCGACCACAAATGTTATTGCTGTTATCAAGTCCACGTACATCATGTCCACTTATTGATTTTGTAAATGATTTAAAAAAAGGTGGTTTATATATTTTGGGCCATGTTAAAGTTGGTGAATTTAGTGAATATGATTCAAGCATTGATCCAACTATTGAAGAATATGGAAAATGGTTATCATTTATTGATCATATGCGTGTTAAAGCATTTGCTGAAGTTACAATGGCACAAACCATTCGTGAAGGGATTCAACATTTAATTCGAATCAGTGGAATGGGCGCTATGAAACCAAATACCATCATTTTAGGTTTCTATGATGAAGAAAAACCAACCGATTTTCTTATGAGGTAAGTTTTCTAATGAAATAAGGTTTATTTGTAACAGTGCAAAATTGCTTTAAATTAATTCATTAAGGCCATTTGCCTGCAAAATGACATTAAATTTCGTTTTTTTTTACAATACTCACTTGTTGATTTCTTCATTTCCAGTGAGAACTCCCTGTATAGAACGGAGAAATTCGATGTTAACAATGATAAAATCTTCCCAATCAGATCGGATGGTACACGAGATCATTTGTCACCCGAAGAATATGTTGCAATCATCTGTGATGTGCTGCGTATGAAAAAAAATATTTGTCTTTGTCGACATTTTCATCGTTTGGACAAGCATCTTATTGCAAAAAGTAATCATATTTTATATATTGACGTCTGGCCTATCAATGTATTTGATCCAACAAATAACAATCCATTCGATGTGGTATCATTGTTCATGCTACAATTGGCTTGTATTATCAATATGTTACCAAAATGGAAGAAACTTGAATTGCGCGTATTTTTGTGTGAATCAAACATTTCCAGTAGACAAAGGTAAGTTTTAATATTTTAATGGAAGAAACAAACAAAAGATCTGTGTGTATTTAGAAATTTGTATGTAGAAATCCTGTGTGTTTAAACGGTTATGTTTAAACTTGTTAAATAATGTCTTATATGTCATCATATGTTTTGTTATTTCGCGTATAAACTAAAAAAAGCAATTTCAGTGTAAATTCTTTGGCATCGTCATCATTTGATCGACCAGCAGACTTTAAATTGCGGCAACTTCTTAAAGAGCTTCGTATATCGGCAACAATTCATCAAATACCAGAATGGTCACAAAATGAGGAATTTGTTCAAAATGGATCCATTTTGAAATTGTTTACCGATAACAAAGATGGTACAGAAACCGATATCTCTGATGAAGATATAAATCGATCAAAGCTTTATATGCAAGGGTAAATTTGGCATTTTTTTTTTCTTTAAAAAATTTTGTTCTTCTTTTTGTTGTTTTTTTTTCCTCAAAGAATGAACACATTTTTAGTAAAAACCATTAAAATATTTTCACCATATTTTTCTTTGTTTTGTTTCGTCAAATTATTCACAGAATTAATAAAATTATCCAAGATCGTTCAAATCAATCGGCATGTACGTTCCTGTATTTGGCATCACCACCAAATATTAATTCACCAAATTGGCGTGATGCCAGTCGACAATATTTGGAACTATTAACCGAATTGACTGTTGATTTACCACCAACGATTCTCGTGCATGGTGTTCACACAGTTACATCCACAAATCTTTAACACATTAATTTAACTGGCAGAAATCAGAATAACCGAATGGAAATTGAGCTTATGGCACATAATTCTCCACAATTTGTTTAAATAATTCCAATTTTTTTTTATTAGAAAAAAGAAAAAAAACTCCCCGACAAGAATTAACTCTATTTTTAATATTAAACAATTGACAGTGTTTTACATTCGATTGAAACTGATGTACTATGAATTTAAAGAGATTTTATAACACAATGCACACTGTGTATTAGGGCAACATTTTGTGAATTGATGCAAACATTTTAGTGATAAATTCATTAATGAGATTTCTCAAATAAAGATAATTCTCATAATGAAATTCCTTTATGAAAATGAAAATGAAAAAAAAAAAAGAAAAAAAAAATCCAAATTGTCCAAAACATTTATAGAATGATATTAAAAACAAAGATTAATATTTTTTTAGATAAAATGTTGATATATGTTGTATGTTTCACTTAGAATGTGTATGTTGGCTTTGATGACTCTTCCAATTTTGGGATTTACAAAAAAGAAAAAAAATCAATGTGCACATTTTTAAAATGAATTGTATTTATTGCATACTTGTGACAACAATAACAAAGTGAATTATACTATTAATATATATATATGTATGATAAAATTGAATGTAGAAGACACAGAGAAATATTTATATTTTTTATCTTTAGAAAATAAATGTGTTCGTAAACAAAATCTACGCAGATCGTTGTTGCGATTGAAAAAAACCAAAAAAAAAAAAAAATGTTTTTTGACACTAACTACTCTGATTTGGAATCGTCTTGGAATAAGATATTTGAGATAATTTCATCACCGTGACAATTTATAAAATTAACTTGATGGTTCTTAGGCATTCATTTTTATTCGATGCTGGAAATTTATTCATTTGGCTCGCCATTTGTCTGTCTCTTTGTATAAACGATTTATATTGTCATAAAGCATCTTCTCTTGCTCTGAAAGTTGAGTTAAATGAAACTAATAATGTTTTTTTCGTTTTTAATTCGACTAGATTTTTCTATAAAATTCGTAATTTTCTTTGAAATTCTCAATTTTCTTTGAAATTCTCATTTTTGAATGTTTTGAAAATTTTGAATTATGATTAATCAATTGAATTTAGTTTAAGTAGTCTCGGAGTCAAGTCTTTGAACCCAGTTTTTGATAAAATACGTTTAACTTACCTTTGGAAATATTTGAAATCACGCTTTGCTTCCGTAGGAATTCATCACATAAATCTTTGTTCAGACCAAATGCATGCATATTGCAAGTGAATGTTCTGCAAAGCATATTAATTCAAAATTACATTCTTATTCCATTATTAATTCCATTCTACACTATGCTTATGTATCCATTACCCTAATTGTCCAAAGCATATATTTCGTTGAAATTCTTGATCATCTTTTATCATTTCCAATTGTATATCTCTAGCTAAATGTTTCCGAACGGATTTTGCGCCTGAGCTTAAATCATCATCGCTTGAATCGGATTCAATTTTAACGGTAATCGTTTTTGGAATTGGAACATGATTTCGTTCACATTGAACAGCATCAAAATAAGCGGCATTCCAAAAGCGAATCGCTTGCCATATTGGTTGAAAACGTAAGTATGTGTATAAATATTCACGATATGGTTCGCAACCGGGTACTTCAACTGGAAAAATATTTGGAATTTTAATTCAATGTCGATTTCAATTTTTTTATTTCTATTTTTTTTTTCTTTCGAATTGACTATGAAGTTTACATAAAATGAAGTGATACCTTCGTAAAAGAATGTGAAGCACATATTCATAAGAATTTTGGCCGGTGAAAAATCATCATTTTCGTTGCATTCAAACAATATAATTGCAAAATGCTGTACTAACGAATAAAAAGTATTTTCGTTGACTTTTTTTGAACGAGAACGTTGTGCACTGACTAAACGAGCGAATAAAAGTCTTCCAATTTCCGTCTGTGATAAAGAATATAGCATTCAAACAGTGATTAATCATATGTAAATTATTCAGTGTGGTTTCTTTTTTTGTTATTTCTTTTTTTTTATCTATAATTAATTTATACCCTTGCTTTAAAGCCAAATTCCGATTTAAGTTCTAATGTTAATTGTGCACTATTATCAAATAATATATCAACGTAACGTCGCATAAATTCTAATGTTTCATCCTCACAGTGACTTTCAAGGCTGGCAATTGATTTGAGCGATTGAAATGAATGATCCGAATTTGAATAATCCCATCGTTTTAATTCGATTGAAACTTCACTCAAGCTAAATTGTTGAAGGTCAATTTCACTGTTTGAATCGTATGCTGTAGTTCCTGTGAAATAAACAATCGACATTTTTCTTTTCTTTTCTATTCAATTTTAAATGTGATGGTATTGACAAGCAATTACTAGTTTTATCCGCATCTTTACTTTGATTCGCTTCAATGGAATCGTCTTTTAGTACATCACCGGCCAATGTATGCATCGATGTTGGTGTTTTTGAAAACATTGAATTACTATTACTTTCACTAAGTGAAGATTCTGGATTTGTATCGATCATATTACATTTCTTTGTTGTTGTTTTAATTCCTGAAATTAATTCGCAACGACAATACAAATTGAAGGAGGAAAAGGGTTCACTTTTAAGAAGGAATTTAGTTTTAAATTACTTGAAATGAAATTTGGATGACGATATTTTCCCGTGGATACTTCATCATGTGCTCTTCGTTCTTTCACTTTTCGCGATTCAAAATCGATAATATTTTCATCCAAAGACACTGCAATTTTAAGGCAATTTATCATCATCATGTTTTAAAACGCAAAAATTGTGTGATTGATGAACATTTTCGATTGAATGAATGATTGAAAAAGGACATAATTTAAGCATATTACCATCGTCAGTATGTTTCGCACTGTTTTTATTCGATTCTCGTTCATTCGATTGGGATTCCGATGACGAACTTAAATGTACTGAAATATCGAGCTAAAAATTTCATTTAAAACCAAACATTAGTATCCATGATCCGCATTTGGTAAATTTAAACACAAACTGAATTTACAAAAATAGATGGGCGAACCTTTGATGTTAATCCATTAATAAGGTCATTGCTACTGCCAAGCACCGATAAAAATTTCGATTTTAAAAAACTTGGTGTGCGATCCATTAAAATTTTCACTTTTCCATCTGATACTTTTCGATAATTATGCTGGTCGTTTGCTTGTAAATCGACCATATTCATATTCGACCTTGACTATCTAGGGCTCTCTGCATTTGTTTTTCATACCAAAATTAAAACGAAATTAAAAATTTCACCACGAATATGTATTTTTACTTTTGCTTTTTTTAGCGCACAATTTACAATTTCGTGCGAATAATATCAAAGTGTATAATGTTACTGTAGTTTGTTTCGTTTAAAACATTCGCTTTTCGATAGGTTGTTTATTGTTCGTGGTGCATGCGATAAGATTGGAAAATATTTGTGCACTGATTGTTACGTTCGCTAACAAATAATCGTTTTTTACGCTAAATACATTTCATTGAAACTTGTTTATTTTAATACCCGTGTGTTTTTATTCTTCATTCAATTGACTACTTAATAGTCAAAATATCGCTTCATGACAAAAACAGTACGACACAATTGATAAAATCACTATGAGTAAAAAAAAAACTCATGAGTAAAATGGTAAAATTCGTTTCGTTGTTTAACTAATTCAGTAGAAATATTTGATATGCCATTTTTCGTTTCGAATTTTTATCATTTTTTCCGCAAGTATTTAGGAAGCTTACAAGAAAATTTAATAAATCCAATATTTTTTCACACGATGAAAGTGAAAAATGCACACTGATTCAAACTTGAAAAAGACTAAGCAAGAAAAAAGCGTGCATAGCAGAAGAAAAACAAACTTTCTCCCACAATGCAGTGGTCGCTTTTCCATTTCCATACATAACATTTATATCCTTATGGCTATATAACGTATAGTAAATATGTGCAATGTGCAATGTGCATTATTCGAATACCAAAATGGTGCTCATTGGGGTAAATATCGAGATATTATGATTGAACTGAACCAGACCACATTTCGATCGAATGATTTATGATTTCAATTTAAATAATCATCCATCATAATATTGTTATTATTATACCATAAAAAGTAATTAAAACGAACGCATAGTTTTCTGAATGTATTCAATTCGTTTATTGATGACACAATTTATTCATTTATTCTTCTTTCAAATTGATTATTGTTAGCAAGCATTCAAAAGTCTTTTATATTTTTCTCTTAATATTTCGATAATTTTAGATATTTTTGAATGAACACCCTTCATAGAAGACTTGACAATTACATGTTATAAACATTCAAATTATTTTTTATGGGAAAATTCAATGTTGATGATTGTTGACAAAGCAAAAATTTGAATAATTTTTCTCACGTTTTAATTGCTATTTGTTTTTGGCGCCTTTCAATCAACTTCCTAAGACCGACAAAAAAATAGATTTAGACATGAAATAATATTTTTTGATAAAATTTTTGGAAACTTACAGAGTCTTTTGAATATGATTCTGTTGACTTCTGACGCCTTCATTGAGCTTATCTAAAAATTTTCTGGAATAACATATTCGAAATATTGAAAATGTTACATAATTGAATACACATACCAGCAGAGCCTTTTCGAGCGCTGAGTCAAGGTTTCAATGAAATTGAAGATATTTTTTCAAAACATCCCATCTGTTTTCAAATAAAACAGAATCAAATAGTGTGTTTTGCTACTGTCAGGCATTATCAGGATTTTATGGGGCTTCAGACAGAACAGTAGACATTGCGTTCTGTAGAGAAACTATTACATCGAAAAATTTTTAAATAAAAACCTACCAAAGAATTTCGATTTCTTGTAAATTTTCTTGTTTACCAAAACTGGAGTATGATCCAAAATTTGAAACAGCTATGGCTGAAACAGAAGTAGAATTATGAGCTGCTGGTTGTATGGCTGTAGCGCCAAATTTCTGTATGCCTATTGTTACTTGTGTTAGAAATGAAATCCAAGATAATATCGTGATGTTTTCGATAGAAAATTGTTACACGCATTGTAACTGCTACATCAAACGAGCCAGCGAAATGACTTGCAGTCAGATTTGTATTGACCATGCTAAACGTCTTCAATAAATCCTCTAAAAACCGAAGTTTTTCGAAAAATACAAATAAAAATGATAATACAAATTTCAAACAATTTCGATACATCATTCAACTCAAAAATAAGTCAAACAAGCATGTTTTTTCACCTTCATACCTGCATCATTAAAACCCTCATCAATGTATTTCATTATTCCTGGTAAAACTGTTGAAAATCAAAATATTCCCTTATTCATTTGTTGTAAACTCTCAAAAATATTCAAATCTAGTTCATCTTCATCCATTTTTATAATTAAAAATAAATATCGAACAATCTATCTGCCTTGATTTTCAAAGTTATGATATTTATATTGTTTACATTGCATACAGCTTTAACAACTATATTTTGTTGTGATTAGCGGGTCACTTTTTCGAACTGTCAAATGAATGACAATTCGAAAATATTGCTATTCTGTTTATCGAAATTTCATGAATGAGCATAATGGAATTTTAAACTGATGAAGTTTATTTCATAAATTTTTGTTTTGTGCCCATAATTTCGTATATTTTATTTCATTTTAATTTTCTTCTTCCTAAATCATTTTTATTCAAACACATTCATGGCATACGGTAACCAATGTGATTCGACTAAACAATATTCTAGTAGTCGTGGTTATTTGTGCATGGATCTGTATGTATTTGTATTTATATTACAAAAACATGACACTTTGTACACACATTCACATGTATATACATAAACACAAGCAGCATTAATACCACAATGCGATAAACATATATGAAACATTAGAGTGAAAGAGAAAAAGAAAAAGTTAGAATAAAATGCTGTCATCTGTGGAGAATCTGTCATACAATAGGCACGGCAGTATTTCAAAAAGAAGCTTCATATAGTTGCTAAGAGTTAATACACCGCTGTTCATTTGTTCGATTAAATTTATTTGGAAAAATTCAAAAAAATCAACAACAAAATGATGAAAATGGTAAAAACAAATGGAAATTTTTCGATAATCATTAAGCAAAATTGGAATAAATAGTGTGTTTAGTGTAAAATTTTAATGATTTTTATACAAAGAATTTTCACATGTGCGGTATGAACAATGAGCATTGCGTTAGTTGTCATGTGCTTGTGATTCTGAAATCCATTTTAATGGAAAAATTTGTATTTTTGAATTATTCGGTGAAATTAATGTGTTGAATGAATTTAATTAAGAATTTTGCAAATTTTAATGTTAAAATGACCATTACTCATAAATCAATCGCATATGTTAATTTTTGGAAAGAAATTAGTCACCGAACAATGTAAAACCTAACCTCACATTCTTATTCTTGTTTGTATGCATAGACCATCTCGAATATTCTTAAAATAGTTTTCAAGCAAATGACATGAATTTGACAAAAAAAAATTAAAATAATTCTGTATTTTCTCTCTCTCTCTCTCTCTCACTCTCTCTCTCTCTTTCTCAATTGTAGCAACCTCAAATCGTTTTGCTCAAAGAGGGCACAGATTCGTCACAAGGAAAACCACAATTGATATCAAACATAAATGCATGCCAAATGATTGTTGATGCAGTGCGTACAACACTCGGACCCCGTGGCATGGATAAATTAATTGTTGATAAAAATGGGAGTGCAACAATTTCAAATGATGGTGCAACCATTATGAAATTATTGGATATTGTTCATCCAGCTGCAAAAACATTGGTTGAAATTGCTAAATCACAGGATGCTGAAGTTGGTGATGGTACAACCAGTGTTGTATTATTGGCTGGTGAATTTTTAAAACAAGTTAAACCATTTATTGAAGAAGGTGTCCATCCACGTATTGTTATTAAAGCTATTCGTCGTGCACTTCAATTATGTCAAGAGAAAATAACACAATTAGCTGTTAAAATTGATCGTGCCAATAATGATGAACAACGTGCATTATTGGAAAAATGTGCAGCAACGGCATTAAATTCCAAATTAATTCATCAACAAAAGGAATTCTTTTCAAAAATGGTCGTTGATGCTGTTTTACTATTGGATGAATTATTACCATTGAATATGATTGGTATTAAAAAAGTAAGCGGCGGTGCATTGGAAGATTCACAACTTGTAGCTGGTGTTGCATTTAAAAAAACATTTTCATATGCTGGCTTTGAAATGCAACCGAAAACATATAAAAATTGTAAAATTGCATTGCTTAACATTGAATTGGAATTGAAAGCTGAACGTGACAATGCTGAAGTACGTGTTGATAATGTTATTGAATATCAAAAAGTTGTCGATGCTGAATGGCAAATTTTATATGATAAATTGGCTAAAATTCATGAATCTGGCGCCAATGTTGTACTTTCAAAATTACCAATTGGTGATGTTGCAACACAATATTTTGCTGATCGCGATATGTTCTGTGCTGGACGTGTACCAGAAGAAGACTTGAAACGTACGATGAAAGCTTGTGGTGGTGCTGTTATGACTACCGTTCATGATTTGAATGACAGTGTTTTGGGTAATTGCGCTTTGTTTGAAGAACGACAAATTGGAGGTGAACGATTCAACTTTTTCCAAGGTAAAGAAACAAACAATCCATTTAATTATTTGTTGAATTTTACATTTGAAAAAAATGAAATTCGATTTCTATAAAAAAAATTCATTAATAATTTAAAATATTTTTCAATTCAAACATTCTCCAATAGGTTGTATTAATGCAAAGACATGCACAATGATCTTGAGAGGTGGTTCAGAGCAATTTTTAGAGGAAACTGAAAGATCTTTGCATGATGCCATCATGATTGTTCGTCGTACAATCAAGAATGATTCAGTTGTTGCTGGCGGTGGTGCTATTGAAATGGAATTGTCAAAAATGTTACGTGATTATTCACGCACAATTGCTGGAAAAGAGCAATTGTTAATTGGCGCCGTTGCCAAAGCATTAGAAATTATTCCACGTCAACTTTGCGACAATGCCGGTTTTGATGCAACAAACATCTTGAATAAACTTCGTCAAAAGCATGCACAAGGTAAAAAATAATCGCAATTCAATATTTTTCGTTTCAATTTTTTGCCGGTTTTTCCAAAATTTGTTCATCATTTTTTCCCTAATTTTTCCTTATTATTTTTTATACTTTTATCAACTCACTCTAATGATATCATATTAGTTAATTGCATATGCATTTCATCATCACCCGATTCAAATCAAATTTAACTGAATTTTCTTTCGATTTCAGGCAATTCATGGTACGGTGTTGACATAAGCAAAGAGCATATTGCTGATAATTTCGAAGCATGCGTTTGGGAACCATCCGTTATTAAATTGAATGCATTGCAAGCAGCCGGTGAAGCAACCTGTTTAATATTGTCGGTCGATGAAACAATTAAAAGTCCAAAAGCTGGCGGTGAAGCGCCACCGATGGGAGGTCGTGGCATGGGACGACCAATGATGTAAATTATTAAATGATCATCAATAAAAAAAAAAAAAAAAAAAAATATTCCCCAAGCGATCAAATGTTTTACATTGTCTCCAATCATGGACTAAATCAGTATAATAATATCGGTCATCATGTTTCACACACTTGGTTTTCTTCATAACCGTTTGCTTCATTTCTCAATGCTTATTCAAAATTAAAATCCCCAAAAACAAAATACGGAAATTAATAAATTTTACTAATTTTCAACGCATTTATTCATTTAGCACCTAGCAGTGACGTGTCAACAAGCACATCGAAATGATTAAAAATAATAATAATAAACGAATAGTTTCATAAAATCACAGTTTTTACTCTTGTTTTTCTGTTGTTGTTGTTGTTTTTTTTTTCCACAATTTTCATTTCAAACGATTCTAGCAAAAATTATGGATACGGAAAATTGGTAAAACCATAAATTGCAAGAAAGCAAATGCAACAGCTGCATAATTTGAAACGTGACAAAATCCTTTTGGCAATCACTCAAACAAAAATAAAAGATACAAAATGCCGGGTAAAATGGAATTATTGTGCAAAAGTGTAATTATAAATAGCGATTTTCTCATTTAGAAAATTGTTCAATTCTTTTCATCTGAAATTCATTTTCATTGTAATTTCAACGAAATTTTATGTCACAATTTTCTTCACAAAAATCAATTGAAAAATTCTATTTTGCATTATTTTTCAACATTACAGTAGCGGTGTCGTAACTTACAATTCGTATGGCGAATTTTTTTTTCTTTTTTTTTTTTGCTTTTCATTTCAACATATGACGGTTCTCATTTCAGTTCTATTTCAAATTAAATACGCAAACATAGGAAAAATTGCGAATAACCTGTGTGCACGTTCGGCACCGTCGATGTCAAATTTTGTTTATTTTTAGCGGCAATGCGTATGTTAAATAGTCAAATCTTTATTTTCCTTATTTCTTCATCTTTCGGCAGCATTCGCATGACGCTCGCAAGGGACGAATTATATTGAGCATCGTCATCATTACCGACACCGACACCATCTCGATCTCTGGTCAGTTCGATTCGATTAACGCTCAGGCAAACTTAATTTATATTCGTTGGTCCGGTTAAAATAAATCAACGGTATTTCTTCACATTTTCATTGATCTTGTTGTTGCTTTTCTATTTCTAATAGTATTTTCGTCATATTTGTTGAGAAAAATTTTTAAGGAATTTTTATTAAAATTGAAGTAAAAAATTAAAATAATTTAAATAATTTTTATTGAAATTGAGCAAGACTTTCATAAATAAATGAAAAAGAATAAAATGAAAAAAAAGGAATGAAGTGAATTTCGAATTAATGATTAAAACTATTTGCTACAAATTTTAAATATTTTATCTCATTGAAAGCTGAAAAGTGAAAAAAAAATTGCGTAAAAAATGGTTAAGATTTGAAATAAAATCGTCATAGACATGAAGTAATTTTCTTTTTTTTTTTTTTCTTGTTCAAATTGTCGATTTCAAAACCGTCTGAAAATGTTTGATTTTCACTAGTTCGGTGGCAATTAGAGAGATTCGTCTAGTTATCCTTTTGAATTGCAGTTGATGTTTTTCATTTTCATGTGAGAGTGTGTACAATCTCAAGACGATTTTCAACCGTTTTTGATCGTGCTATATAAATAGATAGCATGATGTTGTACTATTTTCTATTATTTGTCAAAGAAAGAAAGACAAAAAATTTCAGAAAAAAAAACGCGATGAAAAACACACACAGAGAGAGATATATGTATAATAAATAGTGCAGTCCAATTTACTTGAAATTCGCACAGAGCGAATGAAATATAAAATATGTATTTTTATATTTATATTTAGAGAAAATTTTGCAAACATGACGAGACACGACGAAAAATCATCATATAAAACACACAAATTTATGTCTTTGCCTGGATTTAAAATAAATGAATGGACACAGTGCAATGATCTCAAATCAAATAATAAGCTGAATGAATTTTTCGTGCTTGTGTGTGTGTGTGTTTTCCTATGATGCTTATGCCAATTCATAATGTGACAATTTTTATACTTTCAATTTCAAATATCGTTTTTCGATGATATATTTGGCTATATTTAGTTATTCATACTAAAAATAGAGACGAGTTTTGACCTATGCCCAATTTGCGAATAGCCGCAACTATAAGAATGTGACAATTGAAATTTATGAGCAAGCACTTTAATTAGCTCATTCAGTGAAATTGGAGCGTTGTCATTTGAGTACACGAGCCTTTGTGTCTAAAATGTTGGCAAAATTGAAGGAAGATCAATTGGGCCAAGCGCCTGTCAATATTTATACTGTTCAATGAACACAATTTTTATGACCGAAACAAAAACCAATTTCATTTCAATTGTTGTTGGTTTTCCCTTTGGATTTCTGCCAAACTATTTCGCAGACGCTTTTTCACATTTTTTTTTCGCGTTTCTTTTTCATTTTGTTTCTTTTTCTCTTTTTTTTTTTCTTTTCTCCTCATTTACAATATTTTTTCTTGTTTCTTTCACTTTACTTTTTTTATGTTCTTTAATCCTCTTTTCTTTATTATCTTTTTGCATTTATTTGTGATTATTTTTAGATAGCTACAAGTGTTTACAAAAAAAAAAGACGTTTTCCGTCAAATAATCATAGAGAGGGCGATTTGTTTATTCAGATCGCTGTAAACGGTGTGGGGAGCCAATAGGCAAATCAATTTTATTTAAATTCAAATTGAACGCACCAAAATGAGTAGCCGTGCAACGAAAATCGATAAACCACCAACGTTACCGCCAAAAAAAATAGCTCCCGATCCAGATTATGAAATTATTGAATTTTCAAGCGAACAATATTCAAATGCGCAACCAATCAAAGCGCCAAGTATGTGTGATTTTCAACGCATAATTATCTTTCGATATTTTATTAATTTGATGATTTAACCTATCGTGGGGGAAAAAAACAAACATTTATTCATTTATTAATAGATAATAAATCTCTGGAGGGTATCAAGTGTGAACTGTGTGGGTCGATGTCAGCCAAAGTAAAATGTGATCATTGCAATTCGCAACTTTTTTGCTCATCGTGTGACGACATGTTTCATCGTCATCCAAAACGAAATACACACATAAGAAAAGTAAAAATATAAATTCATTTGTCACATGCCAATTTCATTTTCGTGTGTTGCTAATAAAAAATGCTATTTATACAGGCAATCGTCATACAGCCGGAAATAAAACCACCATTACCACCAAAAGGTGAAAATATGCTTCCAGTTCCACCGCCAAGGCGAAAGAAAACCGGAATGACACCACTTTTGCCACGCAAAGATTTTGTAAATATAAATAACAATCTATAGATTTTCAATTGCATAACAAAGCAATCGGAAATGTATACGACCTCATTTATTCAGCGGAATTGACAGCCAAAAAAAAACTAATTGAAAAACTCAATTGATTACATCCAATTCGAATAATTTGAATTTGAATAATAAAATTTCAATTTTTCCACCAATTTCAGCCATTGCCACAGAGACCAGTTGCACCACCTAGTCCGGCTTTATCATTGCGCGAACGAGTGTCTAGCATTAAACGATTAATCGTCCCAGGAAATAAATCACCAGAAACACCTAACAAAAAAGAAGTACAACAAATCAGCTCAAGACCAGAAACACCAAATTCAGATTGTTCATCAAAATTGCCATCGTTTGCCATGGAACGCATTAAAGTTCATACAAACAATGCTAGAGATCGAATGGAAATTATGCAAAAACGATATCATGAGTATCAAGACTCATTAAAAACCGATGGAAACATTGAATCAAAACGTTCATCAATGAATGCTTCACCTTTCGAAGTATGTTAATCTTTTTTTTTTAAATTTGATTTTCGAGCTTTGTGACTAAATTTCATGTTTCTATTTCTTCAATTTGTTGAACTAAATGGGGAAAAAAAATTCCAAAGATTTTCGGAGCTATTGTTTGTTACTAAAAGAAACGTTTTTCTGTTTATGCCTTTTGATGCTTTTTTTTTATAGCGCATTAACAATGACAATCGAAATTCATCGAATCGATCTAATTCATTTGGCCCAAGGCTTAGATCTGGCAGTTTTACAAATTTTGCTAGCCATTTTAAGAATGGAAATGCTCGTTTTAATCAAAATGTCAATGATTTTGATGATATCACAACACAGGATGATGGAACATTATCGGATTCACGATCAAGAGCATTCAGTTCATCCGTACAAGATTTGAATGGTGGCCGAAATAATGCCAATTGGCAAATGCCACCACAACAATTCGGACCGCCGCCACCATTTGGCGGATATATGCCCAATCAACCATTTCAGTATCATGTAATTAACTGTTTTTTTTGTCACTTTCCTTTGTAAATTATTGTTTTTTTTTTCTTTACTTTTAATTTGTCGGTTTCTTTATATTCCTTTTCATTTTTCCGAATTTTTTTTTTTTCAATTCGTTTCTATCTTTTTACGTATATTCTTACGATCAAATATTGTTTTTATTCCTTTTTTTTTGCTTTTAAGATATTTCTCTCTTTGGTTTTTCATCATTTTTAACTCAAACCTTCGATTTCTTTCTTCGATTTCATTTTCTTTACACAGAATCACGTTCAAGGTCCATGCATGAATTGTAGTCAACAGCAATTATGGAATTCACAAATACCAGAACAACAATGGAATGCAAAAAATTTGAATGGATCAAATATGAGTTTAAATTTGCCTGCATCATTTTATCCACAACAATTTGATATGAATGGTACAACATGGATGAATAATGGCAGTTATCGTAAACCAGATGGCTATCAACATAATTTTGGAATGATACCAAATGGTGAGAAAATATTTATTTCCAAATAATTCAGAATTATGGAATTGATCAAATTTATTTCTATTTCACAGCGTATCCATTTCCAATTTCACGGCCACAATCCCGTATACAATCTCGTGCTGTATCACCAGCGCTCAGTACAAAATCACGAAAATCAACAATGTCGGCACGAAATTTAGCCTATCGACACAGTTACATTGAACAACATTTAACCGATGATGAAAGTTCAGAGAGTATTACAAGTTACATGGACGATATGGGTTTACGCCATAAACAAAATGATAGACGTGACAGTGCCGGTCGATCGATACGTTCATCAAGACAAAGTTTAAAAAGTTCACCGCAACGAAGTTTTGATGAAGATAGTGAAGCATTCTCCCGACGTCCATATCGATCAAATGCACGCGAACGTCGGGCCAGCTCATCAGCTCGATCAATAACATCACGAAATGATCGACGATTATCATCACATCGTATAAAATCTGATTCAACACAAGATTCGGAAAGTGAATTAGGTACACGAGCATTGGTGCAAGCAAAAATCCGTGAAAAAGTCGCACAAGCTTCGTCAATGGATGAAAGTTCAAGCGATTTATGGAAACCAAAATCAACACTACCGGCAAAGGTTGAAAAAGTTGTGCCAGCCATTGAAAAGACGGTACCATCAAAAGCGGTGGACAAACCAAAACCTATCTCGAAACCTGTCGAACGGAAAAAAAGCATTGATAATGTTGGAAAATCAAAAATACAAACGGCAACTCAAAATCCAAATGCAAAAGTTGAAAAATTAGCACAAAAACTGGAAAAACCCACATCATTAAAAGCTGTCAAATCAGTGACAAAAGTAGAAAAATCAATACAAAAAGTGGAAAAATCTACAGCAAAAATTGAACCGCCAAAAAATGCATCTGAACCCAATGAAATCGAATTGAACAATGTACCAGATGAAAGTATCGAAGGTCCACCAAAAACACCCGATTATGATTGGACATGCGAATATTGTACATTTGTTAATGAAGCAAATGTAAAAATATGCGCCATTTGTTGTAAAACACCATCATCCACTGCAATTCGAAAGCAAACTAGTCCGGAAAATGTGAAAAAACCATCAACAAATGGAAATCAAAATGATACGGCGGATATTTCAAAAGAAGGTAGGACGAAAAAAATTTCGAGAAAAATCTCATTTTGGCCTGGCACCAAACAAGCTAAATGATATATCAAACGAACCAAAAAAAAAACAAATAAAAAAACAAAAAAACACAAAAACAAAATAGAACCAAAAGAAACCAAAATAAAGACACGAAAATACATGCACACAAGTGATGTTTTTTAAGACTGTACAAAACACGGTTTCGGCATACAAACCATACAACAACGTAGCAAACAAAATGTTTATAAAATAATCTTTTTACACCATTGTACACTTCATGTAATCATTAGCATATAAAATACACATTTACATTTAATTTTTTTTTTTTTTTCAAATCACAAAAAAGCATCATTCGAATGTATTCATGTAATCAAATCTAATCAGTTTTAATTTTGTATATGTTGGAAGAACATTAGAAGCAAACCAAACACATATGCAATGTTTTAGATCCAATCAATATGTTTTTTTTTTCATAACTTTTGTCTGCTCGTTTAATGTGTTTGTTGTTGTTGTTTTTCTCTCTTTCTCATTTTAATTTTTGATTTGATTTTTTTTTTCAAATAAAACTAAAGAGCTTTACTGATGATAAAAAAAAAGTATGCGAAATAAAATAAAACCATAATGCATTTCTTATTTGTTTTCTGTTTATTTTTTTTATTTTTTTTTTTTTTCGTTTTTATTTTCTGTTTTGTTTGTTCCATTTGTGATTTTATTTCTTACTCCTCACCTGCGAATGTAATCCATTTTTCTTTCGCCCAAATGATCCAGGCTTCTGGATAGTTTCGACATCAGATGATGATGTTGCCGAACTTCGAAGTTATGAAAGCTATGAAAGTGACGAAATTCTATCAAACAACAATCGAAATTCCGAAGATGAAGTGTCTGAAGTAGAAGATGAAATATATGAAGAAATAGAAATAGAAGTGTCTGAAGATGAATACGAAAATGTTGAAAATGAATCAAAAGATGAAAATGCATCTAAAGAAGTAAAACAAATGAATGGAAATGGAAATGAAATAGAGTCTGAGGTGAGCGAAGAATCGGATAAAAGTGAAAATGATTTGGAAGTGATGGAAATTTTGGGACAAACTGATAATCAGCAACACAAACAAATAGATCAGAAATCGAATGTAATTGCAAACAAAGACGGCTTAAATGAATCAGAGATAAAGGTAAATTCATCCAAAATCATTGAGGATTTCATCTTTTGCTTTATATGTTCCATATTTGCTTAGGCTAACGAACAAATACCATCAATGAGCGATGGCGTTGCCAAACATGATGACAAACAAACACATTCATGCAAACATACTACGAATGAGATTCCCCATAATACACAACACAACACGAATGACAAAAACACACACGAGCAAATTACAGAACAAAAAATTGTTCAGGTTCATACACGTTTCCTATCCATTCAACGAGAGATCGCTTAAAAATTAACACAAATTATTTGAAATTTTGTTTAGGAAATATCAACATCTGATCAGTCGGCATCGATTCATTCCATCCAAGGTCCGTCTCACTCAATTCACACAACAAATCAAAATCAAAGTGCGTCATTGGACAGCAATATATTGGCTTATATTGATCAGAGTTTAAAAACCCTAATTGGCTCAAATCACAACAACAACCATAACAATCCAAACCAAATGAATCAAACAACACCATTTTTATCCATGGTAATACCTTGCTTGAAGACAATTTTTATTTTTTTTTTATAAAGAGTTTTTGGCAAAATTAAAATTTTTCCATTTTCTATTCAATCTCACACAGGGCCCACATCTGAATGCAATGCAAGTGTTGCAAAATACAGCTTTCAATAATCAAATGACAAACACAATGTTGAACAATCAAAATCGACGATCAACTAATGATGTGGATTTATATAAGGTGTTACTGGTAAGACAATTTGTTATTTTTTTTATTTATTCTCTTTTTTTTCTTTTTCTTTTTCCTCTTCTCCCTTTTCCTCCCTCTTTTCCTTCCTATTTTGTCATACCCTTTCTCTACCTCTCTACCTCTCCCCCTCTCCCCCTCTCCCCCTCTCTTTCCCCCTCTCCCCCTCTCTTTCCCCCTCTCTTTCCCCCTCTCCTCCTCTCTTTCCCCCTCTCACCCTCTCTTTCTCTTTCTCACCTATTTCTTCTCTCATTTCCAACAGGGTGCAAATAATTACACTTTTGACGAAATCCAAGTAGCATTGGCAAATGCACCAGATGGTGATCCATTAATATGGTTAAATGAAAATTGGGCAAAATTGATTGAAACAGTGCAAACATTAGCGACTAAATATGGACAAGAGCACAAAGAGAATATTGTTGGAACGATATCATCGATTGAAGCGCGTGATGTTTTAATTAAAAACAAAGGAAGCGTTTGGCATGCGGTTACGCAATGTATAGAACAAAGACAACATGCATTTAATACAATAACATCTCAGGGCAATTATTCTCGTGAGGATATTGTTTCGTCAATAACTGCACATAACGGAAATGTTGAGATGGCACTGGCCGAACTTAATCGCTTGCAAATGAAACCATTTTTGTTGAAAATCCATGGAACGCCAGCTACTGCACCTCCTCAGGATGTGCAACCCTCAACTAGTACTCAACAATCGACAAATACAAATGGAATTGAAGGATCTTTGAAGGAAAATGACTCACAAGAAAATGATGATAAACATGATATTTTGCGTGACATTGAAGCTATCATTGGTAGCATGGAAGAAAAACAATCAAAACAAACTGAAACATTGTTGAGCACGATAGAAAATTTAGTCGGAAACATGATTATATCTCAAACAAGTCGATCTATTTCAAGTGCATCAAGCTTTTCCAATTTGGATCAAAATGATCGTTTTGATCGTATCCATGTGAAAAGTCCAATCGTTTTACCAAAATCAAATGAAGAATTTGATTCAAATGGTGACGTTGAAACAGATGTCAAAAATTTTGTTTCGAGACATATTCAAGATGTTGTTCCGGATGTGGCTGTTAAATTGACTAAAGAACTTACATCTGAACAGAATGGCACTTCTGAGCAAATAGAACAAGAGCCACAAAGTGAAAACTTAACTCGAGAACTTATCGCTTCTAATGTTATCAATGAAGCAGCTATTGAACCGACAGTAACAGCAATTCAAACAGAAGAAACTGTAGTAAATCACGCACAAATTTTAGAAGAAATTCCAAGAATCGAAAAAACACTAAAAGCGACGGCAAATCAAAACGATGAAATGCAAGATCGAGAAGGACAAAATACACAAAATGAAAGTGAATCAGTTCAAAATTTAACAACTCAAAGTGAGTCAATTAAAAATCAACAAAATCAATCTAATCAAAGTCAACGTAATGAAAGGGAACCTAATCAAAGTCAATCAAATCAAAGTGAATCAAATCATAGTCAACCATTTCAGAGGCAATCAAATGAAATCACATCAATACCAAGTGTGATGTCATCACCACAAGAGAGTGAATCATCCCCAAAAGACCGCGTATTATCTCCAAAATTACAAAATTCGCATTCAACAACCGAAAATCACGTCCAGAGAGTGGAATCTATGCAAAAATCATCTCGAAATAAGGCAAGATTTATTGTGACAAAGTCAAACGGACGATTCACACAAAAGCAGATGGATAAACGACGAATTCGTGAACT
This sequence comes from Resseliella maxima, assembly GCA_029041755.1. Taxonomy (NCBI): domain Eukaryota; kingdom Metazoa; phylum Arthropoda; class Insecta; order Diptera; family Cecidomyiidae; genus Resseliella; species Resseliella maxima. The sequence goes on along the minus strand of JAQOWM010000193.1, from coordinate 52,559 downwards.
TGAAAAGCAATTGAAACGACAACAAAGGCAAAATTCAATCAGTACAGATCGTTCAGAATCGCAAAATACTGGATATTTATCCGATTCAACTGTTGTTGCTGATGATGTACGTGACATTGATTTGCTTTCCGCCATTTCAAATGAGAAATCATTTTCATTGTCCATAACTGAACCAGCCATACATGTCGATGACAATAAAGAAAATAATCAAAAAATCGTTCGAAGTCCCATTTTCATGAATCAACCATCATCAAGTAGCCACTTTCAACTATCATCTGATGAAGCAAATACCATTGCCATTGAATCGGCTAAAGATGTAAAAAATCGTAATTTATCCGAATTAGTTGAAGACACAAAGAGTTTAATTCAACAAATGAAAAATGAAATTGATGAAGATATTGCAATGTCTGCATCGGAATTTGATGAAGGTGAAAATGATGGATATTTGAGTGATGAACTCATTTATTCCGATGAAATTAATGAAGGTGATAGTGAATTTAGTGACAGTTGGGAAGACATTAGCAGTGAATCAATTATTGGTGATCATGATCATTTTCCCGACTATGAATATCAACATTTTGATAATAATAATGATGAATTTCAACGAAGTAGCCAAAGTGTTGAAAGCGAATTTTTTGTTGAAGCTCGTGAAAGCCTGAATGGTGAAAGTGAACATATGAACTTAACTATTTCGAATGGTTTCGATGTTGTTGATGGAAATCAGGGTTCAAATCCTGTTCGTAATAATCCTGGTGAATTAAATCTAAATGAAGAAAAATCAAATGCAAATGACGAAAATACAAGTGAAAATATTCAAATTAATGGAACCAACGCTGATATTGTTAATATTGTAGAAAATGTCGATAATGTCCAAAGTGCAAAAGATGCAACAACAAATCAAATTACAGACGCTAATTCATTGAGCTCGGAAGCAATAAGTATTGCAGTTCCATCAGTTGATGTGAATTTAATGGGGCACATGCTAGAAATTCAACAATCTCTTCATACATCTTCCATTGTTTCAGTGAATTTCCGTGAAAATACTCTGAGAGAAAAATCACAATCGATTGAACCAAGCAATGAATCACAGATGAGCACACCGATTCTTTCACCAGATCAAACCGAAAGTATTGTTGAAAACCATACACAATCTACAGAAGAACAGGCGACAAGCGTTGAAGCAACGAGAGAACAAGAAAACAATTTGGAAGTAATCACAGAACCAGAGAATGACTTCCATGACACAGCAGAATCAAAAACCAGTTTAACAGCATCAACAGAGAGAGAAATCAATTTTGAAATAGAATCAGTAGAAAGAGAGAGACGATTAGCAAATGAACAAGAGCTTAATGTCGAATCAGCAAGAGAAGTGGAAAGCACTTCACATTCTATGGTCAAAACGAATGCTAGAGAAGTTCTTCAAGAAGATCAAACTCAAATCGAAAATCTAGCCCAAACAGTTTCACAAGAAAATAACGTACAAGGAACCGCCGTATCACAGATTGATGAATTGAATGTTGTTCAAAATGAAAGTGCATCACAATTAACTAAACAATCGAGTGTAATTTCCAATGACACCGAAGAAGAGATCGTAGAACAAAGTGAATTGGTGCCAAATGAATCAAATTCAACAAATGTTGATCATGAAATAAGTGAAAATGAATCACAATCGCAATCACAATCGCAACCACAGTCACAATCGCAACCACAGTCACAGTCCCATTCGCAATCAATTTCAAATTCAGAAAATCAATCATCGCATGCCAATGACACAGAATCCGAAATGGATGATTTAAGTGTGGATGTATCAACATCAGACAGTGCAACAAGCAAAGATAATGTAAGTTTACATTCAACAACATCAGTGGCAAGTGAAAAATTGGTAGAATCATATCAATATAAAAAAATCACTGTGCCGGTTTTAACGCAATGCAGTTCAAGTAGCATAAATGTTATGCAATTAAAAAAAAACACACCCGAAAAGACAATCATTAAAAATAAAATCCCAGTACGTCGTCCATCATTTGTAGAACCATCAGCAAGCATTCGAAATATTCAAAATGAATTATTTAATAAGCAATTAAAGCAACCGCCAAAAGTTGTGAGTAAAAAACCATCAAAAATTGTACCACCAAAGCTATTCTTTAAATCAAATTCAGATGTTAATATGCCGGGATCAAGCAAAATGTCAACAAAATCAGAACCAAAACCATCAACATCAAATGCAAAACAAACATCCATTCCGAAGAAAAAATATTATGAAACATGCTTTAGTGATGACAATTATCAAACTTCAGATGATGAAAAACCAATTACAAGTAAAATAGTCATTCCAAATTTAGTGCAAATTGCCGAATCAAATACTGAAGAGGATGTTGAGGTGAATAAACTGAATTTAACCGATCAATGAAAATTAATTAATAAAATTTTAATTTTTCTTTCCATTTCAGGCAATAGCACAAAGATTACTTGACGAAAATAAAGTGTATTCGTATGCCGAAGGTTTATTGGCTGCCGAATTAATTCAGCAGAAATTCAAAGAGGATATTTCAGTTTGGGCCGCCACCGAATGTAGTACATTTGATCAAGCAATTCGAATGTTACAACAAGAATGTGAACTTTGTATGGAAACATATCCAATGAATAAAATTGTTTCAATGCTTAAATGCACGCATAGTTGCTGTCAAGATTGTGCTAAAAATTATTTTACTATTCAGGTACACTTTTCTTCCTTTTAAATTTTACTGAAAATTAAATAATTCAATTATTATTACTTTTGCAATTTAATGACGATTAATTATTTGATTTTTAGATTACCGATCGAAGTATTACTGATTGTTCATGTCCATTTTGTAAGCAACCTGATCTCAATGCATCTGAATCAACTGAAGATGATGCTTTGGAGTATTTTTCCAATTTGGATATTGTATTGAAAAATATCCTTGAAATTGATGTACATGAATTATTCCAAAGAAAATTACGCGATCGAACATTAATGCAAGATCCAAATTTCAAGTGGTGTGTTCAGGTTAGAAGTGTGCTTTCAATGAAATTGACAAAAAAAAAATTTCCCACGAAATCGAAATGAACTTTTTACATTCATAGTGTTCGTCTGGTTTCTTTGCTCGACCAAGGCAAAAGCGGCTCATTTGCCCAGACTGTGGCAGTGTAACATGCGCACAATGTAGAAAACCGGTAAGTAAATTTGTGAAGAAATGATCAATCAGATGATTTGAGCCGAATTTCGTCTTTGGAAAGGTTTCAGGAAATCATGATTTTATTCGTTAAATCGAATTATTAACAAAAAATGAAAGAAAAAATGATGATTTTTTTTTTTTCAAATAATTTGATCGATTAATATTGTTTTCCTTATGAATACAGTGGGAGATTCAACATGAAGGAATATCATGTGATCAATTTGCTGAATGGAAAGATCTCAATGATCCAGATAAACAAATGGAAGGTGTCAGTCAACATTTGCAATTGCACGGAATTTCATGTCCGAAATGTAAATTCAAATATTCACTTGCAAGGTAAAATGTATTTCTTTGTTTCGCGAATTTCATTTTCTTTTTTTTTTGTTTTTTTTTTTTCTTTCAAAAATCTTAAAATTTAAAAAAACCATTTGAACTTAAATTTACAGAGGTGGATGTATGCATTTCACTTGTTCACAATGCAAATATGAATTTTGTTATGGTTGTAATAAACCATTTAAAATGGGAGCAAAATGTGGATTATCCGATTATTGTGCAAAACTTGGTTTGCATTCACATCATCCCAGAAATTGTTTATTTTACTTGCGTGACAAAGAACCCAAGGAACTTCAGACATTGCTTCAAGTGAGAGACATTCGCATTTAAAAAGAAAACCAAAAAAAGAAAAAAAAATAGAATTAACATTCAAAGCTTTATTTCAGATGCATAACATCCCATTCAGCACAGAGCCAGGTGAAATAATTTCAGGAATAAATATAAATGAAACGAATAGCGTTCGAAAATTATGCCCAATTCCAATTCAAAAAGAGACACCAAGCGGTTTAGTTGATACTGTTTGTAATGGTGATATTGAAGAAAATAATGCCGGTTTATGCAGGTAAACTCTCATGTAGACATATTATCTCATCGAAGAACTTGTTGCATTTGACTGTATTATTTGCATTTATTCTGATTTGGCGTCTCCACTTGCATTTAGTTTACATTGAGAAAGTATATGAGAGCTTTATCAATGTTAAAGTGGAAAATGATTCAAAATGATTCAAAATTGTTACAAGTTTTTTAAATTTTTTTTTTGAATTCATGCACAAAAAAAAAATGTCGAAAATATATTATTTCTTTTAATTGAATAAGACAAAAAGTGATTATTTATCGCAATTATCCAATTTTAGAAATCATTATGTTGAATACTTATGCTTTTTGATTCGTGAAAATATGCTCGAATCAATTTCAATATTGTCAACTGATGATTTAGAAACGGTTGTTCGACGGGCAAATCGACGTTTGCCACCGCGTCCATATGTATTTCGACAAGATCCCTCAATTTGCAATACCATTTTTCACAATGAATTAATTAAGGTGAACATAAATCGCAAATATAAACTAAACCAATTTTTTTTTCTTCTTTGTTTTGTTTGTTCTCGTTTTTTTTTTCTCTTTTCTATCTTTTTTCTCTATTTATGGTGTGATTTTGTCCAACCCGCTTTTAAAATTATTTTTATCGCTTGAATTTCGACCAAAAAAAAAAACAAAAAAAAAAAAAATACCAAACACTGTTTTGATATTGCATTAGAGCACATTTTGTTGAGTATTTAGTTAGTATTGTGGCCAAAGCTAACATTGATCCGTTGCCGATACTCGATCTAACTGATTGCGTACAAGAACTACGTCGCCGGGGTATTGCATTACCAGAGCGTGGTCCATGGTAAGGAATAATTACTCTCTTTTGTTTTTCTCTTCAATTTATATTTTTGTGCGAAACAACACATTAAAACATTTCGTCACAAAATTTATAAACAAACAAATATTCACTAAATTTGTTCATTTTTTTTTTTTTTTATAAACACACAGGGACACAGACCCAATATACCGGGACATGTGTTCAAAGGTAAATCAATTTTCTATGATGAAATTCATATATTTCTTGGGCATCAGTTAGTCGAGATTCAATGTGCAACCATTTTAATAATTGCTTTTCATTCCTTGAATTCAGAGCTTAACTAATCGTAACATTTGAATGAACGAAAAAAAAAAAAAAAATAATTTTTACTCGTCTTTTTTTTTACTTTTTTTTCAGATTGTTGAGAAACACATACCATTGGATTGAAAAACACAACTCCTGTTGTACAATAAATTCAATGTGGCCGTAAGACTTAGCTACGGAATCACATTATGTGTCTATGCATGATATTATGGGAAGTTTATCGATTTGCGTGCGTTTGCGATTTTTTCGAGTCGAAAGAACAAAAAAAAAAAAAAAACACAAACTTTTTTGTGTTTCGCAGCTATGCGTTACGGACACATTGAATAAAATTCATCATAAATGAAGATTAAAATGAATAAATAAAAATAATATAAAATTTATTTGTTTAGTTAAGTTCACTTATTGTCTATTTTATTGGTTTTATTGGAAATAAATAGTTAAATATTTGCACCCAGTAACATTTCAATCAGGCATTTTGTTAAACTTCTCTAACAGCGAGAGTACGATGTAAGTACATATTTTATGTAGACATTTATGAAAGCGATGAAAACGTACAATTTGGATTGGTTATGAGATTAAGTCTGAATTGAATTTATTCATTTTTCAGCAATTCATTACGAAATCTCACATTTCTTTTTAATGAGATATTTTCAATCACTGTTGTTATCTATCAATAGAAATATATGAAAATTCTAAAAATCTCTAATTTATTGAAGATTTAAATAAATTAAATGAAAATATAAATTTCAAAGGAAAAAGTTTATTAAATTCTTTTTTGTATTTACAATTAATTGTTATTTCAATATAGAAGCCAAAATATGTCATTGAATTATTTCATTCGAATAATCTGCTATGTTCTTCTGTTTAGCGTCTTCTAATTAGTGTGTCTAAGAGACGTGGACCATTATTATCTGCTTTTGGTAAAACATTTTGTACTAGGTTTGAAACGCCACCCAACAAATTGCCAACTAATGAATTTTGGGAACCATCTAATGAATTATATAGATGGAAATTCTTGTTAGATTTGTACGTACAATTTAATGTGATTTTTTTTTTCTTTTTTTTTTCAAATCATAAGACAACTCACCTTGGGCTTTGGATTCACTACTTGCGCCTTGATTTTCTTCACAACTAACAAAAATGGTTGCGACCATTAATGCAACAAATAATTTAAAAATGAAATACATTTCGACTTTTTTTCCAAATCGTTTAATCGAGAAATTGTAGAAATTGATTTCTTTTGGAATTTAGCAGAGCTTTTTATACTAAAAATCCAATGACAAATAAGTCGTAATTTTTTTTATAATTAGAAATAATCATAACGCTCACTAGAAATATTAATTCATACACTTGAATAAATATTTTAATTTGAAATATATTTTAACAGTTGTGCGGCCTAGGATAACATTTTATTTACAAAATGTATTTGAATCTCTTCGAATGGTATCGAATGGCCATTTCAATGTCTTTGTTGTTATTTTTTTAAAAAATTTTGAAATTTTCTCACAATTTTGTAATTGTTTGTTATGATTTTGTTTGTTGTACTGTATTTTATATGGAAAGAACAACATACGAGACCGTGCCTATGTACTGGTAATCAAAGTTTCTGCTTTATCATATAAATCATAATATATCAAACAGAGTCATTGATCACATTTTATCGGGTACCCTTATTTTATTATTACCAAATATGTATTCATTTGAATCACCATTGTTTTATTTGTATTTCCAACAATTATTCGATAACATCATTCATTAAATTATTTACTATTTTACAGAATAAGTTTATATTTAAATTTAAGAATAGAAATAATGAAACAAATAAAACTCGCAAATAAAATATCTTTCATTTTATTTAACAATAAAAAGAAGTAAATAAACGATAAACAATTCTGTGTCTTTTCAAATTGTAATGCAAATATATCTAAAAGACAATCAAAGCCGGTTGAAACATGTTCCAATGATCAGAACTTTGAAGTATACATTAGAACGCGTAATTAGAAAAGAGAAATTTAAACATTACCATTGCACACTTCGATTCTTTTATTCACTAAATGACAAAATTTTTAAGAAATTTGGTGATTATAGCTCTAACTAAGTTTCCATTCTATTTTCATTTTTTTTTTTTTTTTTTCAGTATTCTGATGTAATAAAAATAAATATTACGAATGCGCCGAGAGGGAAAGGCAGACCACGAAGACGATATTCAGATTCCGTGAAGAATGATTTGAATGAAAGAGGGTATAACTGAAATAGGGAAACTCAAGACCTGGCTTTCAACAGAGCATGCTGGAGAAGAATTGTTAAAGGGAAATCATTACTAGACAAACCAAACGCTGAAGGGCATTAATGGTCTATAAATGATTTTTGTTGTTGTTGTTTTTATAAATATTACATATATCAATACATTAAACGAATTTGCCACTTATTTTCTCTTTCTATTTATCTAATTCATTTCATCTTTTCTGCTTCACACCACAATATACAAACACTTTGCTTTTGTAACTAATAACGTGAAAAACATTGTATACCAGCTAGGGAAATTTGTTTAAACGTAAAGAATTAGCTTATGAAATATTGACAAGTAATTGGAGCTATCGTTCGAAAACAAAATTCTTGAGCTAAAAACTCTTTGCATTTGTATCAAATTTGCTTTTAGAATATGACTTGCCATTTCTTTGTTTTTTTTTTTTCGTACGCTTAATAACGCTTGACAACTAAAGGCCAACCATTTAGCCACAAATAGCTCATCTTCTGATAGGATCCATTCCTAGATTCTATAATTTAATTATAATTATAATTATTTCCAATTGATATTCTCCTACACACGTAAAAAACATTATATAAAAATAACATTGTATAAAATACAAATTAGTGTCATTCGTGTAAATGTAAAGAAAAAGCTTATGAAATTTACGTTTTTTACGAATGTATAATCTTTTATGTATTTCTAGCCTATTTACGTAAAAAATATGATATTGCTCATGTCATCATGATCAGCAGCTTATTTCAGAAAACAAATGAATTGTTCTTGATGAAGAATTTTCGTGAATTTCGCCTATATAAAGTCTCCTTCATGCAAGGAAATTCAACAAAGTGAAATTGAAAATTGAGAATAATTCTCCTAAAACACTTAATTAGTTAATATTAACTACTGGCACGATGTTAGGACGAAGTTCTGTGTTTTTGGTGCTCATTGGAATTTTTGCATCAAGTATGACAGAAGCTGCCGAATGTTATGTTAGTTCGATACCACGTTGGAGATATAAGGAAGCATTGAACATTGTATCCAACGGCATGTTCATAACTGATCCTATACTCCGAGCATTTGGTAAGTAAAAAGAAAATTATTTAATATTTTCGAATAATGTTTTTAATTTTTCTATTATTTCTTCACAGATGTCTACGGTGATATAATCACCGAAGAAATCTACAGAGCGCTTTGGGAGGTTGCACTAGGTATGAATTTGTCAGTGGCTTGTTTTACACCAAATGACAACATGATTGGTATTAATCTTTTGACCATAGGAAAAAATATTGATATTTATTCATATTTTGTAAAAGTAAGCATTTTACATTATTATAAACATACCATCAGATATTATACTGTGCTAGCATCGACTGAATGATGTTAGCTCACTGTAATGTCTGCATATAATGAACAATTATTTAATAATTTCACTTTTGTACAAATTTTTCAGATCCTTGCAAAGATTATATTGCCAAAGAAATTCAACAGAATTCGCTCATTATTGCTTAACACTTCAATAAATTTCGAAAAAAAGTATGGAGCTAAACAGTATCTATTTTCCGGTAGCATCTACGTTCATCAAGCTATGATTATATGTCGATTGCGACCAAACTTCTTCAATATAATCAGAAGGTTTGCTTACAAAATAATCTAAATTAGTATCGCATTTTTCCATACCTCGGCAAGACAAACAGCTAAAATCTCAACAAAACACCACCACAAAAAAATCCATATCATAATGAAATCACTTATTCTCAAGATCTTATTAATTCATTTTATTATTTCAGGTACAGTGATTTGGAAACAACATTTCTGGAAGTGCGTAATATCGGTGAAGAATTACTAACTCGCCGATCATTGGTTTGCAATTGAAAGTTTGAACACAAATACATAATCAACTCTTCGCTTGTTTGGAGGATTTTTGAATTTTAATTTCGAAAAACAAACTGTGAGTTCATATTAAAATAGCGAAGTAGCAATATCTACCTTTGCTCTTGCATGTTTTACACATTTTAACGAATATCGATTCGTTGAATAAATGTGCACATGAACTTATCATCGTAAGATTTGATTAAATAATTATTCATTAAAAAAACGTAATTTTTTGTGTTTTTCTCAGAGCATATTGCTGTGTGGTGTGGTGTGGTGTGGTGTGGTGTAGTTTGAATGATAAACAAATTCGCACGCTGTGCTTCTGTTAGTTCGTGTTTCTTTCTCCTTTGCCTCGATTCTCTTCGTCTTCTTCCCCTTTCACGCCCATAGCTCCTATATCATAACATGATCTCCTATTGCCTATTGGTAGGAGCATATCGATAGGCACATGATAAATGGTTATGACAAATATAAGATAATTAGTATTTCTAAGCCAAGGAAAAACCTTACCTGCTTCAAAAAACACAATCGATTATAATTATTTAAATTAGATTCAAGATATTGAATAGTTGCGTGTATTTATTCAACGCATACATACATTCACAATTGATTTTCCGCATCAATATAGCGGTTGTACACAACACAACTATTCTGTAGGTATTACTAAGCTCCAGCAAAATTTAACGTCTGTGCACAGTTGTATGATATTTCATTTAATAATATTTTTTTTTCTTTATTAAATTCCTTTATCGAACTTTTGTCGAAAATTCAAAATGCTAATTTTGATTCTATTTGTTTTCGAACATTTTAAAAATGTGTTTTGTACTCAAAGTATGTGTAGTCAGTTTCGTTTCGAATGTATGTAAGGATGTGCTCACTTTCTCTCTCATTACGCAAAGAAAAAGTGTTCCATGTAAAAAAACGAACATGTTTGAGCGACAACAATAATAAGAAAGAAAAAGAAAACTGTGGAAAAAGACACCGTTTCTTTGTTTCACAATTTCAAACGAATGTCGAAAATCAACCGATTTAGTTATAATTACATTTTTTGTAAAGTCTAGACTTTGAGGAATCCTAAGTGAATGAGTTTGTCTAATTAAATTTAATAATTTGTAATCATTTCTTTTTCCTTTATTTGAATTTTCAAAAAACAAAAACAAAAACAAACAAAAAATATTCAATTTTTTCATCAGAAGAATAACTGAAATTTTCTTTAAGTTTAAAATTTTCAGCTCCGTCCAAGCACCCTGTCTGTCCGTCCGAGTGATTGAATTCGGTCAGACGGACACGCCTTGGATAACTTCGTGTCCGCCCACGATAGACGAGCTGCTTAGCCATCTTTTACGCAAGTTTGTATAAGACTGATAACGTAGAAAAGATTATATACAAGCAAGGGAAATTTGTGTAAACGTAAACAAATTTCTTATGGAATATTGACAAGTCAATGAAGCTATCTTTCAAAAACAAAATTCTTCATGTATAAATTCTTTGCATTTGTATCAAATTTGCTTTTCGAATATAACTTGCCGTTTCTTTGTTTTTTTCGTACGCTAGGCAACAAGCTTTTATTTTTGGATTCTATAATTTAAAATTATAATTATGTCCAATTAATACTCTCTACACAGAGTTATATTCATAGGATATATTTCATATTTTCGTTATGTATAATAATTGGTATTTAATATGATGAATCATTTCTTAGATATGTTCTAACTCTATGAAACTGACTTATCAAGGTCGGAAGCAATATTGAGCATATCATGATGTTGCATATAACATTTTATTATTGACCTAGTGTAATGATTGAATGTTTCCAAAAAATTATTGAAAAAAATCTGACATTTAAAATTAGATCAAAAGTTAATATTATCATTTTCTATGGCCATAGAAATAATACTAATCATTTTGTGTAAAACAAGCCACCAACAAACTCGGGCCATATTAAGTACAGACTCTCAAAAGGTACAATTCTGGCCTGTTTCGGGCATAATTGATACAAAAACTCAAATGAGCACCAAAAAGACAGAATTTCAATCTTATGTCTGGTCAGTAGTTGATATTAACCAAAAATGTAAAAAGACTGATTTCAGTTGGCTATTCAGATCAGCCAGGTTTAAATACATATAGTTTCGGGGACCTGAGTTGGCTAGCTGAACAGAATAGCGAACTGAAATCAGTCTTCTTACACTTTCTGATATTAGCTAATTATTAGTTGAAAAGAATTGTTCAGAAACTATGTCGAGCAACATATGGTTTGAAAAAAATATCAAGGTATTTTGTTGATTAACGTCAACTGATCCAAATAAAATTATATTATATTACAAGATGCTAGAGTTTTTTAATTCTCAACTTCACTGCCGATTCCAATATGATGCACAGAAAATAGAAAAATGTCGATGATAATTATATAAAAATTTAAAACGTAAAAAACTTAAAAAACATTATATACAACTTGTATAATACAAGCTAGTGACATTCTTGAAAACGTAAAGAAATATCTTACGAATGTATAATTGTATATTTATAATCTTTTATATATTTCTAACATATTTACGTCGAAAATATGATATTGCTTATGATGAAATCAGCAGCTTATTTCAAAAAAAAAAAAATTTGTCTTGATGGAAAATTTTGTGAATTTCGCCTATATAAAGTCTCCTTCATGCAAGGAAATTTAACAAAGTGAAATTGGAAATTGAGAATAATTCTCCTAAAACAATTAATTAGTTAATATTAACTACTGGCACGATGTTAGGACGAAGTTCAATGTTTTTGGTGCTCATTGGAGTTTTCGCAGCAAGTACGACAGCAGCTGACGTTTGTAACGTTCGTTCAATACCTTCTTCTCGATATGAAGAAGCATTGGACATTGTATCCAACGGTTTACTCACAACTGATCCTATACTCCGAGCATTTGGTAAGTAAAAAGAAAATTATTTAATATTTTCGAATAATGTTTTTAATTTTTCTATTATTTCTTCACAGATGTCTACGGTGATATAATCATCGAAGAAATCTACAGAGCGCTTTGGGAGGTTGCACTAGGTATGAATTTGTCAGTGGCTTGTTTTACACCAAATGAAGACAAAATGATTGGTATTAATATTTTGGCAATAGAAAAAAATGGTGGTATTTATTCATTTCTTGGAAATGTAAGTATTTTTCATTATTACAAATATACCATCAGATATTATACTGTGCTAGCATCGACTGAATGATGTTAGCTCACTGTAATGTCTGCATATAATGAACAATTATTTAATAATTTCACTTTTGTACAAATTTCAGGTCCTTGGAAAGAATATATTGCCAAAGAAATTCAACAGAATTCGCTCATTATTGTTTAAAACTTCAATAAATTTTGAAAAGAAGTATCGAGCAAAAAAGTATCTATTTTCCGGTAGCATCTACGTTCAAAAAGGCTTTGATTATATATCGATTGCGACCAAACTTTTTAAATATAATCAAAAGGTTTGCTTGCAAAATAATCTAAAGTTAGTATCGGCCATTTTACTATCCGATCGACACAACGCAGCAGCTTTAAATGCTGGTTTCAACAAAACAGCTGACGTTACCATCAAGTATGAAATGAATCCATATCATAATAAAATCACTTAATTTCTGGATCTTATTAATTCATTTTATTATTTCAGGTACAGTGATTTGGAAAAGAAATTTCCGGAAGTTCGTGGTATCGGTGAACAAGCACTAATTCGCCGATCATTGGTCTGCTAATAAAAATTTGAACAGAAATGCATAATCAGCTCTATGCTTGTTTGGATAATTTTTAAATTTTAATTTCGAAAAACAAACTCTGCGTTCATTCTGAGTTTTGCTTTTGCATGTTTTACACATTTTAACGAATATCGATTCGTTGATTAAAAGTGCACATGAACTTGTCAGCTCAAAATTCGAATAAATAATTATTCATTAAAAAATTTAAATTTTTTCTGTTTTTCTTTGTTCTCCTTTCCTATTTATCACATTGCAGTACGTTTTTCTGGTTCTCCAATTTTTGTTGCTATTGAGATGTTCGGAATTTGTCTGTTCTGGGTGTTTAACCGAATCCTTCGAACATGAACATTTTGAAAATACCATCTTTTTATTTATTTATTTATTATTTATGATTAGTTTTCGTTTTTGTTTGAATGTACACAGCACTGCGGCTCTCGTTGCGTTCTATATGACACATCGAATTCAAAACTACTATAACTATTGATTTACGGCTGTGTATTCAAACACTACAAATTCTTTGCGTCAAATTTAGTCATTTTGTCTTGCTAACGCGATAACACCTTAACATTTTGATTACCTCAACACACTCATATCAATGAGCCATCTATTGATTTTTTCTCCGAACAGAGAGAAACCAAATATTAAAAATTGAAAAGCAAAATCCATATGCCTAAGAAAATTAAATTGTTTCATAGGAAAAGGTTCTATGTAATGGAAATGGACATCTTTAATATTAGAGTTTTGATTTTGATGAAAATTTTATATGAAATTAATTTAAATGGAATGATGTAAATCATTGGAATCGTAATTTATTCTTGACGTACAAAATCTGGATCTCGGATCTTTTGTTGTGTTTTGGTTTGGTGACAAATTTGATGATGATTTGTCCACTGAATTTGTATTTTGTTTGATGCGCGGTGGTTTTTTGGTTCGAATTATGTTTGGAATTGCGATTTGGGACGACTTTATTTATATTTGCAGCATAATGGTATGTGCCATTGCGATTCGCATTTGAATAGTGATGGTTTTGACTCAAGTTTGGAGTTTGGTGATTTGATGCAAATGGCAGTGATGTGTTAGTTTGGACGGTTTTCATAATTCAATCGATATAAATATTTGTACGTTTCATGAGGCAGAGGCCAATAATGGGCTGACGGCGTCTAAATATTGCAATAGCATTTTATGATTCACATTTTCCGTATGATGAATTAGTATTTCTAATGGGAGAAAGAAAGGAAACCTAAGAAAGAAAGAAAAACCTTACCTGCTTCAAAAAAACACAATCGATTGTAATTATTTAAATTAGATTCAAGATATTGAATGTGTTGAAAAATTGCAGATGCTAAGTTTTGCTGGAGCTGAGCAATAGCTACATCACAGTTGTGCTGTGTACAACCGAAAATCAAATGTGAATATACTCATGCGTCAAATAAATTCACCCAGCTGTCGCACAGACATCGAAAACGTTCGCTGTAATATATATTGTGAGCTTACTTTAAAACTCACTTAAGGTAAACGGAAGCATCGTCACTCTTTGACGTATCCCAATTGATTAAAAACGACTGAATCGCTGCAACAACGCAGTCGTACACATATAATAAAGATTGTTCACTTTTAAACGCCTTAATTTAGGCATCAATATAGCGGTTGTACACAAAACAACTGTTCTGTAGCTATTATTAAGCTCCAGCAAAATTTAACGTCTGCGCACAGTTGTATGATATTTCATTTAATTATATTTTCTTTCTTTATTAAATTCCTTTATCGAACTTTTATCGAAAATTTAAAATGCTTATTTTGGTTCTATTTGGTTTCGAAAATTTTAAAAATGTGTTTTGTACTCAAAGTATGTGTATCAGTTTTGTTTCGAATGTATGTAAGGATGTGCTCACTTTCTCTCTCATTACGCAAAGAAAAAGTGTTCCATGTAAAAAAACGAACATGTTTGAGCGACAACAATAATAAGAAAGAAAAAGAAAACTGTGGAAAAAGACACCGTTTCTTTGTTTCTTTGTTTCACAATTCCAAACGAATGTCGAAATTCAACCGATTTAGTTATAATTACATTTTTTGTAAAGTCTAGACTTTGAAGAATCCTGAGTGAATGAGTTTGTCTAATTAAATTTAATAAGTTGTAATTATTTCTTTTTCCTTTATTTGAATTTTCAAAAAACGAAAATAAACAAAATACATTCAATTTTTTCATCAGAATTTCTTCTAAGTTTAAAATATTCAGCGCCGTCTGTCCGTCCGTCCATCCGTTTGAATTTGATCAGACGAACATGCCTCGGACGCCCAATTTCTTGTCTAATAGGCCTTGCCTACGATAGACGAGCTGCTTAGACATGCGTTTGTATAAAACTGATAACGTAAAAAAGATTATATACAAGCTTGGGACATTTGCGTAAACGTAAAGAAATGTCTTATGGAATATTGACAAGTTAATGGAGCTATCGTTCGAAAACAAAATTCTTAAATTAAAATTAAAATTGCAAAAATTTCTTTGCATTTGTATCAAATTTGCCGTTTCTTTGTTTTTTTTCGTACGCTAGGCAACAAGCTTTTATTTCTGGATTTTATAATTTAATTATAATTATTTCCAAATAATACTCTCTACACAGAGTTATATTCATAGGATATATTTCATATTTTCGTTATGTATAATAATTGGTATTTAATATGATGAATCATTTCTTAAATATGTTCTAACTCTATGAAACTGACTTATCAAGGTCGGAAGCAATATTGAGCATAGTGTATTGATTGAATGTTTCCAACAAATTATTGAAAAAAATCTGATATTTGAAATGGATGGAAAATTAATATTATCATCTTCTATGGCCATAGAAATACTAATCATTTTGTCATTATCTTGTGTGAAACAAGCCGCCAACAAACTCGGGCCATATTAAGTACAGACTCTCAAAAGGTACAATTCTGATCAGTTTCAAGCATAATTGATACAAAAACGTCAATGAGCACCAAAAAGATAGAATTTCAATGTTATGCCTGGTCAGTAGTTGATATTAACCAAAAATGTAAAAAGACTGATTTCAGTTGGCTATTCAGATCAGCCAGGCTTGAATACATATAGTTTCGGGGACTGAGTTGGCTGGCTGAACAGAATATCGAACTAAAATAAGTCTTTTTACATTCTCTGGTATTAATTAGTTATTAGTTTAAAAGAATTGTTCAGAAACTATGTCGAGCAACATATGGTTTTAAAAAAATATCCAGGTATTTTGTTGATTATCGTCAAATGATCTATACAAAATTAAATTATATTACAAGAAGCTAGAGTTTTTCAATTCTCATCTTTGCTACCGATTCCAATATAATGCAAAGAAAGTGAAAAAATGTCGATGATACTTATATAAAAATTTAAAACGAAAAAACATTATATACAACTTGTATAATACAAGCTAATGGCATTTGTGTAAACGTAAACAAATATTGTACGAAATTTACGTTTTTACGAATGTATAATTATATATATATAATCTTCTATATACATATTTCTAGCATATTTAAGTAGAAAATACAAAATTGCTTATAATGAAATCAACAGCTTATTTCAAAAAACAATTGAATTTTTCTTGATGGAAAAATTTGTGAATTTCGCCTATATAAAGTCTCCTTCATGCAAGGAAATTTAACAAATTGAAATTGGAAATTGAGAATAATTCTCCTAAAACACTTAATTAGTTAATATTAACTACTGGCACGATGTTAGGACGAAGTTCTGTATTTTTGGTGCTCATTGGAATTTTCGCATCAAGTACGGCAGCAGATGACGATTGTAACGTTCGTTCAATACCTTCTTATAGATATAATGAAGCATTGAACATTGTATCCAATGGTTTACTCACAACTGATCCTATACTCCGAGCATTTGGTAAGTAAAAAGAAAATTATTTAATATTTTCGAATAATGTTTTTAATTTTTCTATTATTTCTTAACAGATGTAAACTATGATCCAATGTCCAGAAAAATCTACAGATTTGCCTGGGAGGCTGCTCTAGGTATGAATTTGTCAGTGGCTTGTTTTACACCAAATGACAACATGATTGGTATTAATCTTTTGGCAATAGAAAAAAATGGTGGTATTTATTCATTTTTTGTAAATGTAAGCATTTTACATTATTATAAACATACCATAAGATGGTCATACTGTGCTAGCATCGACTGAATGATGTTAGCTCATTGTAATGTCTGCATATAATGAACAATTATTTAATAATTTCACTTTTGTACAAATTTCAGATCCTTGGAAAGATTATATTGCCAAAGAAATTCAACAGAATTCGCTCATTATTGCTTAACACTTCAATCAATTTTGAAAAAAAGTATGGAGCTAAACAGTATCTATTTTCCGGTAGCATCTACGTTCATCCAAGCTATGATTATATGTCGATTGCGACCAAACTTCTTCAATATAATCAAAAGGTTTGCTTGCAAAATAATCTAAAGTTAGTATCGGCCATTTTAATATCCGATCGACATAACGCAGCAGCTTTAAATGCTGGTTTCAACAAAACAGCTGACGTTACCATCAAGTATGAAATGAATCCATATCATAATAAAATCACTTAATTTCAGGATCTTATTAATTCATTTTGTTATTTCAGGTACAGTGATTTGGAAAAGAAATTTCCGGAAGTTCGTGGTATCGGTGAACAAGCACTAATTCGCAGATCATTGGTCTGCTATTAAAAATTTGAACAGAAATGCATAATCAACTCTAGGCTTGTTTGGCGAATTATTAAATTTTAATTTCGAAAGACAAACTCTGAGTTCATTCTGAGTTTTGCTTTTGTATGTTTTGCAAATTTTAACGAATATCGATTCGTTGATTAAAAGTGCACATGAACTTGTCAGCTCAAAATTCGAATAAACAATTATTCATTAAAAAATTTAATTGTTTTGTGTTTTTCTTTGTTCTCCTTTCATATTTATCACATTGAAGTACTTTTTTCTGGTTCTCCAATTTTTGTTGCTATTGAGATGTTCGGAATTTGTCTGTTCTGGGTGCTAGGGAAATTGATCTATTCGCAAATAACCTCATTCGCTTATAATAGATTCAACATTTTTATTATATGAACCATTCGCAAAATATTCGCTTAATTTGTTAAAATTCGATTCAGTATGGCGGCCTAATATTCTCATACAAAAGAATCAAGTGTTGCAAATGACTCAAGGTTTTTGCAAATAGCTTCGTTTTTTGCGAATATTCTGCGAATATATTCGCCCGCCATTTGCAATTTTCTCCGTCATATGCGAATATATTTGCAAAAAAATTCGCAAATTATTTACATATTCGCATCTATTTGAATGACATCCAAACCCCTAGTCTGGGTGTTTAACCGAATCCTTCGAACATGAACATTTTGAAAATACCATCTTTTTATTTATTTATTTATTGATTAGTTTTCGTTTTTGTTTGAATGTACACAGCACTGCGGCTCTCGTTGCGTTCTATATGACACATCGAATTCAAAACTAACTATTGATTTACGGCTGTGTATTCAAACACTACGAATTCTTTACGTCAAATTTAGTCATTTTGTCTTGCTAACGCGATAATACCTTAACATTTTGATTACCTTAACACACTCATATCAATAAGCCATCTATTGATTTTTTCTCCGAACAGAGAGAAACCAAATATTAAAAAATGAAAAGCAAAATCCATATGCCTAAGAAAATTAATTTGTTTCATTGGAAAAGGTTCTATGTAATGGAAATGGAAATGGATATCTTTAATATTGGAGTTTTCATTTTGATGAAAATTTTACATGAATTAAAATTTTTGTAGTAAAAACCAAACCTTGCTTCCTCCGCTTCGAGTCATATGCTTCCATGTTTTATTTATATTTTTATTTTTTTTTTTGGGATAGTTGAGGAATAGAAACCATTAAAGCTGTGTCATTTTTTCACATGGAACCTGCACTTGTATTTAAGTTACATTGTTTACAGAAATTATGTGGATGAACGCTCTAACAATGTAATTTAAATGCAAGTGGGAAAATGACGTAAAATATTGAAGAAAATGTACGTACTCCTTTTCAGCCATAAATGACGATCGCATAGTTGATCCGTTAAATGGCGATGTGTATGATTCTTTATTAATAACTATAAATATTTAAATTTTTTTTTTTTTTAGAAGTCGGTGGAGAAATCGATATCGGCCCACATGTAGGCAACCGTAGCCGATATACAAACCAACTGTCTATTACGGTTCTCTTTAATAATATTAGGTTAATATGTTATCGATTAGTTTATAATTGTTAAGCGATCGGCATGTCACAAATATTTACGTTCATGTTCAATGTGTGTCAGTGTGATCGATCGTGCCATACCGATCAGCAGTTGGTTCGATTAA
The DNA here is from genome assembly GCA_029041755.1 of Resseliella maxima. Lineage (NCBI taxonomy): Eukaryota > Metazoa > Arthropoda > Insecta > Diptera > Cecidomyiidae > Resseliella > Resseliella maxima. The sequence continues at coordinate 33,122 of JAQOWM010000193.1, read as the reverse complement.
GACTCATATAAATTTTAGATGTGCTCGTCCATCATATTTGCCACTAATAAATGCAGATTACTTCTAAATTATATTCGTTTCTTTATTTTACCAATCACTACAAACAAATAAAAAGAGCAATTCAATAGCTCTTTTTTTTTGAAAATAAATTGGCACATTTACAAACGGCCATGGTATTTGGCGTCATTTGTGCACGCATAATGAATGAACGAAAATCACATCCTCATATACAATCTCTGCTTTAAACTGTTATCATTCATATAGTGAGTATGTACTATTGTTAGTTGTCGGGTTCATATTAACGATAGTGTCCACATTCAATACAGTATGATAAAGTAACAGTAAAGTAATGAAACATACTCATTCCAATCGATCACAATTTATAATAAGATATTTATTATCATAAAGTGAAGCTTGATGTTTTTTTTTTTTGTATAGTTTTAACCTATATAAAAAAATTATAGCCATATTAAATACAAACTCTCAGAAGATACGATTCTGGTCTGTTTCAGGCATACAATTGATACAAAAACTCTAATGAACACCTAAAAGATGAAATTTCAACCAAATTCGTTGTTAGTATTTATTAGTTGAAGAGAATTGTTCAGAAACTATGTCTAGCAACATATGGTTCGAAAAAAATATCCAGGTATTTTGTTAATTAACGTCAACTGATCTATATAAAATTATATTATAGAGAATTTGCAATTCTCATCTTTACTATCAACTCCAATATGATGCAAAGAAAGTAGAAAAATGTCGATGATACTTTATATACAAATTTACAAAAAAAAATCCTATAGAGTTTTGAGTTGACTGCAAATTTAAAACGTAAAAGACATTATATACAACTTGTATAATACAAGCTAGTGACATTCTTGTAAACGTAAAGAAATTTTTTTAAGAAATTTACGTTTTTAGGAGTGTATAATTGTATATGAATACGTAGGTAACTATTTATATTTCGGGAACTGGTAACACCATTGTCATTCCAGTTAAACTGATGTTTGCGTTGGAAATCTTGACATTTTTTAGCATAAACGTACTCAGAACGTTTTGTCATACGAGTATCATTTGTGTTATTTACATTGACTTAAAAAAAACAACTTAGCAAAAAAATGGAATTAAAACCTGAATATTTCCGTGTGATAATTGTTCACAACTTTAAACGTGAATTATCTTAACAACAATGCATTGAAGAACTTAATTCTTTATATGGTAATGAATCATCATCAAAAACCTCTGTATATTGGTGGCATTCAGAATTCAATAGCGGTCGCCTGTCTCTCACCGATGAATTTCGTGAAGGTGGTGCAAAATCAGTTGCTCTTCCAGAAAACATTGATGCTATGGAAAAAATTGATAAGAGAAGATCGTCATGTGATATTGAGGCAACCCTGGGCATTAGTTCCACCAGCCTGTATAAGATACTGTATGAATATTTAGCTGTGAGAAAGATTTGTTCACGTTGAATCCCACATAATTTGACGATAGCTCAGAAAAAGGCTTGTGTCGATTGGTGCAAAGAAATGCTCAAGAAATACAACTGTGGCGCTTCAAAAGACGTGTATAAAATCGTGCCGAATCATGGATCTATGCATATGAGCTTGAAAATAAACAGCAGTCGACTGTATGGGTCATTTTCAAAGTGAACCTAATATAACAAAAGTTATTCGCGCACGGAGCACAGTTAAGCAAATGGTGGCTTCTTTTATTGGAAACAGTGGCACTTGAGCAACGTAGAACGGTTGATTCTGAGTGATAAACGATTATTTGTTTGCCAGAAGTGTTCAGTAAATTAAGAAAAACAAATAACCGCCGTCGAAACATTCTGCATCATGACAATGCAAGCTCTCACACATCTCATCAAACAAATGAATTTTTAACCACTGAAAACATCGAATTGATGTCTCATTCGCCGTACAGTCTTGATTTGGCACCCAATGATAACTTTTTGTTCTCGAGTGTCAAGGATAAATTGTGTTGACAACGATTTACGAGCGCCGAAGAAACTGTTGAAGCGTTCAAAAACCATGTTTTGGGGATGTCTCCCGCCGAATGGCAAAACTGCTATGACAAATGTCTCGAACATTTGCAAAAGTGTATTGATGGAGAATATTTTGAAAAACAATAAAGCCATTTTCGATCAAAAAAAATATATTGTTCATCTTTATTCCCGAAATATAAGTAGTAACCCTCGTAAGATTTTATATTTTTCTAGTCTATTTACGTAGAAAATATAATATTGCTTATGATGGAATCAGCAGCTTATTTAAAAAAACAAATGAATTCTTCTTGATGGAAAATTTTGTGAATTTCGCCTATATAAAGTCGCCTTCATGCAAGGAAATTTAACAAAGAGAAATTGGAAATTGAGAATAATTTTCCCAAAACACTTAATTAGTTAATATTAACTACTGGCACGATGTTAGGACGAAGTTCTGTATTTTTGGTGCTCATTGGAGCTTTCGCAGCAAGTACGGCAGCAGATGACGATTGTAACGTTCGTTCAATTCCTAATTATACTATAGATATGAAGAAGCATTGAACATTGTATCCAATGGTTTACTCACAACTGATCCTATAATCCGAGCATTTGGTAAGTAAAAAGAAAATTATTTAATATTTTCGAATAACATTTTTATTTTTTCTATTATTTCCTTACAGATGTAAACAATGATCAAACGCTCAAAAAAATATACGGAATAGTCTGGAAGGCTATACTAAATCTGAATTTGTCAGTGGCTTGTTTTACACCAAATGAAGACAAAATGATTGGTATAAATCTTTTGGTCAAAGATAAAAACAGTGATATTTTTTCATTTTTTGTAAATGTAAGCATTTTTCATTATTATAAACATAGTAAAAGATGTCATACTGTGCTAACATTGACTGAATTATGTTAGCTCACTGTAATTTCTTCATATAATGAACAATTATTTAATAATTCCACTTTTGTTTAAACTGAATTTCAGATCCTTGGAAAGATTGTATTGCCAAAGAAATTCAACAGAATTCGCTCATTATTGTTTAACACTTTAATAAATTTCGAAAAGAAGTATGGAGCAAAAAAGTATCTGTTTTCCGGTAGTCTCTACGTTCAACCAGACTTTGATTATATGTCGATTGCGACCAAACTTCTTAAATATACCAAAAAAGTTTGCTTACAAAATAATCTAAAGTTAGTATCGGGCATTTTTCTATCCGATCGACACGACGCAGCAGCTATAAATGCTGATTTCAACAGAACAGCTAACGTTAGCATCAAGTATGAAATAAATCCATATCATAATAAAATCACTTAATTTCAGGATCTTATTAATTCATTTTGTTATTTCAGGTACAGTGATTTGGAAAAGAAATTTCCGGAAGTTCGTGGTATCGGTGAACAAGCAATAATTCGCCGATCATTGGTCTGCTATTAAAAGTTTGAACACAAATACATAATCAACTCTAGGCTTGTTTGGCGAATTATTAAATTTTAATTTCGAAAGACAAACTCTGAGTTCATTCTGAGTTTTGCTTTTGTATGTTTTGCACATTTTAACGAATATCGATTCGCTGATTAAAAGTGCATATGAACTTGTCAATGCAAACTTTGAATAAATAACTATTCATCAAAAAATTTAAATTTTTTGTGTTTTTTTTTTGTTTTCCTTTCATATTTATCACATTGAAGTACATTTTTCTGGTTCTCCAATTTTTGTTGCTACTGAGATGTTCGGAATTTGTCTGTTCTGGGTGTTTAACCGAATCCTTCGAACATGAACATTTTGAAAATACCATTTTTTTATTTATTTATTTATTGATTAGTTTTCGCTTTTGTTTGAATGTACAGCACTGTGGCTCTCGTTGTGTTCAATATGACACATCAAATTCAAAACTAAATTGCAAATTTACGGCTGTGTATGCAAACACTACAAATTCTTTGCGTCAAATTTAGTCATTTTGCCTTAACATTGCTAATATTAAAAATTGAAAAGCCAAATCCATATGCCTAATGCATATCCATAATATTAGAGTTTTTATTTTGATGAAAATTTTACATGAAATAAAATTGTTGTAGTAAAAAGTGTGTTAGCATTATGTTAATATGCAACTGAATAATAAACAAGACTGGAGTCTCGCTTCATGCATTTTATGATGTTTGAAGTTCGAACCATATGAAACTATTATTATTTCGCAAGAATACTTCGGTTTTTATATTCTACTGACGCTAAATTTATTGTTAATTCAATTGTAAATGGAGATGCTACAGTTCAAAATTTCTAAAATAAAAATTTGAGCGAATAATTGAATAACATGTGAAAAATTCCTTACACAGTAGTGAGAGAATAAGTTGTTTGGATTGGGTCATACTATTTTGGTCGCGCTGCAATTTCTATTGGAATTTTGCTGCGACCAAAATTCGTTTTTGTGTGCGACCAAGATTCACGCGACCAAAATACGGTACCCCGTTTGGATTATAGGAAAACGCAGACCATATGGAATCATTATTTATAAAAGAAAAATTAAAATGAAATTTATTTATATATTTTGATGCTATGTGTATGCGTGAGCCACATTGAAACGAACTCTGTTTGGAAGAAGCAGTAGAGAGAGAATGCTTTTGTAAGTGTGTTTTCTACACAAAGTTCGATTTAGTGTGGCTCACGCTTACACATTTTATTGTTTCTTTTATACATAATCATTCCTTATTGTCTGGAAAAACGTAAAACAAATTATTTTATGATAAAATGTAAGGAATTCGTAACAAAAAATTGGAAAAATTTTATGCGTTGGATTTTCGGTCCTGAAAAATTCAACTTACGGATGTAAGAGATCTTGTTTCGCTATAAAGTCGGATGAACATACTCTTCTCTCGATGCTCTCAATTGGTATATAATTTTATGCAATTACAAAGTGTAGCCACAAATACAACATAATTGAATCATATATGAAAATAAAAAACTTCATTTTTAAAAAATGCTAAAAATTATATTTAAGTAAGATGATAAATCGATAGAACACCCTCTATTATTATTTTAAAATAATATTGGTTTTTATTAATAACTATAAATATTTAAACTTTTTGAAGTGGGTTTAGAAAAAAACATGTAACCGATACACGAACCAACTGTTTATTACGGTTCCCCTTAATATTTTATCGATTAGTTTATAATTGTTAAGCGATCGGCATGTCACAAATATTTACGATCATTTTCAATAAAGTGTAATCGATAGTGCCATATCGATCAGAAATTAGTTCGATTAAGAAATTTATTATAATAAAGTGTAACATGATGTTTTTTTTGTTGAGGTTCAACCTATATGAAAAAAATTATCATGTATATTGTTTTTTAATCAAATTTCTTGAAGTCATATTTATTATAACCGATTCAAACAACCCAACCTGTTATATAGTGAGATAATTTCAATTGCAAAACTGTATGCATAATAATATTGACAATAGTTTAGTAATGAGAAAGAGATTTATTGATTGATCGATCCTTTTCTGGCTATATTAGGCATTTCGAACATCATTCACTGAATACAACCGACACAAAGAAGAATTACCGAAAGCGATCTCGAAGTATTGTATGCATGTGTATCGAATTCTGTATTTTTGTATTATTCAGGGGCTCTTGTGTGGCTTTTGTAGTAAAATAAGCCGCCGACCAACCCAGGTTTTATGTCCAAATTAAGAATAGGCTCTCAGAAGGTATAATTCTGGTCAGTTTCAAAAACGCCAAATAAGCACCAAAAAGATAGAATTTCAACCTAATGCCTGGTCAGTAGTTGATATTAACTAGTTATTAGTTGATAATAATTTTTCAAAAACTATGTTTTTTGTATCAATTTCCCACTTTATTTTTTTTAATTTGTTTGCATGAAGAAGATTTCTTTATATAGGCAAAATAAACGTAATTTTCCATTAAATAAAATACAGTTCTATTATCGTCAAATAAGCTGCTGATTTCACCGTAAGTGATAAAATAATCTCCATGTAAAGTAACATTTCAATTGCATAATCATGCAACATATGGTTTGAAAGAAATATCCAGGTATTTTGTTGATTAACGTCAACTGATCTAAATAAAATTAAATTATATTATAAGAAGCTAGAGTTTTTTAATTCTCATCTTTACTACCGATTCCAATATGATGCAGAGAAAGAAGAAAAACGTCGATAATACTTATATAAAACATATATAATTTAAAACCTAATGAATGTTCAAACATTCCTGCAAATGTAAAGAAATATCTGACGAAATGTACGTTTACACGAATGTATAATTGTATTAATATTAATATTATATTTTTAATATTTCTATAATATTGCTTATGATGAAATCAGCAGCTTATTTCAAAAAACAATTGAATTGTTCTCGATGGACAATTTTGTTTTTTTTGAATTTCATTTTCGACAATTTTGTGAATAATATTTGCAATGGTTATCTGTTTATAAGGTGACAATATTTTCAATGATAAAAAATAATATGCAAATATTGTCACTTTGTTTTTTGAATGAGAAAGTCAGTTTTTGATACAAACTCACTGAAGAAGAAAGCATTGCTTTCGAAATGCGCATTTGAGTGTAAATAACTCAAAGTTTACAAATGTGGAAATTGTTTAATAATAAAATAATAAAATAATTTTTTAAATAAAAAGAAGGTATTCGTTGATATTTTCAATAATGTATAATCCTAATAATAGTTGGAATGTGTCAAAAAATGTTAGATATTAAAAATGATAGTGATGAATAAAGAGCATGAGAATTTATCAGATATTGAAGTAGCATTCTATTGTATTGATGCATTGTCTTTCGCATATTGTTCATATAATAAATCCTCCATGATGTTATGTCCAAATCTAGATGACATTTCATCTACGAATTTGGTAATTCCAGAAGGCGATTCATTATAATTGAACTTAATTATATATATAGTGGAATTTTATTCATTATTCGGGTTTTACTCCCCTCGAATTTTTCAAATTTATTTTTAAATATTGATAAGCTAAAAAAAAAAAAAAAAGGTTTTTTGGTTTTTTTTTTTTTTTTTAGCTCTTCAACTTCCATTCCAAATTTTTCATAAAAAAAAAAAAAATAAAAAGTACGAAAAAATAAGATTTTTGCGATGCAAGAACACACACATCAGAATAAATGCAAACACAATAATTTTCATACATTTTTTTTATAGTTTAAAATGTATCTTCTCTTTCAATTGATCTCGATATAAATTATACATCAAAAGGCTTGGTTCCTAGAAATTGTACAAAATTATATAGTAGCAGTAACAAAAGAAAAACTTAACAATAGAAAAAACTTACGATTAAATTCATATTGAGCGTATTGAAAGAAAATTGGAGAACAGGCTCAACAAAATTTTGATGAATTTCTTCCATCAATAACACTGCCAGATTTTGCTTACACCAACAGCAAATGATGTTGTCTGGACTTCGTAAAATTATTTGCAATGCATGTCCTCCATAAGAATATCACCGAATTTCAAAAATATATCTACAGGTTGATGGTTTTACGAATTATGTTGTTGTATTTGTTTGAAGTACATTAACGATATATTTTGACCACGAAATAATGGAATTTTACAGAAACCACATGAATAGAAATAATTCATGTAAAATTGAGGTAAACCGAAATAACCACTATTCATTTTGTATGACAAACGATAACAATTGATTTCTATTTGAATGTTTTTTTCACTTGATTTATTTTATTTAAATGTTCATCATTTCATTCATACGCATCGACACACAGCACACTTCATACTTTATATGCGTAAACTGAATATTGCAATTTTTTGAGTAAACTAACAAAAATTCTGCACTGGATGATGTAGATATATTTCTTTGTGTGTGTGTGTGTGTGTGTGTGTGTGTGTGTGTGTGTGTGTGTGTGTGTGTGTGTGTGTGTGTGTGTGTGTGAGAGAGAGAGAGAAAGAGAGCGAGAGAGCGAGCGGGAGAGAGAGAGAGAGAGGAAAGATTATGATCGTAGCATATCATTAGCCTCTCACTTTTAGTTATTCTGTATGTATATGCATGTGTATGAGTGAGCGAGAAATAGAAAGGTCTAAGTAAAAAATTGAAAATCCAAAAAGACTAAAAATTAAATAATTGAACATGATTGAAAATGACTTAAAATACCTACTTCTCTGCCCTCTTCTTCTTCCTTACATTCTTCATTTTCTGCTCTCAATTTTTTTAAATATATTTTCAGATTGGCTATTGCATTACATTCGATTGAATTTGTTTCAATCGTGCATTCAATACATTTCTCAAAACGTTCACTTGTTCATTGTGAGTTAATTTTGTAATAATTTTTAATTTGCCATTAAATTAATCGTGGCTTTGTCGAAGTTTAATTGTAACTCTTCAATTCATCAAGTCGTCAAGTTTACTTTGTTCAATCAACCCTTGTTTGTCTGATTCAAGTGAAACAATGTTCTCTTTCGCTAATTTAAGATCAAACATGGCCTGACTATATTTGGAACGAACATTTAATAATTCAGCAAGTATGCCGATCACTATCAATTTAAATTAATAAATATATTTTACCAAACGATAAGATTTCAGACATTAATCGTCATAAAATATTAAGAAGAATTACCGAAACATAGTGTAGCGATCTTGAAGAATTGTGTGCATATGTATCGAATTCTGTATTATTGTATTATTCAGATGCTCTTGTGCGGCTTTTGTAGAGCTCGTATATTTTTTGGTATGTTTTCGTATTTTTACTTTTATTGATGATTTGAAATTAAGCAAATATCGTGCATATCCACTTCATATGCAATTAAATATACCAGACACTTAAATATATTTATAATTTCATAACTTATTTCAATGAAACAAGCATAATTTTCAATAAACGATTCGAAGAAAAAAATGAATCTCACATTATCAAATACTCGGACAGTAAAAAATGAAGTGAAAATTATTCAAATGTATTTTACTTTTAACCAATCCATAATGCTATTTTCTTTTCAAATGTGCATTATTATACTCGAAAAGCAGCCATTTAATTCCATTTTGATGTGATTTATTACTTACCATCATTTTCAATATAATTCCCCATTATAAAATTGTATCATTCAATTTTTAATATACTATATTTAGCCTTAATTTATGCATTTTATTGCAACAAATATTCAACCATTGTCATTAAATTATCTAAAGTGGTATAAAAAACTTAAAGTTTTCAGCTTCGTCCGTCCGATTGAATTTGGTCGGACGGACATGCCTCGAACGGTTAATTTCTTGTCTAACATGCGTTTGAATTAAGTTTTATTTAATTTTAACGTAAAAAAATTATAAACAAGCTAGGAACATTTGTCTAAACATAAAGAAATGGCTTATGAAATATTGACTAAATATTAAGTAATTACCATGCTCGCGTCATGAAATGACGGTGTACTACGGAACTAAAAAATCACATTCGAAATGTATGTAAAGTACATAGCGCTTAGATCGTATCATATTTGATACTACGTTCATGACGCGTGCATGGTAATTACTTACTCATATGAAGCTATCGTTCGAAAACAAAATTCTTGCGCTAAAAATTCTTTGCATTTGTATCACTCCGAATCGATACTCTCTATACACAGGTATATATTGGGAAATTAAGGCAGCATCTTATTTATTTCTAAATAAAGCGATATTTTAATATGAAGAAATCATTTCTTAGATATGTTCTAGCCTAGAGGGATCTATCTCTTGCGAATGCTGCGAATCAATTCGAATGTTCATAGCAAATTGCAAATATCTCACGAATGCGAATGCGAATGCGAACTAGTTATTAGTTGAAAAGAATAGTTCAGAAACTATGTTTTTTATATAAATTTCAAACTTTATTTTCTTAAAATTGTTTGCATGAAGAAAATTTCTTCATATAGGCAAAATAAACGTAAATTTCCATTAAACAAATGACAGTTCTATTATCTGCAAATAAGCTGCTGATTTCATCATAAGTGATAAAATATTCTCCATGTAAAATAACATTTCACTTGCATAATCATGCCGCCTTTGGTCATTTTTATTGAACTACGCGTATGTGTGAGAGCTACTTCTTTGCAAAACACGCACACAAACATATCTGAGAGTCCAATATGCTTGTATGCATTGCATACATTGACATTGCTCTCACACGTACGTTGAGTTCAATATAAAAAGACAAAGGAGCGCTACTTTTTACTTCATATAAATTTGTCAACAATTTTTACATTGCTAATATAGAGCATGAAGTGTCTTTGGTAGACACTACCGGAAAATAGATACTTTTTAACTCCATACTTCATGGTTTTCTTGTTGAATGACTATAATTCTCCGATACTTGCCTAATGGATTTTCGTTCACTGTGAAACAATTATATGACACATTATTTTGCTGACACTGATTTCGCCTGTGAAAAACCACATTTAAATGCTTTACAATAGCTACTGCCACATTTGAAATCAATGATTTTTGCTCATCATTTTTCTCTTCTTTTCTTTTTTTTTAACGCATCATGTTACATTCGATTTGGTCAACTCGCCTCTATTTTACTATGTTTTGCCTGATTGTTTTATTCTTGATTGTTTGAACACTTATTTGTGGCATGGTTTTTGTAACTTTTATATGAATGCTTAACAGTTTTCAATCAAAGAAAATAAAACGATGTTTATCTTATGTTTCATCCATCAGATGTCTGATATGCATTAGTTTGATTACGTCTTGAAGGACCATTTTCGATAGCGTGTTATATTAATGAAATCAAATGAAATACAGTGTTTTTATGGTATTGCAATAGTAATGTGATCTATTGATGTTCTCTTTCTCAATGCTTATTCTCTACTGTTTTCTTATATACTAATACGGCATTACCTTTGATGAAATCAGCAGCTTATTTGGCAAAAACAAATGAATTTTTCATTGGAAACTTTCGTAAATTTTGTCTATATAAAGATGTTTTTATGCAAAGAAATTCAACAATTGAAACGTCACATTGGGAAAAAGAAAAAAAAAATACAAACATTTGCCACGATTCAGGAGTTTTTCAAAATGATAAAGCTCTACCAAAATTTATAGGAGCGTGCTGCTGCTTATATTCTACTTAAGTGGGTTTCAAGGTTTGGTCGTTTACATTTCAACCTATGGTTTACATCGATCGTTGTTGCACTTGATTGCGCCATTGCATTCATGGCCGTATTGATGGAGAGGCAGAGGGATCCTATTAAGGAAAATACATATTTCTCTACGTTTTTTGTTAAAAAAAATTGCGGATATTCTAATAAGGATGGACGAAGTTCAGGGACAAAATATTGAAAATGTCACAATAAATGATGTGCATTGTGATTCACATATTGCAAACCAGCACAAGGTGTGAAATAGCCGTTGCACATCATCGAAATAATGTAGCGAAGTTCAATGAGATTGTTTGAAGAATAAATCATTAAAATTTCTCATGAATAAATATATTCACAAAATAAGTTCCAAATTGGAACTCAAGATCAATTGGAACATTTCCAAATGTGTTGAACGAAGCGAATATTTTCCAACGTAAAATAACATAGTACTTGAGTAATCATTAAATATATGGGTTGGAAAAAATATTCAGGTATTTCGTTGATTTACGTCACATGTTATATTATATTATAAAGAAGCTGGATTTTTCTTTTTTAATCTTTGTTACCAATTTCAAATTGATGCAAAGAAAACAGAAGAACATCGATATTACTTATATAAAATGAATAACGTAAAGAAGATTTTAAAGCTAGGGACAATTGAAAGGCTCCAAGGAAAAATGTTACACAGAAAAGTTCCGTGGAAAAATGTTATTATTCAGTGTATTCAACATACAAAAAACAACAACAAATACATTGAATAATAACATTTTTTCACGGATCTTTTCTGTGTAACATTTTCCCTCGGAGCCTTTCAATTGTGAAAAAGTGAAGAAATATCTTATGAAATATTATTTGAATATTAAGTAAATGAAGTTCGCAGCAGTTCGAAATACAAAATTCTTTAGCCAAAAATTCTTTGCATTTGTGTCAAATTTGTTTTTGGAATATGTCTTGCCGTTTCTTTGTTTTCATTCTCACAAGAAATTTTTAATTTTCATACACTTGACAACAAGCTTCCAACCCTTTGGTCACAAATGGCTCACCTTATGATAGTATCTATTCCTGGATTCTATAATTTAATTATAATTATTTCCAATTGATGCTCTTCTACACACAGTTATCTATTGGGAAATGAAAGCAGCATCTTATTTATTTCTAAATAAAGCGATATTTTGATGAATCATTTCTTAGATATGTTCTAACTCTATGAAATTGACTTATTTGGCTATTGTTGTATAACAATACATTCATATTATATCTAGGTTACAAAATCTCTTTTTGAATTAATTCATTATTTTATTTTTAACTTGATGGTAAAGTTAGCTATGTTGTTGAATACAGAATTAAAAGCTGCTTTGTTGTTCCGAACGGATTGAAAATAGGCCGAAATCGACATAAAATCAAAGCCTGCTTGAACCCAAAGGCTACCGGAAAATAGATTTTTTCTAGCTCCATACATCCTTCTGAAATTTATCAAGGTCGGAAGCAATATTGAGCGTATTTTGTAAATGCTTTTTGATAATAGAGGCTTTGCAAGGAACTGAAATTCAATTGAAAAGAAAGTTAGATTATTAGATAATTGTTCATTGTATGGTGACATTATTCTGAGCTAACATCATTTAATTAAATAATATTTTCGAAATAACTTTATCCGGTGACATGATGTTGCATATAACATTTTATTGTTGACCAAGTGTAATGATTGAATCTTACCAAAAAATTATTGAAAAAAATCTGAAATTTAAAATTAGATCAAAAGTTAATATTATCATCTTCTATGGCCATAGAAATAATACTAATCATTTTTTACATTATCTTGTGTAAAACAAACCGCCAATACAAAAGCGTTGATGGTATCTTCATAATGTTCATGTTTGAAGCATTCGGTGAACAACTAGAACAGACAAATTCCAAATATCTCAACAGAAATTGTGAAACCAGAAATGATGAACTCACTTCATTGTGATAAATTCGAAAAAAGAACAAATGATGTTATTTTCATAGCATTTTTTTCCCACCTCCAACCATTGGGACGCAACAAATGTTTCCATGAATGAGTTACAATTTCCTCCCTTAAAAATCACAGAATTCAAAGAATTCACACAAATCAATAAGATTCAAAACTCATAAAACGTTTCCACTATTCTCAATATAATTGTTGTTTTTTTTCGTCAGTACATAATGTTGTATTACTTCACTGCGCAATGTTTCTATTGCAATACGCTTACGCATATAAATAAGATGAGTTTACTACTAGACAAAATGTTTGGAAATTTGATTGTATGCGTAATTGCAACACGCCACAGAAGCAAAGAATATCCGCACGAAAAGAAGACAACACAATGAAATAATACTCAATTAATAATTGTATTAATAAATGTCGCACGAATGGTGAAGTTCACAGAATTCGCAAAAAACACAGAAAATGAATATTAACAAATTAAGTAAGAAAAATTGTTCAGAAATTAACTTTTTCTTATCAATTTCAATATTCATTTTAATAAATTCGTTCGAATCAAAAAGGCTTTCTATACGTAAAATTTACGCAATTTTCCATTGGAATTTCATTTTAAATTTATTAAAAAAAAAAAAAAATACATTCAAATGAACAGAAAGATATATCGAAATCCCAAAATAAGTGTGGACATGGGTATAACCTCTGTATCCAGTAGATTACACCTGAGTTAAAAAACCTGAAAAATTTAAAGAACTTTGAAGAGCTTGGCGTTACCTCAACTTTTTTGCAAGCGCAAACAAAACAATAAAGGCGCCATGTGTCATTTTAAAAGCACATGATGTGGCAATGAGTTATTACAAGGAATGCCAGCAGAAAATGTGGAGAACGTCATTAAATATTATTTTATTACACTTTTTACTGCGTGAGTGTGACAAGGAATGTCTTTTGTCATTGTTTTAATCAAATTTTCGTGTAATTTCGTACAATTCCACAATTGATCATTTGATATACATTTGAGCATATTCGCTCAATTCTCATTTGATTATTGAGAATGTATAAGACCATTTGTATTGTTTGACTTTGATTTTATTTGAAACCAAATTGGTGCGTAAACTGTTACAATGAACATTTCAATGAGTTCAAAAGATTTGCTTAGATTCGTTTGCAATATATGTACAAAATTGCAAAACGGAATTTTCCGTTGTGGGAAATTTTGAATATGAAAGATTGCCAGGATATCTCATCGTCAGGGACGAGGAGCATTAAACCGTTTGAATTGCATGACCGATCTCGTATAAATATTTTTGATTGGTTAAAAGGTCTTTTGATACCTAATCACTTAAAATTCGTAAAACTTCAGTATCAATTGGTTTGAATTCACACTAGGGGGAAAGAACTGAAACAAATAGTGCAAATACTGCAAATGAACGCTAAATAATTATATACGTATTTAACTTGTTTTTTGTTCTTACTACGGATAAGACAAGAAGTAACATGAAAAAACAACAACAAACGTTGTGCAAATAGCAGAATTATTGCAGTTGAATTTAGATGCAAACGCTGACGTATGTACTGCCGATTGAATAAAACTTTCAAGTTCATACCTTGATTGAGACACCCAAAAAGCAAAATGGACATTTGAAAAGGAATATACACAATGAATCTTTGACTCACTTCCGAGCTCGCCTGTATTTATATCACCAAAAAATTTAATCTTTTCAACATCATTTTCATTAAACATCAATTTTTTAAAAATACCTTATGCAATGTCAATTGCTTTGGAGCTCTTCGGAGTTATTGTTGCGTATTAAATATTATTTGGCTCGAGAACAAGCGCATAATGATCTTCAATGATAGTTCTTGGATGCTGTTGATGGTTTTATTCCAATGGGCGGAGCAGGAGTAGAGTAATTGTTTTAATACTGCATAATTCAAAGTAATAAAACTCTTAAATAATATTAGTAGCATACATACATATGATGCAAAGATGGTTGTCTAGCATCGGTATTACTATTATATCATTGCCATTACTTCGGTATTACTTTGGTATTAGTTTGGATTCTTCAGTAGTAAAATCATGATTCTACTACTTCTCCAGCCCCTGGATTCTTCATTGAATTCAAATGTTTTTGAATTATCTATTTTTCCGTCAAAAATGATGGCAATACATGTAGGTTCATCTGTTATTGAGATATTTGAAATTTTTCTGATCCGATGTTTACTCGATTGTTGTGAAAATAAATGCTACGAAATCATCAATGCGTCGTATTTCTTTGAAATAAATAAATTGTATGTTCGAGTGCATGTTCATACCATGAATGTTTTGAATAGTTGTTGTATGATGCTGTATCCACTCCACTATAGTGCAAATATCTATTTGCATTAGGGTGTATCAAAATTGTATTGATTTTTGAAGTGTATAGTGGTGAATGAAGGGATTTTGGGATGAATGAATAAATGTCAACATCGAATAGATTTTGATAAAACAAAGTGTATCAAAAATTTGATAAAACTGTTTTTATTTAAATACAACCCAAACTTGGGTTTAATGTTTCACTTCCTGTTTAACATTTTGAATTGTTCATTGTCAATGGTGTTTGAATTTTTTATAGTCAAACGATCGCTTTCTAACAATTCATTAGCTTAACGCTTACAGTTTTATGTTTGAAAAGCGCAATTGCAATGCGATGAAACAACATTGCGATGCGCCGCTAAAACAGAATGAGCGATTGAACCTATCATATAAAGATGTGTTCACTACAAAAATCAAATCGGATATCGAACAAAAAAAAATTTTTTTTTCAAATTTTAATTTAGCGCTCCCGCCAGTTACTTTCAGTTTTGTATGAAAATAAAGTATAACATATATGGGAAATTGCATGATACTTTTCAAATTTAAATTTATGTATACATAAAAACACAATATTTCAAAAAATGAATCAATTCTTTTTTGGATCACTGAATCATCAACACCATATTGTCCCACTGCACTATCCCATTAATGATTCCAATTTAACGCAATTGACTACGGCATGTACCCTGCCGTCAGAAAGTTTGGGTACAAAGCATGTTTTTCATACAAATTGACGTTTTTTGGTACTCAAAAAAAATATGAAGATGGCATTTTTTCTCTCAATTTCTTCAGAAGTATTTAAGTTCAATCTAAGATCTCCATTTTCTTCTCAGATTAGACATTTTTATCGTGACTCCTTTATGGACTTTTTCGGCCATATGCGTGGAAATACCAAAAAATGACCATTTTTATATGTAAACTTAATCGAACATTTTCCGGGCCTTTAAAAGTCCGTAAAGGAGTCAAGATACAAATTTCTAATCTGAGAAGAAAATGGAGATCTTAGATTGAACTTAAATACTTCTGAAGAAATTGAGAGAAAAAATGCCATCTTCATATTTTTTTTGAGTACCAAAAAACGTCAATTTGTATGAAAAACATGCTTCGTACCCAAACTTTCTAACGGCAGTGTATATTCGTAACATTCGTTCTTTCCAACGTAAAATAGCATCTTACTTGCATAATCACGAAATATATGGTTTGAAAAATATATTCTGGGATTTTGTGGATTCACGTCACATGCTCTATATTAAATTATATTTATACGTAGGCTGCTATTTATATTCTTTCAATAGGGACATTTTAGTGGTGTTGTATTTCAAAAAGCTGGAGTTTTTAATTCAAATTTTTGTTATCGATTTCAATTCGATACAAACAAAATAGAAAAACATGGGGATATTACTTATATCAATTTTAAAACGTAAAAAACATTATATAGAACTTGTATAATACAAGCTAGTGACATTCGTGTAAACATATACAAATGTTTTGTAAAAATTTTGAAAAATTAAATGAAGATATCGTTCGAAAACAACATTTTTTAGTTAAAATTTTTCAAATTTGCTTTGAAATTTTCTTTTGGAATATGACTCGCCGTTTCTGTTTTTTTTATTCTCATACGAAAGTATTATTTTCATACACTTAACAACAAGCTTTCAATCTGTTAATCTTAAATAGCTCATTTTCTGATAGGATCTATACCTGAATTCTATGGTCAATAATTCTTTATATATTTCTAGCCTATTTAGGTAGAAAATATGATATTGCTTATGTCATCATGATCAGCAATTTATCAAAAGAAAACAAATGAATTGTTCTTGATGAAGAATTTTCATGAATTTCGCCTATATAAAGTCTCCTTCATGCAAGAATTGATAAGAAGCTAGAGTTTTTTAATTCTCATCTTTGCTACCGATTCCAATATGATATTCCAATATGATGATGTAAAAAAAGTAGAAAAATATCGATGATACATATATAAAAATTTAAAACGTAAAAAACTTTATATACAACTTGTATAATACAAACTAGTGAAATTCTTTTATATATTTCTAGCCTATTTAGGTAGAAAATATGATATTGCTTATGTAATAATGATCAACAATTTATTAAAAAAAAACAAATGAACTATTCTTGATGGAAAATTTTGTGAGTTTCGCCTATATAAAGTCTCCTTCATGCAAGGAAATTTAACAAAGTGAAATTGGAAATTGAGAATAATTCTCCTAAAACACTTAATTAGTTAATATTAACTACTGGCACGATGTTAGGACGAAGTTCTGTGTTATTGGTACTCGTTGGAGTTTTCGCATCAAGTACGGCGGCAGATGACGATTGTAACGTTCGTTCAATACCTTCTAATAGATATAAAGAAGCATTGAATATTGTATCCAATGGTTTACTCACAACTGATCCTATAATCCAAGCATTTGGTAAGTAAAAAGAAAATTGTTTAATAGCGCATATTGTTTCTACTTTCTCTATTATTTCTTTACAGATGTAAACAATGATCGAATGTCCAAAAAAATCTACAGAATTGTCTGGGAGGCTATACTAGATATGAATTTGTCAGTGGCTTGTTTTACACCAAATGAAGACAAAATGATTGGTATCAATCTTTTAGCAATAGAAAAAAATGGTGGTTTTTATACATTTTTGGCAAATGTAAGCATTTTTCATTATTATAAACATAGTATAACAAGGGGCGATTTACGGTGCTAATATTTGCTAGTTTTGCTAGTTTTCTTGTTCCGAATATTTTGTATAAAAATTAATATTATGACATGTTATCAATTGATTTTAGTTTTGATTATTTGTTAAAGTCGTTTATTGTAACACTTCAAATCAATTTAAATACTTTAATTTGCAATGAAAGGTGAATAATAACAACAATAACACTTTTTGACAAATGTTGTATTTCTGATAATTTCTGCTAGTTTTTGCTAGTTTTGCTAGTATTTCAAGTTCGTGAATCGCCCTTTGTAGTATAAGATGTCATACTGTGCTAACATTGACTGAATGATGTTAGCTCACTGTAATTTTTTCATATAATGAACAATTATTTAATAATTCCACTTTTGTTTTAACTGAATTTCAGATCCTTGTAAAGATTGTATTGCCAAAGAAATTGAACCGAATTCGTTCATTATTGTTTAACACTTCAATAAATTTCGAGAAAAAGTATGGCGCCAAAAAGTATCTATTTTCCGGTAGTCTCTATGTTCAACCAGGCTTTGATTATATGTCGATTGCGACCAAACTTCTTAAATATAATGAAAAGGTTTGCTTGCAAAATAATCTGAATTTAGTATCGAGCGTTTTTCTATCCGATCGACACGACGCAGCAGCTATAAATGCTGGTTTCAACAGAACAGCTGACGTTAGCATCAAGTATGAAATAAATCCATATCATAATGAAATCACTTATTCTCAAGATCTTATTAATTCATTTTGTTATTTCAGGTACAGTGATTTGGAAAAGAAATTTCCGGAAGTGCGTAATATCGGTGAAAAATCACTAACTCGCCGATCATTGGTCTGCAATTAATAGTTTGAATACAAAAAAATAATCAACTCTATAGAGCGTATACGCTTGTTTCTAAAAAATATTCTGGTATTTTGTGGATTCACGTCACATGCTCTATATTAAATTATATTGATAGTAATACAAAAAGCTGGAGTTTTTAATTCTAATTTTTGTTATCGATTTCAATGTGATACAAAACAAAAAAGAAAAACATGGGGATATTACTGATATCAAATTTAAAACGTAAAAAACATTATATACAACTTGTATAAATACAAGCTAGTGACATTCGTGTAAACATATACAAATGTTTTGTAAAAATTTTGAAAAATTAAATGAAAATATCGTTCGAAAACAAAATTTTTGTTGAAAATTTAAATTTGTTCCAAATTTGCTTTGGGAATATGTTTTGCAGTTTCTATTTTTTTTTTTTTTTTTTTTTTTCATTCCCATACGAAGTGTTAATTTTCGTACACTTGACAACAAGCTTTAAACCTGTTAATCACAAATAGCTCATCTTATCTATACCTGAATTCTTTAATTTAACAAGATAGACTTTTCCACACTGTTAATCAAATGCATATAGTTCATCCAATTTCTGGGACGAATTCATTATATTTTATCTTAAAAAAATCCCTTGGCGGACGATTTAAGTCGCATACGATTTTTTTTTTTCAAATCGTCTGCAATCGTGCTCCTTGTGTATAACAATTAGGTTTAATTTGTTTGTTCATAAGATGTTGTATTCTTAAAAGTAAATTGCGAGTTTACATGGAATTGTCGACTGTTTGAATGCAGAACTAATGTTTTTGAGACTAAAAAATATAATCAGTTAAAATGGACTATATGAGCTTTAGCTCTGATAAATATTCATAGAGAAATTGATACAACATATATGCATACAATAAACATAATACATTCATTCTAAAAATCACATAATTGATTTTGCTATGATTTTCCAAAATTTCACTCCGTCAAACCTTAACTCTAACTACGCCACTACCGATAAGAACTTTATCATGATGTTGCATATAACATTTTATTATTGACCTGAGTAAAATAAGCCGCTAAAAAACTCGGGTTTTATGGCCATATTAAGTACAGACTCTCTATAGTTTTGGTCTGATTCGGGCATAATTGATACAAAAACTCAAATGAGCACCAAAAAGACAGAATTTCAACTTAATGCCTGGTCAGTAGTTCATATTAACTATTTATTACCTGAAAATTATTTTAAGTCAATTTTTTGCCAACTTTATTACATTTTTCGGGGAAATTTGGGATGATTTTCGATTTTTTTAGCACGGTTTTCGGAATTTTTGAGACGATTTGGTTTGAAAAAAATATCCAGGTATTTTGTTAATTATTGTCAAATGATCTATATAAAATTAAATTATATTATGAGGAGCTAAAGTTTTTTAAGTCTCATCTTTGCTACCGATTCCAATATGATATTCCAATATGATGATGTAAAAAAAGTAGAAAAATGTCGATGATACATATATAAAAATTTAAAACGTAAAAAACTTTATATACAACTTGTATAATACAAACTAGTGAAATTCTTTTATATATTTCTAGCCTATTTAGGTAGAAAATATGATATTGCTAATGTCATAATGATCAACAATTTATATAAAAAAAAAACAAATGAACTATTTTTGATGGAAAATTTTGTGAGTTTCGCCTATATAAAGTCGCCTTCATGCAAGGAAATTTAACAAAGTGAAATTGGAAATTGAGAATAATTTTCCCAAAACACTTAATTAGTTAATATTAACTACTGGCACGATGTTAGGACGAAGTTCTGTGTTTTTGGTGCTCATTGGAGTTTTCGCATCAAGTATGACAGATGCTGCTGATTGTAACGTTAGTTTAATACCACGCTCAAGATATAAAGAAGCATTGGCCATTATATCGTACGATTTATTCAGAAATGATCCTATAATCCATGCATTTGGTAAGTAAAAAGAAAATTGTTTAATAGTTTCGCATATTGTTTTTACTTTCTCTATTATTTCTTTACAGATGTATACAAAGATCCACCGGTCAAAAACATGTACAGAATTCTCTGGGAGGCTATACTAAATATGAATTTGTCAGTGGCTTGTTTTACACCAAAAGAAGACAAAATGATTGGTATTAATCTTTTGGCAATAGAAAAAAATTGCGATATTTTTTCATTTTTTGAAAATGTAAGTATTTTTCATTATTATAAACATACCATCAGATATTATACTGTGATAGCATCGACTGAATGATGTTAGCTCACTGTAATGTTTGCATATAATGAACAATTAATTAATAATTTAACTTTTGTTCAAACTGAATTTCAGATCCTTGTGAAAACTGTATTGCCAAAGAAATTGAACCGAATTCGCTCATTATTGTTTAACACTTCAATAAATTTTGAAAAAAAGTATGGAGCTAAACAGCATCTATTTTCCGGTAGTCTCTATGTTCAACCAGACTTTGATTATATGTCGATTGCGACCGAACTTCTTAAATATAATAAGCAGGTTTGCTTGCAAAAAAAACTAAAGTTAGTATCGGGCATTTTTCTATCCGATCGGCACGACGCGGCTGCTATAAATGCTGATTTCAACAAAACAGCTGACGTTAGCATCAAGTATGAAATAAATCCATATCATAATAAAATCACTTAATCTCAAGATCTTAATAATTCATTTTATTATTTCAGGTACAGTGATTTGGAAAAGACATATCCCGAAGTGCGTTATATCTATGAACAAGCATTAATTCGCCGATCATTGGTGTGCAATTAAAAGATTGAACACAAATACATAATCAACTCTACGCTTGTTTGGAGGATTTTTAAATTTTTATTTCGAAAAATAAACTCTGAGTTCATATTAAAATATCGAAGTAGCAATATCTACCTTTGCTCTTGCATGTTTTGCACATTTTAACGAATATCAATTTGTTGATTAGAAGTGCACATGAACTTGTCAGTGAAAAATGTGAATAAATAATTATTCATTAAAAAATGTAAATTTTTTGTGTTTTTCATTGTTCTCCTTTCATATTTATTACATTGAAGTACATTATTTTGGTTCTCCAATTTTTGTTACTATTAAGATGTTCAGAATTTGGAGGCTCCAACCATTGGGCCGCAATAAATGTTTCCATGAATGAGTTTCATTTCCATCCTACGGGCATTGGACACCGCCGATTGAATACACACATTCAATAGTTCTACATTCTTACGTTGATATTTTCTAAGTGACGCTCATCATTTTGTGATTCATGAACTAAAAACTAGCTAATGCATGTTTGTGGTATAGATGTAAGTTACTTAGTCCAACAGGAAAAAAGCAATAACATGTATTGTTGCAGTTAATTACATATTAAAATTGCTAGTCTATTCGCTATTTGTTTTAAACACACAAAGCAGTAACATTCAACTTGAAAATGATATTTCAACTAATTATTGAAACAACAGTAAGGATATAAATTATTAACATACTGCGATAACCCATTAATCTTCCATTGCACAGAGAAATGATATTCATTGAGCCCATTCACTTGGATCAAGGTTGATTGCAATGTCTGGTCGCGTTTGGAGAACTTTCTTCAAAGATTTTTGTGAAAATAGCAGCATTCACGGCCTTAGACATTTGAACAGAAAAATTCTGCAATGAACGAAGAGGTTAAAATAATTTATTCAGAGTATTTTAAAGTCTATAGAGCTCAAAATATTCTTAGTATACTAACAATAAGCAATGCTTATAAAAAGTAATTTCCATGAAAATCAAAATGGGTCAACAAAATATAGTTTACGCAGATAAAGTCAAATATTCCGCTTTCATTGAACTAATCAGTAATCAAAAGTTATATGTCAAATGCTTGATTGAATTGTATGCCAAATGTTAATATATGGCGCCATCTGAACTTGAATGGTGTAATTCGAATTTTCTAAAGATTTGAATTGAATCAAGTAGAATTAATGACGATATTCAAGGCATATTAAATTATTTAAATTGATTGATGTTACTCAGGTGTTTATATAAATAAATGTTGTCCATGAAAACGTCGAATTGTAACATTTGGATTCAATAACATGCCATTTAAAAAGTATGTTTCGTTTGTTCGTTTCGGTTTTTCTAGAATATTTGAAATGTATTAAAAATTATTCCAATTCAAATACTTGTATTTACACATTTTCACCACTCAATAAATGCTTAAACATTTATAATTGAATTGATTAGTTACCTATCGAAGGTTATATAAATCTATTTTCCATTTACTTATTCATCTTAACGTTGTTTAAATTTGTCCATAATCAATTCTAATTTAACTTCAGTGAAAATCATTCAATGTATCTCAAATAAATGTTTAGAAACATATTTCTTGTCATCAACGTTCATTATAATTTGACAATAAACTATGTGGAATTATTCATTTTTCTAAAATTTTCCATAGTTCTCATGCTCTAATTCATTT
This sequence comes from Resseliella maxima, assembly GCA_029041755.1. Taxonomy (NCBI): domain Eukaryota; kingdom Metazoa; phylum Arthropoda; class Insecta; order Diptera; family Cecidomyiidae; genus Resseliella; species Resseliella maxima. Next base: position 9,717 of record JAQOWM010000193.1, on the reverse strand, counting down.
TAGAAGAAATTTTTGGTTATTTTTCTGATGAAAAACCCATTTCCAAAAATTGTACAAATAACAAAAGTCCACTCTGAAGTGGAGTTATTTGATGATTAGTTCGTTGATGATGATGGTGGTGTCACGAACATTGAATCTAAATGCAATTTAAAACAAGTTCGACATTTCTGTAAAAAGATAAAAATGTTAATAATTTTTGTTGAAACTTTAACTCATCAATAATATAAAACTTACTTACTGAAGCAATATTCAAACAATCATACGAAACTCACCAGTTCTATGTATTTATATATATATATATAATCATATTGGAGTAACTTGCGAACGATAACAATGATAATAACAAGCGCCTTATCATCGATTAGGGAAGTAATCAATTAGAGTTTATTGTATATTTTGTCATTAGAGCTATCGCTTAACCAATGAATAAATAACAAGAAAAAACAAAATAAAATGGTTCTCCTGTGTATTTTGAAATGTTTCTATCGCAATTGTAATCATTCACAGTCGGCAATTTAACGTTAAAAGTTGATATTGTAAAGATTCACAAGCCACAATGATTACTTGGAATAATTTGTGCAAATGAAATTGCACGAAAAAAGAAAAAAAAAAAAAACTTCAATTCAATTGGAATTAACTGAGTATTTTTACAATTTTAGATAGTATATAGTTTTGTGATGTGTGCCATGTCACACCAAGTGTGCACGTACGAATATATTGTTAATTTTTGTCGCTGAATGTTTTTTGTATTGTTATTATCACTTGATATTATTGATTTTTTTTTTTTTTCTCTCAAAGAGGTTAAAAGGCGTGTATTTGTGATATTTATGGTGATAGAGTCAACCAAACAACGATAATAGTGAATACAAATAAATTCCATGCACTTTTTGTGTATTTTTCCATGTGTATTTCATGAATCTTGGGAATAAATGCTTCAAAACAGATTCAGTATATTGTTAATTTGACATTAAATGTGGTAAAAATGCTGAAGTAACTAAAGCAAGCAAACAAGGACTGAAGAAAAATATATACGAATGGAATTCACTAGAAGCGTTAATTGTTTTTTTTTTTTGTGTTCGAAACTAAACTTTTTGATAGTGAAAAAAAAAGTAATTTTTCAAGTGATAAATCTGATTCTTTTGAAATCTGACTAATTTGTTAAAAAAAAAGTGTGTCTGGATTTAGTAATTTTAAGCATGAGTTATTTAACCGATGAATTTGAAGACTTCGAGTCGAAACAATCATTAAATAGTAATTCAAATTGGAATTGGCCATATTCAACGCATCATGAGACATCAAGTAAGTGTATAGGCGATATCTAAATAACATAACTAAAACGTGTATCTAATGTTTATTGCTAGAAAAATGGAATAATCTTGATATTCTTGAAACAATATATATTAAATAGCGTTTCCTAATTCAATGCTCCATGTTATCATCATCATCATCGTCTTTCTATGATGAAATCATATGCGAATTATAATGTTATTAAATGATTTGAATATCACAAACTAGCATCATATGTCATAACGTAATTGAAACTAATTCAACTAGACATTCACAGAGATCTAATCATATTTGTTAGCTCAAGTGCATGTATGTTTTCATTTGTTGGGATACTGCTTTTGTTACATTAAATGAAAAAAAAAAAAAAAAAAAAAAATGTTGGAAACATTTTGTCGACTGAACGTTGTACCTAATCTTTGCAAAGAGTGTACTTGGAGCAGAACTGACTACTTATCTTGTTGTTTACACAGTGATATGATATAAAAAGCGTCAGTTAACTGGAAGTGATTGATTTATTATATCAAGTAAAAATATTTCGACCAAAAGCAGTAGAAAAAAAAAATAAACAAAGTAACACAAAAAGATATGGCATTTTGCCATATGTGAGAAATGATTGTCTTCATTCAACCAAAATAATACTCATTGCATTCTAGGAATTTTGTATTCATTTCATGACGTAGTTTTTTATTTTAGATCGATTATTGATTTTAAGGTGACAAATCCTGTCAATTAAAGGTGACAAATTAATTCAAACCAATTGTTTCAATCTTGAAATCTATCCTTTGAAATGAAAAAAATTTAATTATTCATCAAATGTTGTCATCAATAAAAATTATTTACAAATTGGTTTCGAATGAAAAATCTTATAAGCTTAAAGTTCTATTTCTTTTTCTTGTTGCCAAAACGAAACATTTCATTTGTCTAAATCACTAAGAAATGGTGTAATGCTAGTTTATTTATAGCTGCTGATATTGAAAACATTTAGTTAGATTCATACCATTAGATTATATCGAATGAAAAAATTTAAGAGCAAAATACACCGTTTATGAACGAGTATATTCGTGTAAATAGAATGCATCATACATATATGTTTGCAAATATATGGAACTGGTTGAGATAAGACAAAAATTATCATCTTCATTTTTCCCTTACAAAAATTCAAACACGAAATGAAATATTATATGGTAATTAATTAAGAAATTATTCAGTTTTGATCCGGACGTTTGCAAGTGAACACAAATATTTTGTCGAGAATAATTTGAATAATAATTGAACTGAAAGATAAATAGCAAACAGTTTCTTTGAAAAAAAAGTGATGGATATTCACGAAAATAGTAATTTTACATATTTTTTTTTATACGTTTAAAATTGGATATGCATTGTGCTTGAGAAAAAAACCATCGGAAAATCATTCTTAAGACATATAAATTAAGCATCTATAGTCGCATGTATTTCAAATGTATTTAAACTTACTAACTGAGTTCGAATTATCAATCGTTGTTCAGTATTCACTCAACATTATTTACAATTACATTAATATGTGCGAATAATTCAATGAATTTTACTGATTGCAAAATCAAACAATATTATTTACACAAAACAACATAATGATGAGTAGAATGTTTGTTAATTCAATCAGGAATAAATATATTAAACATTTCAAAATCTGTTGGAATATACATCAAATAAAAAAAATCGTAAATAATTTTTTTTTCGCTTCATTCTCATAAAAAACATGAAAGTGTTTTAAAAAGATGCTGCTTGTTACTTCCTCTGATTTATTAAATTTGACCAAATATTCACACTAGTACTTGTATTTGTACGAAATAGCTCTATTAATAATTTTAAAAAAATATATAAAATAAAACAATGCAAAGAGCAAATGTTTGCGCATTCTGGTGAATCTTCAATAATAATAAACCTTCATCTATTTAATTATAAAAACCATTAAATTGAAAATGGTGTTATTTAATCGAATTTACAAACTGACATAGTTATTAACATTTATATAGCATTGACAATGATGAACAATCCGATTTATTGTCCGTGAGCTTGAATTATCGACTGTTTGAATATGAGAAGCAGTTAACGTTATTAGGAAAATTTGATAATTCATAATGATTAGCGATGTTAATTTATTCTCTGCATATTTGAAAAAAATAATATAAATATCAAAATATGGTCAGCAATGAAAAGAAGGAAGGTTATGTTGAATTTTATTATTGTTGATATTTTTGACTAAAAATACGAATTTAATATGAAATAATAATAATTTCAACATAAATTTGATTTGCTGGCGAGACAGTCAACTTAAAATAATCAAAACAATACAAGTGCTAGTAGATATAATTTCTTTTGAATAGGAAGTGCTTACTGCTTTTCTCTTGTAAAAATAAAATGAGTGAGTGGTTGAGTGACTTTTGTATTTTGAAATCTAATCGTTTTTAATCACTGAATATACCAAACCGATGAATTTGAGACATTTTTGCTGATTTTCTGATTGAAAACTCAGTCGACTTTGGATGATTATTTTTAGCTAAAAATGGTTAAAAATGAGTAAAATCGTTTGAAATTAACGATTTTTGTCCCAAATTAACAGTCAATCATTAAATTATCACAAGGATTGTCTTGTGAAAGTACACAATTTTCGTTTGACAGAACTTTAATGAAAAACATTTATTGTCTATAATATAGACTCTATATTCAAGACCAAAAAATGATTTAAAAATTTACATTTCTCATCTATTTCAAATAATTTTTGATTTTCAATTCACACAGTGCTTTAAATTTAAATTTGAATTTAAATAATAACCAGTCAATTTATTTGACTAAAAATAGCAGCGCTATTCAGCCCATTGGACATTCGCATAGTAATGGCGAATGCTTACGAATGCATTAATGGAGCAAATTTCAGAGAAACAAATCCCCCTCGAGTTAATGCAGAGACCGCTCATAGTTAAGAGAATGTATTTGTGCTTTCATACGTACTCACTCTCTTCTTGTTCATCCCCTTTCTTTCTTTTAATTTTTTATATGTGTCTTAATGACTTTAAGCGCCTTTAGAATTATTGATGATAACAAGTTTTGATATTGTCCAATTGGAGCTATTTGTTTACAATGTACTAATGATTTTTTTTTATTATTCAATATAATACAAAAAGTTAATTGTATGAGTAAAAATTTTGTTAAAATTGAATCAATTTTGACAGTTCATGTGATTTACATTTACCGATAATATTTTTAAAAAATAATTATAATACGAAAACGTACGTGCTAGCCACTTTATAATAGGAAATGACATAGTAAATAATTGGACTTTTTTCTATACAAATCGGATTTGAGCATTCAACGAATTGATAATGTCATATATTGATTTATGAGATTCAAAATATTAACCTTCACCATTAAATCGCAAAACCAATACATTTGAACAATAATTGTTTTTTTTTTTGTTCTGAAAAAAAAAAAATAGCAAAATGAAAACAGATAAATTTTGACCTACGAATAATAATTTCTTCCAAATTGGCCAGTGACGTTAGTTATGAAATTGATTATCAATTTGAAAAATTCGTTAAAAAAAAATCAAATATTACTTGCTCAATGTTTTCATGAAATCAATTTTTTCCTTTTTTTTTTTGAAATATATTTAAAGCAGTAACATTATACATATATTGCGTAGAAGAGTCCTCAAAGCCATTCAATTAAGTAATTTTCTCCTGAATAAAATCTTATGGACAATTTTATTTGTTCTGATATTCTTATGTCTTTATTACATTAATCACAATTCAATTTCTATAAACATACAATAGTTTATGATGAAAATTATTCTATGTGAAATTGAGCAATAATTATGAAAAATATCGTAGACATGGACATCATAAATAAACAATTTAAATTGAAAAATATCTAGAAATGAGTAAATTAGCTATAATTTATTCAAACAATTTTACATGACGTTTTACAATACTTTCATGAAAAAATCACAATCTTAAATTGGAAAATTTAGTAATGCGAATATTATTTATTTGTACACTAGGGTGTTCCTCTAATCTGGAAAAGAAAAAAGGGGGTACCTTAAATTAAATATGAACAAATTCTGTGTCAATTGATAGTATTCAAACAGGGCTGTGATTTATATTCACACTTCCCGAAGCAAAGAATTCTTTTCAAAATCGAATAATGCTTACCTAAAACACCCACTAAAGTACTCCTGCGCAGTTCACATCAACCACATGGAAGAGAACTTGCTGCTACGCTACTAACCCACATAGTCGGGATAGCTTTAATAACTTATGTTACATTTGTTTTTTTTTGTTTTGGTTTTGTGCTGATTAGACAGCATGATCAGCTGGCTGCTGATTGTACTCGAACATTTCTTCATCACTATCTACGATAGCAACAACAGCGACTTCGTCGGCCTCGGCAATTGCATTCCGGGCTCTGTATCTATTCACTGCATCCGGTATCGGAAGTTCCAACAATGTCCATAGTCCTGATTAATCAAAACAATGAATCGTCTTAAGCAATCATTCAATTGCAATTTCAATCAATTAGCCTTACCTTTCAATAGAATGTTCTTTGCAGCCACGACGTCACGATGCCAAATCACAGAGCATTCCTGGTTTAATTCCCAGTTTTTAGAGTAAGTTTTTACTTTTGGGTATAAACCATCGCTTTCAACATCAACGTTCAATTCGCGTTCTAACTGTCTGAATAACGATAGATCAGTCTTGCCCCATTTTGACACAATCACTGATGGCAGCAATGTTCTGGCGTCGGGAATGCTAAATGAAAAAATTCATTCAATTAAAGACCTTCAAAGATATGTATGATTAAGTTTATTTTAAAATAAAATTACCATCGGCATCTCTTGAATCTGGCCGCTTTGTTCTGGTTTTGAAAACGATTCATACACCTGGCATCGGTTTGAGATGTTCCCCATTCGTCCGTCAATTGTATGAAACAATTTGAACGCTTCTTTATTGCCTTCAACGACTTACGAACCCCTGGACAACGCACATGTTTTTTTATACTGATTGGGCTATCAGGTGGTATTTCGCCATCAGCACCAAAAAAGAACAATGTTGACTTCTTTTTGGTTATCATGTTCACCCATTTGTCAACAAAACTATTGCTTTTAATATATTTGTCCAGGGCGAGTCGAGTGTATTTAGCAGTGGAGAAAGCGCATATGCCATGCTTCATCATCTTCACTCGATGCTTGATGTAATTCAGCCAGTGTGGCCCTTTTGGCGATGGCATCACTGGGTATAGATCTCGGTTTTCTCGATCTAGGCGCTCCTCTTCCACAAATTCTCTCGTCCATCGATTGGCCTTTGCGTTGCGTACTTTTTGGCCCGTCTGCCAGTGGAACTGCTTGCTAGACATGGTGAAATTGTACTGAAAAGAAAAATAAAAAAAATAATTAGTTATCAAATGGATTTGGAAGGCACTTACATAGTGGATTCTGCATTGAAATAAAATGAATGTATACGAAACTTACCTCTGTGCCAGTTTTGATGTTGTGTGTTACTGAAGTGTTCCAGCTTTTCACGCCTGTATCAACGCCAACAAAATTCTTGATAGTGCCATCCATAACCTTTTGAGCGATGCGAGAATGGTCGATTGCTTTCCTTTCTTGTTTCTTGGCCGAGTACTGCAACGCCACAGTGATTCCATCGGTGTTTATGGAAAAGTCAAACTTCTTTTTGCCGCGTACGAATCTTCGAATTTTCCGCATATAGAAATACTGATCCCAATAATAATTACTCGAAAGATTGAAGTCTTTTACCGGAACATTTGTTATAATGGTTTTTCCGTTTTTGTTCTCACTTTCCACTTTCGGCAGCAACTTTTGCGAAGATAAGACCTGGTGCATGGAGGAGCAATCGATTTTAAGATACGTACGCCGGAAACTACACATCGGCACCACTACTAAATTTTTGATTTTTGGCCGAAAATTCGGATTGTCAAGCATTTGTTTGCGTTTGGGTTTCCATTTGCCTTTTGATTTTTTGCGTTTTCTTTTCTTCCGACGATGTGGATATGTTGGCCAAGTCAAATTGTATTCTTCTATCTCGCGTTGCATAGATAGGTACATTGGCATAGCCTTAAACCAGTGTTCTTGATCAGTTGTAAGGTCATGCAGATTGATTACAGGAAACACATTCAAGTTGTTCACCATGTCATACAAAATGTTACACCGTTCCAGTTTGTGTGGATCGCGAACTGGCACTCTGATGTTTTTTTGTTTTACAATCAATTGTACAACACTATCGATGTCACTTGGCAAAAATTTCTCTGAGTCATCTTCTACGACTGTGTTCCATTGGAACACTTTCAGTTTCAAATACTGGATGATGTGTTTCTTTGCATGCGTATGTAGATTAGTGACTACATTGTCTGTATATTGATTGGTTAAATGCTTGAGGCCATTGCTGAAATCTTTATTATTGGGCCAATCGATACGATGATTGTCGTCAAGACCTTCGACAATTGCTTTGAATTCTGGGTCGATTCGTTTCATCTCTGGTCTTGGTCCACGTGGTTTTATTCCTCGTGGTTTGTACTTTGATTTTTTCACTTTCGGCGGCTGATTGTTATGCCATAGCACTTGTTGAAAGCAGAGCTTGATCTTTTGTTCTCCACTTTCACCGAAGAATGCGAAATCATTGTTCTCGATGCCTATGTTCATACGCCTTCTGCACCTCAAATAAAAATAGCAATGACCCCAAGACGCAAATAGAAGTGGCTTGCAAGCTCATTTCCGTCATTTTGCCAATCAATGCTTCCCGAAATTGTGGGCGAATGATTGTCTTAAGCGCACATTTTACTGTTGTAATTTCATCCTTCGTTTCTCCCTTCGCTGGTATGGATGGCTTGAAACGATTCGCCATTTTCCTATTGAAAAAAAAAAACATAGACACATACGATTTAGTTCGAAAACAAACACTATTTAAACTTAGAAAAAAATCATTCTTCATTCATTGTTGGTAATCAATTTTTGCTATCAGTTGTGTACGAAAACAAAGCTAACACAAAAAAACCGAATAGAAAATTGCATATTTTTCATGTAATTTGAAATTGACATGTTTGGTTCTAATTAACATAAAATAGCACGTTTTATCGCTCTTCAATCTATCCACTCTTATAATTTTCATAAATCTCAAATTATAATTCATTTTCTGTGTGTCGGTTTTTGTCTCTTTACTGAACGTGTTAAATTTCATCGAATTTAAGAAGAAAAAAAAAAAGGAAGAAAACCAAAATCACAATTAAACAAAATGACTTTGAATCAAAAACTGCATGGAAATAAGTAAAATGAATAATTAGCACAATTAGGGACAAATAGGCACAGCATTAAATCCACATAAATCGGTCAGCATTGAAAATTGAACACAAATTCACTGAGAATTTTTTAAATAATTACCAAAAAAATCAACTATAAAAAAACACACGAATATAGAGTTCACTAAAACACACCATTCGATATGCCACTCTCGCAAATAATTCAATTCCAATTGAAAATCCAATAAAAAGTATTTAATTTACTGTAAATCACAAGAAAATTTGATTTAATTTAATCTTGGCGACTGACTTTGTCTAAATATCGTCTCCGAATGACAATGATTTGTGAAATTCTGATGATTTGAGGCGAATTTTATCGAAAACTAACAGTAACAAATCAACATCGAATCGAAAACGCGACACATTTTGAAATACACTGGATAATTTTTATTTCTTTGAAATGAATTGATTGTATGTATCAATGTGAGAGTTCATAAACAAATGGTCGCCGAATATAAAAATTGCACGGCAACCAAAAATTTGCAAACGATCACAAAGAATCCATTGAAATTTGAAATACACAGATTGGCCATGATCACATTGTAAAACACCGTTTTGTCACAACTAAGAATCATTTCATTTTGTCGATCTATTGTTTATTGATATTGAAACCACTTCATTGTTTAAATTTCTCTCTATACAGTGGGAATTTCCATTTTTGTTCACTTTGGGTGTTTTTTTATCAAGTTATTTACAATGAAACACTTTCTTTATGCACAAAATCAAATATGATACACATGCTTCGATAAAATGAAATAAAATCAAATCAAATAAGATTCCAATGTGATTCAATACCAATTACAAGAGAAAATCTACTGTAAAGACACGAATCAGTTAAAACATCAAAGTTTGTATTTAGATTTGACGTTTTGAAATGTGCTTCAGATCTGTCAACATTCATAAACAATACAATGTCAACCATTCTAAAGGTTCGTTTCTATATATACGAGAAGCAATAATAAAATTGATTTTTTGCTTCGGGAAGTGTGAATATCAATTGCAACGATTTGTGAATACTATCAATTGACATAAAATTTTGTACTCTTTAATTCAAGCCACCCCCTTTTTTAATTTTTAGTTCTC